>JALPQD010000075.1:6414629-6841077 GCA_023101885.1 Typhlomys cinereus
TCAATACAGGCCATTGTTTTCTGCTAAAACTCCTGAATTTTCTACCCTGCTTTCCACTTATTCTGGCTCCTTCCTTCTTTCTGGCAGGTTTTGTGTAGCCTCTGTACTAGCTAACAACAATAAATTCTGTTTGGAACATTTTTGTACTTAGTGTAGCTGAAGATACCCCTCCCGCAGGTTCCTGCTGCTACGACTGGTCCTTGGGATTGTCTGTAAAGGTTCTTCTGCATTTCCCAGACTCAACTCGGACGCCTTGATCGGTGCTGCTGAGGCAGAAGTCAGCAACCCAGGGTCTTTATGTGCAAGCCACAGTCTAAGCTGCAGTCTCCATGGCTGATGATTAAGATGCTTATCAGTCATTGTCTTAATATTTGCACTTGAGGAAGAAATCCATTCTAATCCCTGGAACCCCTGGATGCTTACGCATGCTATAATGGCTGTCATGTACCAGTAACCTTACGGAACTGAAAGTAGTTCCTTTTACTGAGGCTTTTCTAACTACAGAAGGTGTTTGGAGCCACTCTGTCATTTTTCCTATCATATAAGCATCCCTGCTGGGCTATCGTTTCTCTGTTTTCTCCTTTTCCAGAAGAGAAACTGTACTCAGAAAGACTGAGCACACGGATTAACGCTATAGCCAGGGTGGATCCCTAAGTGTGTCTGACTCACAGCGCTGGACTTTTAATCCTGATCTTCAACATTAAGCATCTATGGGACTTTTCCTGGTTCTCCCACTAGCCCAGTGAGAAAGCTTAAATGGCCCAACCTCGGGGGCTCTTGGATGTTTACCAACACCCACTCGAATCACCATGGGGCGCATGGTACAAAGGGGAGCCCAAGAGACCACATATACACGTATCAGAGAGATGTATGCGCATTCTTTTGCCTCCCATCAGTGCCATAAATTCACTCAAAGGCAAAGATGTGTAGGGTTGGAGAGATGGCTCAGGGGATAAGACTCTGTCCAGAGCTGGGATTGCAGGTCCCAAGTAAGAATGCCAGGCTGAAACCCTGGCAGCCTGAACTTTTGGTCCTGGTGGGCAGAGCCTGGAAAATCCCAGAGGACACACAGTGCCCTCTGATACACACACACACACACACACACACACACACACACACGAATAAAATAAAATATAAGGATTGCTCTTGTGTTGTCTGCTATTTTGTGGCCTCGTCTGTTGGGACACATAATTTAGTTCTACTTCCTTCCACCAATGTACAGAAGGAGTAGTAGAGGCCACCGTGGCTTGGAGGAGTGACCATCTATGTGGTATGAGCTATGTGCACAGCAACCTGGAAAGACCCCAAAAGTATAGTATTCTATGGAAGACAGAGACAGACAGACAGGCAGGCAGAGATTATAGGTTATATTAAAATGCATTTACATAAGGTAAGGTTTACATGTATGCAAAAGCTAATAGTTATGAAAAGAAACAATAATTGCCATGGTTGTTTAATTCCTTAAAGATGTCTGTAAACTGCCTTACATTGTACCCAAAGATATAAGTGAGGAAAAAGCTGGGAAATCAGGGATAAAAGGGGAAAATAAGAAAAATAAAAAGGCTAATGCTGATTGCACTGAAAAATACCATTGATTAAATCTTTAGGAAGAATCCAACATAAATAAGAGCAAAAAGAATCACTGGCAAAACAGGTGACCCCTTGTACTGGGCAGGAGACGAACCTCACACGAGATGAGCTTCCTAGTGGGAGAAGACTTGGGTCCATTACTCTGATGAAACGCCTGAGATAATCAACTTATGAAGAGAAAAAGTTGATGTGGGATCTCAGCCCAAAATTGGTTGTCTCCATGTCTGTCATTGTAGGAATGTGCGTAGTGAAGCAAAACTGCTCATGTCATGACCACAAAGCAAAGAACAAAATACAATCCCCTTCAAAGGTACACCCCAATGACCTAAAGATCACGCCCACTAGTAGCACCCCGAGTACCAAGCTTTTAATATGCAGGATTCCATGGAACACTTAGCCAAACCGTAGCAAGGGGCAGGACACATAGAAACAGAAAAAAGAATTCTCTTTTAGGGGAAGGAGATAGCACAGGGAAGAAACAGAAGAGAAGTTTGCAAGGAAAAAAACCTTAAATTGAAATTCAGCTGAGTTTATTGGAACAAAACAAAACACAATAAAAAGCAAGAACCAGAAAAGATACTTGACTTGGGCAGAACTGCTCTGTTGTCAGATAGGATTCATGGACAGAATGGAAGTTGGACAAAACAGTTTAATTGGTTACTGTTCTTGTTCACATCTTGTTCACGTCAGCTGGTCCTTTGGTGGACAATCCAGCTTCTGTAACGAACTGGAGCCGGGCATTTGCTTGAGGGGTATGCTTATGGGGAGTTAGTTTTCTTTAGGAAGAACGTCTCCATGTTACTTTGGTCCATTTGGTTCAGTACAAGAACCCCATCAAAACCAATAAAAATATATACATTTTACTTATGAGAAAGAAGACTAAACACAGAACTCTGGGAAGAATGCTGAATGTTCCTGTTTCCATAAACATCTCCCTGTGAGGAGGTTGACTCCATGCTTGTCTTACCCATACAGCTTTTCCACAGTGCCCAGCAAGGCGTATGGGACCTGGTGTCCCCAAAGAGCCTCGGCGATGACATCAGCAATGTCTCGTGGGATGGTCTTTCTGGACCACCACTTTCCAAGTCAATTCCGCAGCATGCAATTGTAGTCCTATTGAAGCGTTGATAGTCTGAGCAAGCTAAAGATCCCATTTACAAAGCCTAAAGTCGAGATGATTGGGTTGTGACCCCCCCGTCAGCGTCTGCTTCCTGACCAGGCTGTTCCAAGAGCAGAGCTGTCATTTCAGTTATTTGAAGTAACAGAACCACTGTATTTGTTCGGAGACACCATATACATCTTTCCATATTCCCCTCCCTCCCACTCTACCCAAGGTAATGAATATCAAACTTGGAAAGGAAAAGTCTGAAGGCCGTCTCCCCCGGCAGTTAAAGGCCAAGAAAATTATGTTAAGCTGTTTCTCTTGCCTCAAATAAAATCTTGGACAACATGGCAATTGCATTTAGAAAGATCACGGAACTGTTTTTATTTGCCAGCATTCCATTCAGAGAACTGATTTGTAGGTTAAAAGTATGCAATGCATGAAAGAGAGACTCATTTATTTCTTTCCTCTCTCCACTGACCTTGGGTCTTGATTTATCTCAAAACCAGGAGAATTTTCCTTTTGGAAGGGTGGCTGCTTCTTTCCGTGAGTCCTTCACAGCTCCTGCCATCAAAAACAGCCTATATGCTGAATGTACAAAATCGCCCTGAAACTAAGGCAGGTGATGTGATGTAGAGAGCCGGGAAGACAGAGTATAGGGGAGAAAGGAAGCCTGGAAAATTGGAAGGGGGCATGAGAGTCAACCTACTGTGTGCGTTTCAACACGCTACAGAAGGCAAAGCATTGGGAGATGGATGATCCATCCTTGTCACTGTGGGGGCGAAGTCTGCTTCTTTCATCAATGACTACTGTTTCCCAGGCCCAGTGTGACTCTGGCCCAAGCTCTGGCTGACCTTCCCTTGACTCCAGGAGAGGAATAGTGAGGCTCTGTGTCCTCCAATCCAGGCCTCCCTGTGACCTACATGAGCCTCTCAGCCCCTCTCCCACAACCCTCCAGCAAAGCCGCGCCGGGGCTCTTGGTTTATTTTTTCAGGTGAGTAAACTCTGGATCGAATACTGGCCTCTCAGTTGCTTTTAATTAGGCTTCTGGGTTCCACTCTTTCATCTCACTGAAGCCTGCGTCACTTTTCTCCAGCTATTTCAGGTTCCAAAGCCATGAGTTTGCTTTCATTCGACTAATTGAAGGCACACAGGAAGAGAGAAGGGATAATCCTGATTATTGGAGATTTTTTTAGGGTTGTGATAAACCACACATTTTTAGCAACAGAAAATCATTCAAAATGTTAACCCTGTAGCCTCTTTTCCAAGGGCGGCAGTGCTGGCTGACTAGGACTCACGGCTTAGGTCCCACAGGGAAGTTCCTGGATGCAAGAGGAGTGGAGGTGAGAAGGGGCATGTGACAAGAGCCACTCCTTGACCCTCTCTTTCTACCGTCAAGCTCTTGGGACCCTCGCTGCTAAGACACAGCTTGCAGGGGGTGAAGACTCAACTAGACAACACTCACTAATGCCACACAGGGAGCAGAGCTGCTGGACATGCCATGAGGTGAGTCTTGCCTTGCGATGGTGTCTACACACCAGTGAACTCCACTCCACACTGAAAATATCCTAAGTTCCAGTTGCACTTACTCTGTCCCACTTGCCAAGCTCTGCAGTATCTTCCTGCCTTCAGCTCCTGAGCACAGCGCTCACTCAGAGTTGTAGCTTGCTGCCACTGTTCCAGGCTAACATAGGGAAAGACTCGGATTCAAAATTCAAAGTATGGCTTATACTGAAGTCCTGCCACTTTGTCACCTCCACAAAATTAGAAATTTGGAACTTGACCCATTCCAAAGCAGAGTTCATTAATATATGCTTCAATAAAGCTTTAATAAATACTAAGGTAGTTTTTGTCCTTTAAGCCAAAAGATTATGTGAAGACTATATCTATGAACATTATGAATATATGTATATACTTGCTGTAAATCCCAATTTTCTTTGGCAAACACACTTTAGCTCTTACCTGGGTGATGAAAATTAGTTTAGATGCAGAAGATATTGAAATTTATCATTATGATTCTATTTGAATAATTGGTAGATGATCCCATGGACATTCCATAAGTCTTCTTCAGATATGAGGGGAAACTATATTTATTCATTATAAAAAATCAAAACCACACACACATGCACACATACACATAAGCGTGCATGTACACATGCATACACAAATGCATATGTACATACATGCATGCAAGTACACACACACACACACTCTCAAGGACATACCAATATGCATATGTTTGATATGAGAATTGAGCACAGAATCTTGCAAATGTTAGGTAAGCATGCCATCACCAAGCATGCACATTTATTTTCATAAACGAATATACTACTGTCCTCTAAATCATTCTAGGAGCTTAGAACAGTATAAATTACCAACTATGACTAATCTCAAAAACAAAGATCTTTTTTAAAAAAAAACACAAATAAGGTCTGTTAAGAACAAATTCAAACTCAGGTTATAGTAGTCTCCATAAGATAAATGGGGAAAGTGCTGGGAATACATACCGAGTGAGAGGGTTGGTTGGTACCCCTAACTCCCAATTAGGTGACCCACACCAGTAAGGAAAAGGGAAAAGGTCAGGTGCTCAACAGATTATTGGGAGAATGACTTGCTAATCAGCTTTCTGTCACTGTAACAAATGCCCGAGATAAAACAACTTGAAAAGAGGAAAGGTTTCTTTTGTCTCATAGTTTTAGTCCATGGTTGCTTGATCCCTCATTCTTTTTGGGCCTGCAGTGCATCATGACAGGAACACAACGCCAAAGAGAGAAGAAAGGAACCGGAACACACTGGAGCCCTTCAGTGACACACCCCAGTGGACTCCCACTAGGCCTCACCTCTTCTGTCCTAAAACCTCACCCCTGACCTTGAGAAGATGACACGGGCCTTTGAGGACACTTCTAAACTACAGCAGCACTTTGCAAACACTCCTGCAGAAAATTAAGCCAATGCAATGAGACTATTCTTGGATTTCATTCTCTATGTTCAAGATTATTATGGTAAAAAGGTGTAAAGTCATCAAATAAGGTCTCAAAGAGTCAGTTCTGAAAATTTGATGGGAAAATATAATGTATTCAACTTCAATGGAAGAATTCAGCAAAATCTATCTAAAAAATATATTTTAACTAGAAGTATTTTCCTAATGATTTATTCTGTAAATATATGCCTCTAAAAGAGACTCAGTCCCATTTCTAAACTGTCTTTGGGAAGGAAGTCCGTGAACTGTCTGAGCACACATTTAGTGTGGGGAGTTAGGCTCTCATTCTCGAGGACGGACTATCTATAAAATTATTTGAAATTTCTGCACCAAACATTTGTCTCTTTTCCCACTTCTTTATTTATTCAACCATTTGTTTACATCAGTATGGGTCATGGATATTTATTTTATCTTTTGGGTTATAATTCAGGTTTATATTTACTTAGCTGGGTTTTTGATGAAATACAAGGATGGTTTTGGCTCCTGTACATATCAGCTTAGAACCTAAGGCTCATCACAGTACACAACGATGTCTCTTCTTATATTCTAGGAAGTAATCGTTATTTCTGGCAATTGACTGATTCTGTAGTTGTGTGTGCTGAACCCCCGAGGACCAATGCTGGGTGAATGGTAGTCATGATGAGTGACCATACCCTAAACCCTGCCCATGGGAATTGTCAGTCTAAAATCTTATTTACGGTGCATCTAGCATAACCCAGGAAATCTGAAGCAACATCATTCTCACCCTTGAGAAATTCTCACAGTCATTTAGGAGGTAATTAAAAACACCGACTCACAATAGTAGAGAAAAGTGAGTACGGCCATCCCATACATCCGCAGGGGCTGTTTCAAGATCTCCAGTAATATTTGAATCTGCAGACAGCACCAAGTTCTCTGTGAGCTTTCTTTTTCCTGTACACATATACTTACAAAAAGGTTCCACCTTTTTACTCAAAGGGGAACACTTTACACCCCTCTGGCATTTATTTACACTTTGAGGTCATTCATAAATGAAAAAAATGACACTTTAACACCAGCTCAGCAACACTAGGCCATCTAGCTGATAACTGAGATGTCCACTGAGTGACACTTCCCATACAAATGAAAATCTGAAATGTTTACTTCTGAAATTTTCTATTTAATACTCTCATAGGAAACTGAAACCACATGAAAAAGAAGCAGCAAAGAAGGGCTGCTACAATCATAGACCAAGACACCAAAATCTATCTGACCTTCTGTGTGGCAAGAAAAAGAAGGGCAGTTTTCTTGAGATGGCACAAGAATAAACTACTTAGAAAGATTTTATTTAAAATAACTTGGAACTGGGATATGAGGCCATTGCAGGAGTTGGGAGAATAAAGTGAGGTCAAGAGCAAGATTTGCATTGCTAGTATTTTAAAAACAGAATATATGAATCACAGCACTGAGAAGGGGCCTGAAGCTGAAATCTACGGGAGTGTTGCTCTCACAGCCGACTCCTTCCAGCATGGGTGGGTGGAGAGGTAGGTGCTGCACACACCTGAGGAGGAATGCAAGCCATCTTCAACATAAAAAGAAATAAAGGAAATATGCATTGCTAGGTTACCTACAGGGTATCCCTTACCCAAGAGGCAAAAGGATACAGAAACAGTACACAGAGGTATATATGTACAGTACATGTAAATGCAATCCGACTTCATGTAAGGAACTTAAGGATCCATGGATTTGGGATTCCTGGAAGGGTCTTGGAATATATCCTTCATAAATACCAAGGAGCAACCATATTTTATGTTTGGCACTACACCTATACTGAAGGCACTGTGCTGTTTGTACTTATTATTGCTGTAACAAAATCCCACCAGCTTGATGGCTTAAGTCAATGAAAGATGATTTTGCAACAGCTCTGGAGATAAACAGCCTGAAATGAGTACCTAACTCAAAGGCGTTAGCAGAATTGTACTGATTTGAGGAAGATCTTATTCTTTCCCAGTTTTCACAGTCTACCTGTGTCCTCTGCTTATAATTTGCTTTGTTTAGATTCAAAGCCCAAACCAACAGATGGAGACCTCAGAGTCCAACCTCCATCTCTGCTCCCAGCATATCACCTTCTGTGATTCTGCTCATCCTACGCTCCCTTGCAAGATTGTCAGGAGCCAGGAGAATCTCCTCATCTTGTCTGCAAGGCTTCTTTCTCCATGGCAGCTGACATGCTCACAGATTAGCATGTGGGTGGACTTCCATGTCTATTCCTAGAGTCATAACCCCATATGAGACTCCTTAATTGAACGGGGTCACAAAAATCTGGCAACAGCAAAAAGACTTTGAACATGTGATAAAAAATTAACTCACAAATGCACAATGCGCCTGAGGTGCATTCCATCATCTGTATTACACTACCTGATTTCACTGCAGCCTTGGTTCATGCTACGCAGCACCCATGGGCTCTGCCTGAAACATCTCCACTCAGATGGAGATTACTGTATGTTATAAATTGCAGTGTTTCTACTGTGCATGCAACATTTCTGCTTTTATAGAAACACGATGGCTTAATTTGGAAAACAAAGTTCTCCTATGATCATTCTTCAGCATGGAAGTGTAAAATCAGTGTATCTTTGCAGCATATTGTGCTAGAATACTTTTTAAATGAAATCTTCAATACTTTGTTATGCTAGAATTGACATATTATTCTCTTAGATACTAATGTCAAGATTCAAATGTCCCAACTTATTCAAATCACAGGCTGAAGAGAGAACTTTTGCCATAATGAAGAGAGTTCCACAGTACTATAGAGAGCAAACACCAGATTGTGGTAGGAATAAGAAGGGTGAGCCGACATTAACTGGAGAGGACTTGTTTGGCAATAATGTTGGTGGTTTTCTTTTATGTACAACAGCAGAACCAAATAAATATTATATTATGTTAGAATAATCCTAAAATGTCTGTTTCATTTGCTGACTTGCACTTCTTTTAATGTATCATTGGGTGCTAGTGAGATCTATAACCCACATGGAAGGAGAGAACTGACTTGACCTCCATCTGCTCATCATGCTGTGAGTGCAAATTCTCTCTCTCTCTCTCTCTCTCTCTCAATTCTCTCTCTCTTTCTCTCACTTGCCCTTGCTCTCGCTCTCTCTTGCCCTGTCTCCCTTTCTCTCTGCCTCTCTCTCCCCCTCTTTTATCTCCCTCTGTCTCTTCATTTCTCTCTCAAGCATTTTTTTAAATTGTTAACTGAATTTGACCAGTGAGTAGAACAGAATTTCCAACAATTTCTGAAGTGGCCCTTAACATGCTTCTGCCATTTTGTACTGCATAGTTATACAAAGTAGTGTTCTTGGTGTTGACAAATATAAAATCAATATATATCAAACTTTGAAGAACACTGAAAATGGTCTATATGCTCAGCATCAAGTAATCAGCCAAGATTTAATTCTTTATGTAAAAAGAAGCAAGCATACCCATCTCACTCGCATACAAATTTGCTTTTTTTTAATAAATAATAAAATTACATGTGTACTAAATAATTGTTTAAAAATTTTTTGTGGGTAATTATCAGTAAAAAATTGGTTTATATACCTGTTTTATATAACTGTATGCCTGAGTTATGTAAAAATCACTTATCTGAAAAACGATTTGGGGGACTATTTGATATATTTTATTTTAGAGTTATAGGAATATCACTTTTTTCCCCATAAGATATTCTAGAAAAGAATAGACAAAGTCTACTACAACCCCTTGTTTCTTACCATTTAAAAAAAAAACTCAAATCAGAGAGATGATTCAGGAGTTAAACTTCTGCTTTGCAAGTTGAAGGACCTGAGTTCAAATTCCAGATCCCACATAAAAACGCTGGGTGGAAATAGAAGCTGCCCGCGCTTCCAGCACGGCAAGACAGAGCCTGAGAGACTTCAGAGCAAAGCCAAAAAGAGATAGAGAATTCCAGGATGCTCCCCAAAGTCATCTGGGCCTCCACAGGCACACACAAATGCTTCTGATACACACACACGCACACACACTCACACACACGCACACATGCACAAACACACAAGTGTGTAAGCATGCAACAAAAGGAAAGAAAGCCTCTCCAATTAAATGCTGACTCGCCTCTCCATCCCCATTGTAGGTGAGTATTGTGCGCTGTAGCCCTGTAGAAAACTCTTCATCGTGTCAGAAGCTCTCCTTGAGATTGCAGGATGAGTGAGTTTAGATATCAGATCCAGAATAACTGTAAGAAATAAATTTCATAGGCTGATTATTGGTCATTCGACTAATTTTGTTAGTCATGAAGTCCTAATGAGACTTAGATAAATATGTGTTTTAAAATGACAACTCATTAACTTTGCAGTGCTTTATAATTCCTGTGATAAGCCTTCTGCTGCTATTTAAAATCATCTCTGCAAAGTCAGAACTATCAGTGTGACTTACATATACTTCATATAACTCCCTGTATGTCAAATGTGAGGCTATTTTGACAAGTAAGAAAAATAAGAGGAAACAAGGACATTCTTGTTAAAGAAAAAAAAAAATGGAAGCACATCGCATTTCTACTTCATGCACTCAATGAGAGAGGATGGCAGATTATTTTTCACGAATCAGACCTATTGCTGGAAACCACAGAGATGTAACTCCACCAGTGTGGTTTCTTTTCAGTAGCCAGAATGCCTGGGACATGAGAGTTTGCTTTACAGCAATTGACTCCATCTGAGTTGAGTAGAAGACAAAGAAAATGCTCTCCACAGTCAAAAAGCCATTTGATTGTCAAAAACATTTAGTGTAGAGGCAGTAAATGTGGTGAAGGTGCCCTTCAGGGAAGAATCGGAAGATATCTGAATGGTTATGTGTCCCAACTTTACTATTTTTTGAACGGAGTAGCTGGGGACCAGAAGGCTCAGGTGGCTTGGTAAGGCTGCCTTCCAGGTCGAAGGAGGGCCAGGATATGTCTGCGACCAGTGGATCACATCAGCCCTTCCTGGGCTCAGAGCTCTGCAGAGGAAATGCTTTGTTTTCAGAGTTATATTTTTCTCCCTCAGAACTGAACTTCCTGCATCTGTGGAAGGAAATAACACTTTTTAGAGTGTGTGGTCAACAACAAGGCATGGCAATAAAAACATCACATCACTTAAGAGTCTGATGACAATCACAAGTACGGGATTAAGTATTGAAAGCAGGATATTTCTAAGACATTGAAAATATTCTGTATGGAAGTAAGCATTTAGACATGCAAATACTGTGCCTCCTCAAGTTCCTGTCTTAATATCTCTTAGCTCCACCCTCCTTCCTTCCATTCCCCATTCACTACTCTCCAATCCTACATCCCCATTTTTCACCCAAATCTTAGGCTACAGATAAATTTAACAGTGTGGTCCTCACCAAATGGGCGTTACACAACGTATACATCCACAGGAGATTGCGACAATATTCAAAGACTGAGGGCGTGCAGCTCCCTTATATAAAATGGCATAATAAAAATAGAGGTAGCAGAAATTGCCTCGAGATGTTTCTCCAAGAAGCCATGGATGATTAAACGAAATGCCACCACCATACGTGGGATACTTACACATGAACTGTTGGCCAGGGAGGGCCTGGAGGCCTCTGAAAAATATTGTCATTGCTCTTGGCTGCCCACAAGAACCATATGAGACATATAATTCAGGCATAGAAGGTGAAGAAACCAAACTGGAGGTGGCTTGAAAGCTTCTTCCTTTCTGGCTGCCTTTCATGCCAGAAGATGAGATGCAGGTTTCTGGAGCAAAAGAAAAAAAAAGCATTGATAGTGTTATGCAGCTACGATTCTGTGAGCTCAGTAAGAATCAGCCTGATAAGATGTGCATAGCAGTGTAGCAGTGGCATGAATGTTATAGGGGTAACCAACTGCTTTCCTATTTGATTTAAGGGCTGCACAACGGGAGGGAACTTGTACTTGATTATTATTGTAAGTCTGGCTAAGAACTTGCGAATGGGAAGGCCATAGGTCCTAGGAAAGAACCCATTAGTATTGATTTGCAAAGTGGATACTGCAAAAACTGTCTTCTAAATGTTTATCTCCACAGCTATAGATTAGTGTGTCTCTCGGCCTTCATCTATGAAGACTCTTTTCTTCAGATGGTAGTTAATACAAAGAATCACTAGTACTAAAGCGTGGAGAATAAATATTTGTAGTATGCTCAACTCTAAACACTATATGTAAATCTCCAAACCATTCTTCCCCACCCCCACCTCCTCTCCCTGCCACCAAGGTTCAAGGAATATTTGAAAGAGAGGATGGGAAGAATGTAAGAGTTAGAAAGTTGGGAGACATCTCCTTAAAGAGTGTCTTGTGAGCATGATAAGGTTAATATCCATGAAATCGCTGCAGCTGTGTTTACCAAAACAAGACTTATGTAAGACCAGGCCCATCCACATCAGGGATGGGGAAGAGCTCAGATGGCCTCACCCCTCTCTGAATGGATATTAGTGGTTAATGCTGGCTGGGAGAAGGGAACTCAATTGTTTCGGTGGTTTTGTCACTAGTACATTGTCTACACTACAACAAATGCCCAAGTTCATGCAAATGCAGTCAACCCTTATTAAACTCAGTAGGTCACACACAGAGAAAAACAGACATAAAAATAGGAAGAAAATATGTTGGGAAGAAAAAAAAATTCTCTGTGGAAAGGAAGGAGATGAGGTAGAGTAATATGGGGAGAAATGACAAAAATCAATTGTGTACATATACGAAGATAGCAGAGAAATTTTTTAGAAGGTAAGGTCTCATTGGACTAGGGTGGTTCTCAGCCTAATGACTGGGGGCTTCATACCTGCCATACCTGCAGAGACAAAGAGGAGGGCGACATGAAAGTGACAATTTGAATTTGGCTTGTAGTATCTTCAAGCCAAAGGAACTCCAAGGACTTCTAGCACACCACAAGTGCAAGGGGGTTCTGGCAGCTCCAGAAGAGGCCAACAGTACCCACAATCTGACTGCAGGCTTCCGGAACCCCAAACTATGAGAAAATAAATATTTTTAATTTTTAAAAAACAATAAATAAAATGTCATAGTGTTTCATATAAATAATTGCAGTTGAACTAGCATGTCTTCCTGTATCTTTTAAAGCATGATCTGCAATACCCAGTACCTTGTGCATAGTGTGTAATTAGATGCTGTATATTGTCTGGGGAATGATAAGGAAAACGTCTGTACATGCCAGCACAAGTACAGTGAGAAAGGGTATTTTCATACTTTGGCTGTATCCTTGGATGCAGACCCCTAGGTATTGGGGGCCAATTATCCTCCATCTCTCTTCACTAATGCATGCCTACTCCACCTGTTGAATACCACTTCAAGCACCATCTCCTGGGTGCACTCTTCCCTGACATGCAGATGGAATTAAATAATCCCTCCTTTGTGCCACCATGCTGTACTCATGGTAATTTCCACTACAGCGCTTGGAAAGCCACGGAAAAATAATTGCAGTTGAACTAGCGGTCCTTAAGACTTTTGGGATGCAATCAAGCAGCACTTTAGGGCAGGGAGAGTGAGATACGAACATGCTTCCTCGCAGCAAGACTAGGATCTCACAATCTACTTCAAGGATACGAACTCCAGTTACCTAAAAACCTCTCACTAGGTCCTGCCCTACAATGGTGCCAAGCTGGGGACCAGTTCTCTGGGAACACTTAACATCTAAGCCATAGACTCATCAATTGTGGCACACGGACTATAGAGAGTTCGAAACAAGGACTCATTTATAGAGATCCTGTAGTGGATGCAGGAATACGTAGCTCTCCTTAGTGCACTATGCTAGTCACTGAAACGATAATTTTTGAAAGGGCTTTGCTTGTCTCACTTCATGAGATTTGTATTTGTAGAGACCCACGGCTTACAATAGACTCAGGCCAGAGGCTTGCTGCTAAATCAGGCTTGCTAAGAGGAAGGATCATAGAACCCAACACGGGCCTTGATTTTGGAAAGTTCACTGAATGATAGCAACCAAATTCACTCAAAAGAAGTCACATAAGAATCAAGAGGATGAAGCTGAGCAATTCGGGGGCAACCAGACCTTCATCCAGTTTGTAAAAGTTTGATATTTAATGCGTGAATTGCCTAGAAATGTTTTTTTTTAATTCTTGAGAATATTTTAGGTCAAATGTTTTATCATGTTTTAGCTATTAACACAACCTTTCTCCTTAGAGAGAACAAAAGCAAACTTTGGTTAATGTTCCTAATCCAAACCATAAATTTGTTAATCTGTGCTTCTCTTTCTCTTTGTACTGTGTGGATTGAAAGACAAGCACACATGACCCATAGCTCACAATGGTTGCCACCAGCATCGCCAAGACACACTGCATGCCTGGTAAATAGCAGTGAATGGATGCCAAATGGTTTCTGAAACTACCTGGTAAGAGTTCTGTTTCCAGAGCACCGTTCCTCAAGTTCTGCAAATCATTTCCATCTGAGGAAGGTTGGGGGGCAGAGCATGACAGGAGGGCATGGGGTCAGTCAGTAAACTGATCTCAAAGAAAATTGTCACAATTATCACCTGTGCTGGTGGTCCTAGCCCAGGTTCACAGTGACAGAGACAGAGACAGATTCCACTTCTTCTGGTCATGATCATTGGAGGTATGATACTGTGCCCCCAAGGCTGCCTGTGAGGGGATAAGCACCTGTCCATGTGGGTGGAGCAAGTATAGGAGTAGAAGACAGCAATACCCCCTCACTTGATAGTCCCACACATTTCTAAGACCATGAGAATTCTGAGATGGCCCTATGATTTCTTTCCCTTGCTATACATATATCTCCCAGTCACTTAGTTCATTGCTAATGTAAGCAGTACTCTAAAGGGGGTTTACAGGTGCCAGTGAGGTCCTGAATCAGTTCATCTTTAAAAACTCCTACAGGCCTGACTAAAATGCATGTATCCCTTGAATCTGCAGGCAGAGCAGAGAAGGTGGAAAAGAGTCAAAGACCTGGAAAGCATGAAGACGACCCAGCTCTTCTAGCTTAAAGACTCACTAGCCGTGTTATGGTTCAAATGAGAAATATTCCCTGTGGGCTAACATTTTGAATGTCTGTTCCCCAGCTGGTTAGGCTATTTTGGGAAGTTATAGAACCTTTAGAAGGTGGGACTTGACTGTTATAAATAGATTGTGAGGGATGTGTCTTTGAAGCTTACACAAGGGTGCCAAACCTAGCCCACCTTATTTTGTACAGTGATTTCCCATACATTCCTAGCTCCGCACATTTAAAATCATCCCCCTAATAAACACTTAGCACATGGTACCTTTGTTACAATTGATGAATATGCAGATACATCACCATCACCAAGTTTGTTAGAGTTTACATTAGACTTCACGCTTGACACTGTATCTTCTCAGGATCAGGACACGTGCACAATGAATACACCTACCTTTATACCAGTAATTTCATATGGAATACTTGCCTATTTCATTTCTTCTCCTTTTACTTTCGACTGATTTTTCACTATTTCTTTAGGCAAATTAAAGGCAAAAACCTTTTCCAGGGTGATATTTAGTTGGAATCACACAGTAAATAGCCATATTCAAACTGCAACATGCGTTTAAGTTTTCTAATTTTGTTTGGCTCTGTGTTCAATAGGGAGGATAAAACCCAGGGTATTACACCAAACTGGGCAGGTGCCTCACCAGTGAGATATACCCAAAGTCCCAATGTTTTTAAAGACCAGAATAAAAGCAAAATGAAATTCCAAGATAAACAAATTATCAAAATGTCTATGAGTGGCAACGTACTTTCACACTCTAATCCATTCTATTATCTAATAAAATAATACATGATACATTCCGTCTTCTAATAAAATTGGGACATTTTTCTTTGGCAAAAAGATGCTAACATGGTTTATTTAGTTCGAGTAGGCTAAGTGTTGGCGATGACAGTCCGAGCATAGTCTTTAAAGGGCATGGACACTGCCTACACGCAGGGTACATTCTTTCTCATTCCCGCCCCTTCCCTCCCTTCCCTGCTGGACACTTCTGGGAAGTTCTTAGGTGGTGGGTGGTGTAGATTACAGCTGAGAAATTAGTTCAGATCATGCAAATAAATAAGGGGAATGGAGAATCAGCATGGGGCTCCATCCTGGCTTCCAGCACAAGCTCCCATCCCTGTTTCCAGAGCTTTTATTGGCGTGACTTCAAATACCTTCTCCCTGAATCTCAGCAGTAAAATGCCTGCAGGGATGAGAGAATTGCTTAGCGATTGGGGAAAAGGCAAAGCCTGGCGCCTTCACCAGCTGGCTCCTCTTTCCAGGCTTCTCCCCACCCACGGGGTGCTGCGAGGCTGGGATCGAGCTGCCGCAGGCGCTGGCAGGTGCTCGGGAGCCTCTCCTCTGAGTGCTGGGTGGGCCGCCAAGGCCTTGAGTCGCACATCAGCCTGGTTGCTGGTTGATGAATGAGAAGAAAGGACGCCGGGACCTGGACAAGTGGCATCCCGAATCTCCCTCTGGTGGAGACCCATCTCTAGGGTGGCCTCTCAGACATCAGGGAGTGAGCTGGTGACTACTGCGGGGACTGGGAGTGAAAGAGAAAAGGATCTGGCCTGAGAGCAGTTACAGCAGAGAAATGAAGGGAAGTAGGAGGGCCAGGTGAGGCAGGACCAAAGGAAGGGCACAGGAGCCTGCAGGCCAGGGGAAGAAGGCCTGGCTTCCAGCAGGGTGGCGGGATGCAGTCACAAGCCCTTTGGATCTCAAGAAATAAAGAAAGCATCCCCTCCATCCCCCAATTCTGGGGAAAGCCGGGAATGTTCTAGAATAGTAAAGGGCATCCGTGAAAGACAAACACTCCTCCTTTCCTAAGTCTATTATGAATAGAGTTAGGAGGGAACAGAGAGCCTCTTCATTGTTGATGTGGAACCTGCTAGAGCAGGGGTTGATCTGTGGAGTGTGATCTCCTCCTAGTGTCTGTGAGTCTCCTAGAGTAGGCAGCTCCTTCCTTCCTTCCTTCATGGATTCGCAAGCCACTGTCAGTCATTCTCCAGAGCCGTTTACTCAGCAGAAAAGGCACAGAAAGACGGTCAGATGAGTAAAAGACAAAAACCTTGCGAGGAATATCTAGTTAGGACCAAAGCTCAGCACTCAAATGTGCTCCCAGTTTCTTTACATTGGCCGTATGTCTGCTGTGGAGAGTAGATTAGCCTCTGCAGCTTACTGCGGAGAAAGCAAGGACTCAGATCTGAGTGTCTTTCACAGTCAGCACCTAGACTAGAGTTGGATGTAGCTGCATGAGGACTACTGGTCCTAATCAGTGCCCAACACTGGCTGATCTGGAAGAGCTGGAGTGTCCAGAATTGAGGCAAGTTGTGAATGAATGAAGTCAGGTCAAACAGTGCATGCAGCCCAAATTTGAAAGCTTCCTTTCGAGAAATGAAACATTTTGTTTATTTTTTGAAGCCAGTACCTTTTCACATGCTAGGTAAGTATTCTACCACTGATCCCCAAACTGGAATATTTTACAACGTGGATCTTGTTTCTTGTACTAGACACAATTAAAAGTGAAAGCTGCACTTTAGGTTATGCGGTCCAGAAATGCCAGACTGGAATTCTCAAGATCTATCTCCAGCGGGGGCAGAGAATGCCGTCCCCCAGAAGGTAGGGCGGCCTGTCACTCAATCACACCAGTGAGCCTGGCCAGGCTGTGTGCTGTATCCTCTGCCATGCTTATGGAAAAAGGCTCACAGGAGATATCAGGTACCACCCAGTGCTCTGTATTCCTGAAAGCAAGATTCCCTCCCAAAGCATGCTGTGTTCATCTAGAGGGGTCAAGAGGAAATGGCTGATGGGGCCTGGGATCTCCCTGAGTCTGTATCCAAGCTTTGCCTTGTTCCTGAGAAGACAGAAAACAGCTCACCTCATTTTGTCCAAAAATACCCTGGAGTAGCACTAGAGTTCAAAGAGGGCCCAGTGTCTGCCTCTGCAGGTAGCACCAAGCTATCTTTTTGCTAGACTCTGTACATGCGTTTATATACATATATACATACACACACATATATATGAATTACACACACTATTTTACACACACATACTCTATTTCACACAAACACAATTTTCTATTTTACACACACATTCTATTTTACACACACTCTATTTTATACATACACACTCTATTTTATATATACACACTCTATTTTACAAATACACACGCACACACACGGGCGCACGCATACACACACACACACACACACACACACACACACACACACACTATGTTACACATCACCAGCACCAAGCCTCCCAGCTCTGCTCCAGCTGTGGCCAGCAGGAAGGAGGAAGCTGGGCCGCCCGGCAGGTGTGTTTCTGCTTCCTCTGCTCCTACCTAGCCAGCAGTCTACACAAAAACAAACAGCAAACCAAAGGGAGCCTCAGGAACTGGTGTTTGGCCCCCTTTTCTCCTGGTTTTGATGTGTCTTTGCTGCATCCTGGGCCTCTAGTTGCAATTTTCCTCTCTCTTTGGAGTCTGTGTACCTTTAAACTTAGGAAATGCCAGTGGATTTCTCTCCATTATCTTTGGGTGAGGGCAAAACTTTTTTTTTCTTTTTTCTTTTCTTTTCTTTCCTTTCCTTTCTTTTTTTTTTTTTTTTTTTTTTTTGTCTTTTTCTTCCCCCCCTTTTTAGAGTCAGAGCAGGAAAGGGCTATTTGGCTTATCTGGTACACTTCCTGAAATCCAAACAAACACTCAGAAAACGGTCTCACACCCTATCCATTCAGATGTGTCTCTGTCCTTGGACGTGAGATTTCACAGCCATTTCAACTTTACAAAAATGTTTGGAACTGGTTTGCAAATGCCTCCACAGACTTAGAAAGTTTGAGACTGAAATTGGTGTGGTTAGTTCCTTGCCCGAAGAAAATGATTTAGAAAAGCCCTTTCTTTCCTCGGAGAAAGAGTCCCAGCTGGCCGCCCAGAGCTCCCAAGTGGACTGATGGCTGAGTTGTTCAGACTGCTCCACTGTTTTCCACAGCACATTGAGTGGTGTGGTGGGGGAGGGGGTCGGCTTATTCCTGCTTCCCACAGCTCCCTCATCCTCCCTGGGAGAGGGGCTTTGAGGTTTGTGTGTGGTGGAAATTGAGAGGATTTGAGTGAATCTATTTAACCCTCATCAGAACAAATGTATTTAGTGTTCATTAAAGGAGCATTAGGGTTCTCACATGTCAAGAAAAGTAAGAGAGAAAGGAGAGAGAGAGAGAGAGAACAAATCCCAATGCAAACCTCCCATTGAAAAACAGTTACCATGCAGACAGATCATCTGCACAAATCAAGTGGGTTTCCTGGTCAACTGTCTGTGCTCCTTCTACAAATTCCTTTTTTTTTTACAGTGGGGGATCTAGAACTGCCAGGCAAATGAAAAATAAATCGCCAAAGTCCAGACAGCAGGAAGCAGGCATGAGTAACTTTCTCCTTGGGCGTGATACAATGGCTTAGAATGTACCTGATAGAGTCTTGGGAACTTGACAGTGGCGTGGGTTTGTGTGAGTCAGCGCCTCAAGTCTGCTCATCACCATGCTATTAACTAAATGGTTGCGTCTCTGAATCCAGCAGTCACTCCAGAGGCTCTGCGCAGTTCTTGACACCAGGAATCTGCTGGCTGTTATCAATCGAGACAATGACTGTATTCATCCGTCAGCCCTCCCTGCTCATTTGGAAACCCGAAGCCAACACTCATCAGGAGAACCAGCCCCAGAATGAGCCCAGCCTTACAGTGCAGGAAAGTTCCATTATCAAACCACTAGGTTTGTAGTCATATTTCATTGTCAGAGTTAAAAATAAGACCAAGTTGCTTCAAATCACAGTATTGAACACTTTTTGATTAAAATATGAGTATTTTCTATTTTACAGGTTAATTCTAGTGGTATCTTATGAAGCTACTTTAATAAAGCCTGCTCATGACAGAATCATCACCATAACTCTTACTTAATCCTTTAAACAATTTATATACTTATTTGCAACACGGAGATTAAACCCAGTGCTTCAAGCATGTGCTCTACCACTAATCAGCATATTTATCTTTCATCTTAACTGTCTTGATTATATTTTCTCTGAAATATATTGTAAAATCCCCCCAAGTCTCTAAATAACTTATTTTTTAAAATCGTGGCAAAATATGCAAAACATCCAGGCATTGCTGCATATGCTGATAATTCCAGACACTTGGGAGGCTGAGGCAGAAGGATCAAAAATTCCAGGTCAACTACGTAATGAGTTCAAGGTCAGCCTGGGCAACTTAGTGATGCCCTGTCCCCAAATAAAACTAAACACAGCTTATGGATGGAGCGCCATGGTAGAGATCTTGCCTAGCATATGCAAAGCCCTGGGTTCAATCTTCAGTACTAAAAGAAAAAAGAAGTACAAAACAAATTTCATCATTTTGTCCATTTTTAAATGCACAAGTCAGCAGCATGATGTGCATGTGTGTATGGGGACCATGTATAGGTATGTAGAGATGCCTGTCATATATATCTGTTTGTGGGTGTGTGTGCGCACAGGATTGTGCCTTGATGCCCGAATTCAAGGGCCAGTATCTACTTCAATCACTCTCCACCTTGCTTCTTTGAGACAGGATTTCTCACTGAACCTGGAGTCAATCTATTTGGCTATAGCGAGCCCTTGGAATTCTCCTATCTCTGCTTCCCCAGGTCCAGGATTACCAATGTATGCTATGCTGCCTCATCAAGCTTTTTACATAGGTGAATTGTAACTCAGGTCCTCTTGCATCGCAAGCACTTCACCAACAAAACCCATCCCCCTCTTCATATTAAGTCCATTTATACTGTCCAACCATTACAACCATTCATGAGTCAATTATATTTAGCATTCATTAACCTTGTGCTACAAGAACTGATTCGTTTTAAGATAAATTAATCTCATCTTGATAATGCCACTCTATCATTCCACCCATCCAGTACTTGTTGTGTCGTAATGTTATTCAGGAAGGAGTGAAGCGTCTGTGGCTATTTGTCCTAAGTAAACTCAGTCTGCTGAGGTTTTTGAAGTCTTCAGATATTGTCATTTTACTTGTTTTTGCTAACAGCTTGTCCTCTCTCGCTAGGCCTGAACAATTATTTTGTTGTACTCTGAATATGCTTGTCTGTGACATCCACTCGTCCCTCAACTGCCACAGGAGCAGGCAGTAGCCAAGCTGGCTAGGACCATGTGGAGCATCCCACGAGTACAGTCCAGATATGCCGTGAACGCGCCTGTGCTGTGAACGCGCCCTGCCATGCTCCCCGGACTCTGGAAAACAGCTCTGCTTCTCCTGCGATCTTCACTTTGTCCTCCACGCAGTGACTGACAGACACCTGACCTATAAATAGAGGGTGATCTTATTCATGTTTGTCTTGGTTGCCTGAAGCTTCCCTTAACATCAAAAGCCAAAATGGAATAATAACATCTGCTAACCCCCTCCCTGCTGTGAGAGCAACAGAGAAAATTCAATTAAAGGGACAGAGAATTTAAGCAAAGCTCCCTTTTAGGTCACTATCATTTCCTGCCATCGAAATAAAAGACAGATTCTTTTTATGTTTATTCTTGATTTGTCTCCACCATAACATTTTACTCATGAAATTCTTCTTTCCCTATACTTGCCCAGGCAGAAAAATAAACTGATGGGAACTTAAACTTTCAATTAACCAGAAAGCAGGCCATGCTGGGGACCCCGGGCGTGGGGAATAATTTTATACACCTTCTCTGCTCTCTTTCAGCCTTTCCTGGGTGACTGAGGATTCTTCTGAGACTGTCTAACACCATTGTTTTATTTTAGTTTTCATTGAACCAATGGGTTCTCCACTGTGAGTAATCTGGCCAGCCAAGAAACGTTTGTGCAGATATCACTGTTTGCCTCATAAAAGGAGTGTGGGTGCTTACGCATCTGGTGGGTACTGTCAGGGGCACTGCTAAACTGCTAAACATCCTGCAGTGTGGAGCAGTCCCTCAACACAGGTGCTTTGTGCCAGCTGCCAAGAGAGTCCTGGCAGAGAAGCCCTGGACAAAGGGACACAGAGATGGCTGGAGGGAGAAATGGACGCTGCACAGAGGCACTATGGACAAAGCAGATGCACTCATTTCTTTGAGGGATCACACAGATGCCAAGAGTCTTATGAGATGTCTATGAGTGACAGGAGTTCCTGAAAATGGATTTGGGGACAGGGTCAGAGAACTATTGTCTATGAGTTTGATCCTACGATGATTCCCCAATGGTTGGTCTCAAATGTCAGAACTATAGAGATACAGTCCTGAATCACCCAGGAGAAGGTGATTTCGCAGACTTCCCTATGAAAAGTTATCTTGAGTGTGCAATGTGAGAAAACGCACTTTGATTGTGGGTGGAGCCATTTCCTGGGCAGGGATCCTGGACTGGATGAGAGGAGGCTGAGCGCAGCAGCACATGTGGGTGCCTTCAACCGTCGCTCTCTGCTCTGGGCTGTGGTTGCGATGTGACCCGTTCTCTCAAGCACTTGTTGCTGTGACTTCCTTGCCACGATGGATTGTAACCTGATGCTCTGGGCTGAATAAACCCTCCGTCAGGGTATTCTGTCACTGCAGCAGCAAGGAAACTGAAACGGATCCTGCTATGAAGTTGAGTCCGTGATGATGGTAGACTGCAACCCTTGGAAATGCTCCAGGGTGTCTTTGAAGCCACAGTCAGCTTTCTGCCTCTGTAGCAAAACAGCTGAGGATGATGAATTACATATGACCAACCACATACAATTAAATACATTTAATGAGATGCATATAAAAGTCTTGCTTGGCTCATACTTTTGGCCAATTGGCCCTGTTGCTTCTGGGATTGTGGGGAGACTACACATCAGGGTCCTGACTGACTAAGGAAACATGAGTGAAGGGAAGGCATTGGGTCCCACAATCCCCTTCCAGAGGCAGCTCGACCACCTGAATAACACTGTGGACCAACCCTTTAATAGATGAGAACATTCCAGATCTAATAACATATGAATGCAGGGCGGGGTTGTCTTAGGTCTGGAAAATGATTCCTATTTCTACTTGGCATTTTCCGCCATTGTGCTGGGAGTGGAACCCAGGACCTTACATGCTCAGTGAGTACTCACCTGCTGAGCCACTCCATAATCTAAAGGTTAAATTCAGTCTCTGATCAATGAACTACAGCCGTCCGAGGGAAATGCCAGGCAGGCATAGGGAACACCCCTTTTCCTTCTAAGTGGTCACGATGTAAAGACATGGTCCTGCCAACCTCTGTTCTTTGTGTTTCAATCATGTTTTGAACATTTCCTGAGGACTCATTCCTTGTGCATGACAACTTTCTTTGCAGAATCAACTCCACTTCAGAAAAATCAGCTTCCACTTCTCAGAGGAACCGAGACTTATATACTGGTTCGTGTGGTGGTTAATTTATATCTACACTTGCCTGGGCCACAGACTCTGATATTTGGTCAAACACTATTCTCCTCCCTTCCCTTCTTCTCTTTTCCCTCTCTTTCCTCCTCTCCCCATCCCTCCATTTCCCTCCCCTTTCATCATCTCTGTTCTTTCTCTTCCCCTACCCCTTCTCTCATTTCTCTTCTCCCCCTCTTTTTCTGTTCATATCAGCTGGACATACATATATATTTTATGTACATATATTGTGTTCTTTTTCTCTAAGAATCCAAATAACAGAGGCTATGGGACAAAAAATTGAAGACAATTTAAATTCCTAAAATCAATGGATCTGATAAACAGCGTCAGCATATTCATATTATGCAAAATAAGATATGCACCAAAATGAATAAATTAAGTCAATGACTTTCCAAACAGTGCTGCGAATAATATGTTAATATGTAAAATGGTCTTGAACAGTTTATTCAACAGGATGCCAATTATGCAAATTTTTAAAAAGACAAAACATTCCTAGGCTTCAATTATGGAAAATATGAATGAGGAGAAAACACAAATGTATGGACTGGAAAGACACACAACAAGTTAATTAAAGTTTGTGGCTAAAATGAGAGATAATGAAGGAAACAGGAAAAGGTGGACCAGGAACAGACACAGAGAAGCCTCCAATTTTATCAGTATTAACGTTTAGTTTTGTTATGAACCATATCTGGTGTCTGTGTGTCAAAAAGTTAGCATGTGTCCTTGCTAAATAGTATTGGATTCCAAAGAGCCTCATATACAGCATATGCACGAACATGCGCACATGTAAGTACAAGCACATACATGCATGTGCACACCCATGCATGCGTTGCCCATGTGTGCCTCTGACCTTTGAGTTGACATTCTTTGGGAAAGAATCTCTGCAGAGGTAACCAGGATTGGGATGCAGCCCCCAGCCCAGAGAGTCACCTGACTCCACTGACAAGCTTACCCAAGGGAGAGTTCAATTCTGATTCTGCAAATCCAGAGCTGTTGCCCACAAGTTGTGCTGAGCCCTTTGTGAGCAATGGAGAGACTGAGGGCAGGGGGGAGTGCTGGCAAGGTGTGATATCCCAGCACCCCACTGATGAGACTGCTTCACAGTTCTAATGTTGGCATTAGAGTATGGTTGTGAAAGCTGCTATCTGACCTCTGACCCTCTCTCCTTTGCCTTCGTGACTGTGGAAGTCATATTTCCCGGGTGTCATGATTACAGACAGATTAGAAATACTCTGCAGAACTGCCTGGCCCCATCTTTGATGAGGAAGGACACAATTTAAAAACTATTTACTTGTTTTGGCTTGTTGAGACCAGGTTCCATCAAGCCCAGGCTGGCCTGGAACTGGGATTACAGGTGTGTGACGCATGCCCAGCAAGTATGCTTTCACTTTGGAATGGAGATCTTGGGAGGTGTTTGTTTCTGCAGCAAGATTTCCTCCCTGACTAGGGCACATTCTAGAAGCAGCTGCCTCCTTCTTTAATCCATTGGCCTACTTGGAGATCAGATATTCGGATCTTGTCATCAAAATTGCCTATCTATCCACTCTTGGGATTTATTCAATTCTCTTTGGGATTATGAAGCTGTCAGTCAACATGGATTAGCATCAATTCATAGTCTCTTCCACTGGGATTTCACAAATATAATTTCATAGCCAAATAATCATTTGCCTCTTTGACTCAGGAAAGCATATCACGATACAGTACATTCTGATCAATACAAAAACCAAATAGCGTTTCCCAGGTTGAACTGAGCACCAAGCGCGGTGAAGGCCCTGAGCTTGCATTAGCTCGTCACGGACGTGTTTTCTGGCACTCTTCAAAAAGAAGACTCAGGTGTGGATTGATTTACTTGTTTATTATAACTGATGAAATCTTGCCTAGTTTTTTTGGGGGGGTCGTGGGCATTTTTTGTATATATATTTTTGTTTTTTGATGCAGGATCTCACAGTGTAGCTCAACTTTGAATTCACAATACTTCTGCCTCAACTTCCCCCAGCTTTTACAAGTATGTAGGTCAAGCCTTCGTTACCACCCTGATTGTCCATGAAAGATGGTAGGCTTAAGTTGATCTTCACTTATTTTACAGGAGCTCTAAAAGCTCCTTTCTGGTTGTGTGTGTGTGTGTAAGAGGCACTGTATGGGACTATAGAGGCTCAAGGAATCATCCTGAATTGCCCTGTCTCCTTACTGTTTTGGCAGTGGGATTTTCCAGGCTCCACCTTCTAGAGCCATTTCCTAGCCTTTTTTTTTTTTTTTTTCAGATGGGAATTTAGGCCCTTCTGCTTGTGAAGTAGAGACTTAGCCCCTGAGCCATCTCTCTTCCTAAGGAAGAGCAGACACATGGACATGATTCACTCAAGGTTCTTGGGCAGACATCTGACTGCAGATTCCAGGTTTTCTACCAGCAGTTGTGAGCTTCAGCAGTCACGTACTTACTGAGCTTCCATTTTGCAGAATGGGAATAATAACATTTACTCTTTAGATTTTCTGAAGCTTTAATCGGATAATTTATCACGTGCCAGATGTCGCCAATGCTGAGGAATCTAAACAACTTTAGACTCTCCAAATCAGCTCATGGAGGAGGGCGTCGGTTTTCACAGACAGTGTTTTCTATTGGGGGTTGCCCCTCTCCCCATCTGCATTCCATCCCAGGACACTCAGAAGCAAGAAATTGAGCCCTCACTTCTAAAGCTCTACAGCGTGGGTACGGGGGTGCCCAAGGGGCTGCTGGCGGAGGAAGCTGCTTCCATCCATCCAGGTTCTAGCACTGAAGCCCCAGTGTGGCCCCTCAGAGCAGCCACAGGGATCAGCAGCAAGCACAGCCCCCGCTTTTGTGGCACTCGAGCCCCGCCCACCCTGCCACCCAGCAAGGTCCCAGCCAGGTGGCTGGGACTCAAACCTGTCTCCATCGTAACTTGGCACGAGGGAGCTTTTGAATACTATCCACAAATGTGTGAGACAAAAATAGGCTGGCGAGCAGGGCCTCATTGTTGAAGGATGACAGTCGGGCAGTTACACAACCGAAACCCGGGCCCACCACGGAAACGCCAGCTCAGCCGCACACAGCCTCGCACACAGCCTGTCTGCCCGCTCTACCCACGGCGCCTTCCTTTGTTCTTTATTTTCCCTGGGTCTCTCCCACCCTCCATCCTGTGGGATCCAATGTTTCCAGGTTGACAGGTAGCTGGAGCGGAGACAGATCTCCCTGGCCAGCCTTCTGGCTTTTCCACCTCTGTTCCCGGGCAGGCGCGGGCACTCCCTGGCGTCTTGGGGCAAAGCCTGTGGGCTCTGGTTGCCCTGGTCCAGTCTCCCCTCCGGGGACCTCGGCTGTCCTTCACGTTTGCATCCTCTGTCCACTGTTCAACCACCACAAGGTCGCTTTCGTGTTTAATTGTGGCCTCGACCGTTCCTGAGGAATTTCCTGCCACGTACACATACCTTGCAATTGTGTAGTAAAGAGAGATTTCCAAGCCGGCGCAAAACACTGGTCCATATTTGAGGCGCTTCTCCCACAGCAACCTCTTTCCATAGAAACACTTCTCGTGGTCATAATCCCCCCCCTTCTCTTACCTAGTGTGTGTCCTGCCTTCCTGCCCCGGTGACGCGCCTGTGGCATGTTCCCACAGGTCCCTGGTTATGTGTCAGTCTCTTTCCTGTCCCTTTGGGCTGCGGTTTCTCAAACCTCCCTCGGAGTGTTCAGGGTAGAGCAGCACGACAAAGGGTTAGACTCAGGATCCCTGTGGGTCAGTGTCAGTGTAGCTGGTCACTGCTGCTTTGGGACAGTTAAGAGCACAGACAGGCCCAGCTCTGGACACTGCTTTGCCCCTTTCTCACAAGAGACCTTGTGGGATACAGGTGAGCATCCCTCATTCCCCCTGCCCCCTCCTGCTCAGGAAGCAGGTACAGCCCAGCACAGAGATTGTGTCTCTGTCCAGCTCTCGTGTCTACCCCACGTACCGTGCCGTTGGACCTTGAATATATGACCTATAGTTCCTTTATCCGGAGAACAGTGACAGTAATAATAGCTTTGCTAAATGGTGCAAGAACTGCTGAGAGTGAGGTGGTGGGCTAGAAGAGACACACTTAGCAAGGGACAGATCCATCGAGGCCCAGTTGCTCTGGGCTGGCCACAATAACCGGCTGACTCCCTCCTCCTCTTTTTATGACCAAGACTCCAAACACATATCATTTTGATGAGGGTCTTCATTTCTGTTATTCTATCAACCTGCTCCCTTCAGATTTGCCCTCTTAATGACTTCCAAAGATGCAGTGCATCATGTTTATAAACTCTTTCAGCTGTTCTTGCAAAGGTCCGCTTGTAGCTCCCCCACCCCCCACCTCAGGCTCCCTGGAGACTCAGCACTGCTCAGTCCTCCCCACCCTTGCTGTCCCAGGCTCCCTGGGTTCATTTGTATCCTTTCCCAAACTTTGAGAGCAAGTATTTGGTTCCCTACAGACCGAGCCAACCTCAAGGCTGAACCAAAAGCAAGAACTGGCTCTGTCCAAGTCTTAGCTGCCAGGGA
This sequence comes from Typhlomys cinereus, assembly GCA_023101885.1. Classification (NCBI taxonomy): domain Eukaryota; kingdom Metazoa; phylum Chordata; class Mammalia; order Rodentia; family Platacanthomyidae; genus Typhlomys; species Typhlomys cinereus. Next base: position 6,442,168 of record JALPQD010000075.1, read on the forward strand.
ATGTTTGGATTGTTGAAGTCCAAAGTTGGTCTTCCCTCTCTTTTAAGGGCCCTACGGAACGTGGCTTTTCCCAGCTTGCCACAGAAGCCTGCCCACCCTGCCCAGGGCCTGTGGGCTTTTCTGCTGGCAGGTTTCTTTCCATATAGTCACCTGAAGCCTTCCCTCAGCCCACCTATGCTCCACAAAGCTTGCTTTCCTTGTTTGTGGCTGCTTCTGTGAAGTTCTCTGAGGCAGCTGGGCTCAGGGGAGGGAGGAGGGATCTGCCGAGGAATGGCGCTTTATAAATCAAAAAATAATAACTCAAAGTACTATAAGCACTGAAGACTGGAAAGGGCTTGGGAGCCCCACAGGGCCAGAGCGGAGCACTAGTGAATGACAACAGTGCCCCCTGGTGGTCACCCTGAAGACAACCCGGGGGCCTGCATGCTGCACCCCAGAATCCATCCCCAAATGTCTCTCTCTCCAAGCATTTTTTCCACTAGTCCCAAAGAAACCATAATTGAATAATTGAAAGAATTCCCCTTGAAGCTTTTAAGGCCACAAGGAAGTATAGCATAAAAGCCCATGTAAAATTCCATTTTTTTAAAAGCAGGATATTTTTCTTCCCAGACAGTGAACTGAATTTCCTAATTATCACAAAAGCTGTCTCCTCCTTAGGGGCATATTTTATAACGTTGCTTTTCATAAACAGTATACTCAGACCATTAATATCTCTGATACTTGGTTGTTGTGGTGGTTAAAAATACTTGAGAAATGCCCTCATATGACTGTTTGTGATGGGGGGGTTAGTCAAAAATGCCATCTTCCATTATACATTCACTTTATGTTTAATTCCCAGACTAGCCAACGTGTGTATAAACTCAGAATTTAGGTTCTCTGTGAGCCAGAAAAATGGCTTCAGCGCTTCCCTCCAGACTTGTTGAGAACAGCTGTTAGTACTTGATCGTAGTCATTTGGTGAAGCCTCTTTCCCTGGCCATCCCATTAAAGTTTCAATGGCTCATTGTAAACACCTCCAGTCTAGGGTGGGGAGAGCCTGGTAGCGTGCTTGGGAACTTGGGTGGAAGATTGCAGTCCAGAATGGCATGTTCCTCTTGGTAATTTCCTCTTCAGTCTGTATAATATTGAAGAATTAACTCTTCATACTTCTTATAAATTGAATCTTACCGCTTCACATTCTGCCACACTTTTTTGCAGTGTGTGTGTGTGTGTGTGTGTGTGTGTGTGTGTGTGTGTGTGTCAGAGGGAGTATGTCCCTGTGGAGGATCAAGAATGACTTCTGGAATCATCCTGGATTGCTTCTACCTCCTTGTCGTTTTGCTCTGAGGTTTTCCAGACTCTGCCTTCCAAGGATCCAAGTACAGACCGCTGTCATTTCACCTGGCTTTAAAAAAAAATAGTAGGATCTGGGATCTGCTTGTGAGTCAGAGGCTTAAGCCAAGAGCCATCTTTCCAGCTCTCTGCCACACTTTTCTTAAAAAGATCTCCATGTTTGTGAATGCTGAGCTATTTACCCAACCCCCCATCACACTCTTGTGCGGGAAAGATGAGTAAGATAGACTTTTCTACAGACGTTGGGGTTTCTTTCACAGGACCAGCTTTATTTGAAGGATGTTACCTTCTGCAAAGTAGAAAATACTTACACACTTAGTTGTGGCCCTGCAAAGCCAGCTGCTGTGGTGCTTGGCTGCAATCCCAGCCCTTGGGAGCTGCAAGCAGGAGGAGCAGAAGTTCGAGGTTATTTCTGCACAGTGGGGTCCAGGCCATTTTAGGCTCCCTGAGGTTCTGTCTACAAGTATTTAGCTCTAGATTCTTCTTCATCTGCTTAGCCCAAAGCAGCACCAGTTGAACACTACCTCCAGCCTTTGCCACCACACTCTGCATTCTGTCTCCTGAGTTGGATCTGATCACTCTAGATGGATCTAGATCACACCTAAGTGGATCACACATGGTGTTTGCCCTTTCATCACTGGTTTCACTTAGCATAACTCGTGAGTTCATCTGAGTAGCTTGTGTCACAGCTTCCCTTGGGATGCTATTACCTCACGGTGTGCGTGGCATGTTCTGCTATCCCAGGTATTGTTCCATGGATACTCCACGGTTTGTTCACTTAATCACCTGCCAGTTAACACTGATCGCTTCTTCTCCCTTCCCCCAATTTGTGCTTCTGCAAATCACGTGTCTGTGGACACAAGGGCACACACATCTGCTAGATCTTCAATTATGATCGCTGGGTGATGTGTTTCATTTTCTGAGGAGCCACCATGCTGCTCCCCAGACCAGCAATGCCACGTTACACGCCCACCTGCAGTGCACCAGGCTTCCTGCTCTATCCACGGGCACACTTACACTTTTCTGGGTTTTAACTGCAGCCATTCTAATGGGTGAGAGACAGTTAGTTATGCTACCTGCTTTCGATCAGTGAAATATCCACACTCTGCCTGGGAGCTTAACAGGAAGCCACTTTCCCTTCGTGGTGTCTCAATTCAGCAATGGACATATTAGGCATGATCAGGTCAGAATGAGGTTCAGCTTTCCCCAGGAGTGACTGTTTCTTCTACTTAGAAACCCCACCTCACCCACCATTATCCAGTCCTCTCCACCTAAAAGTAGACTGGAAACTGGTAGCAGGACACTCAGACTTTGGGGAACCTTGGAGCCTTGTGACCCAGTGTCTGGGTGGCATCTGAAGGGCGAGCAGCAGCCAGGCTGGACCACACAGCCCCAACATCGTAAAGCCACCAGCCTTGTGGCCGGCGCTGCCCAGGGTTCCGTGGCCAATCCCATCGGGTGGGGCCCTATGTCCCTGTCCAACCATACAGTGGTTTCCATGGAGCCTGGGAAAAATGAGGAACCCTGGGTTATGAGGGAACAAGACCCAATGGACAGAAATGACCGAGTAGAAAGCCACCAGTAGCTCTGGCCAGGTCTGGGAATGAGTCCGGATGGGAAGTCATCTAAATATAGCCAGTTTACAGCCAATTTCGAGCTTTCTCAGGCACTGTTTGTGTGAGAGCTGGTGAACGCAGTGCCACTGAGTGACTAAACCGGCATTTTTTATCACTGGATTTTATTTGCATTCAAAGTGTTTTTATTGTAGGTACCAGAGAACGAAAACCCCAGACTAGCCATGTGGTTGGAAGATAGGCGCACTTTCCCACGGAAGCAGCTCATCTCTGCCTGTTTAGTGGTTTGAATATTTAAAACAAAGGAAATCTAGAGCAACTACTTTTTCACATCCTAATATTCATCTCACTCAGTTTCCTACTGAAAAATCCATATTAACTGTTTGCTTATCCAAAAGAGTGCAGATATCAAACCTAGCATGTGTTCATTTCAAAAGCAGGACACCAAAAATCCAAGGATGACAGTCATGGAACTCCAGAGCAAACAGTGAGGGGCCATGCTGTTTTTCCATCATTGGTGGGGTCTCCCAAGAGTCTGAGAACCTGCAGTTCCTGTCTCCTTTCAGCGGTCCTTAGCCCTGACTAATGGAAGAAGCGCTTGAGCAGGTTCTCAAAGCTCAGTTTCAAATTTCTGGGGTGGTGCAGTAGCTCACTTGGCTACGGTTGGAGAGGGTTGGCATGGAGGATCTGGGACTTCTCTGTGCACATGTGGGTAGGGTAGGCCACATCTTAGATTTAGCCATTCTATTGTTTATTTTTATATTAAACCGATATACCTATATATGCATATGTATGCAGTACATTGCAATGTGACATACTTTTTTCCCTAGCACTGGGATGAACCCAATGCTCCATATGCACTAGACAAACCCCCTTTGCTACCACTGAACTATATCTCTATCTTTTTGTGTAGTGTGTGTGTGTGTGTGTGTGAGAGAGAGAGAGAGAGAGAGAGAGAGAGAGAGAGAGAAGATTCAAATTGGCTTGGAGCTCGTTTGTAACCTAGATAGACCTTGAACTTGCCATCCTCCTTCCTGGTTTCCCAAGCAGCCAAGATTACAGGGATCCACCACCTGGCCCAGCCGGGGTGGTGCTTTAACGCCTGCACACAAGGTGGAAGGATCGGACCAGGCAAATGATGATCCCGCAGCTCAGACCGGAACCGTTTCTTGCAGAAACAGGTACTTAATTGAGATGATGGAGCCGAGTCCCTGGCTCTGGTGGAGACCGCTGGACTTTTCAGGAAGCTCCGTGGTAAGAGAAGCACAAGCACCCAGGGTGAAGGCGACGCAGGAGGGTGATGTGCACCTGGTCCCGCCAGACTCTTTCCCTCCTCTGCCCTCACGCAAAGCCGCGCAGGGTCTGACATTCGTTGTTGGCCACCAAGAGTAAAGAGCCAATAAGAAACCAAAGAGATACCTTTTCTGAAGGTTCTTGTTGGCTCCTCCTCACACTCAGCACACGCACCTCCCACATGCCGCAGACACACGTGCACAGTGTTACAGACAGTAAAGCCCAAAGGAGGGACGTGACACCCGGTCTTCTCACTACTCCGGCTGCCGGGACTATCAAAAAGAATGGACTCTGAGATTTAAAGCTCCCCCAAAATCTCTCTGGGAGCAGAGAGAGGGACTGGTGCCAGCAAGAGGCGGAGTTAGTTTCTCAAAAGAAGCGTCACACAGCCGGGGAAGCCTTGCGGAACAGTGGGCAGAACGGCTCCCGAAGCAGAGCTGCTGAGCCGTGCACATCTCATCTCCATCTCCTGCTGTCTGTTGAAACTCGTGTCTTCCCCCTGGATTCTGGAGAAAGAGACTCAGACCTTGGACTCAGACCTTCCCAACATGGCCATATTGAATGGATTTCTTTTTCTGCTTTTTACTGTCATTTTGAATTCTTACTAATTTAAGAAGACAGACAGGCAGCTGAGCAGGAGGTGCAGACCTGGTTCCCGTGGCCGGGCAACACTACATCCTCTCCTGCACTCCCGCACACGGGCACATGCACGCATACACGCACTGCCCTGTGTGCATGCACTTAGGGATGTGCTCATCATCACATGTGTCCTCCCCAGGACACAGGGTCGAGCACCAGTAGTTCTCAACACCACAGCCTCTGTAACACTCCCTCTCCTTAAAGTCTGTTGTTGGATTCATCTTCCTGTGGTCGAATAAATGCAGAAGTCAAACAACTAGGGGAACAAGCTTATGACTCTCGGTTCCAGGTTATCGGCGTGGCAGAAGAGTTCATACCAACCTCAGGACTGAGGGAGCCGACCACACCAATCCACAGCGAGAGCTGAGAGAGGGACGTAATTTCTTCTCATTAGCATCCCAGCGTGCTGAACCAGCTCTCTCCGTCCTAGCCGCTGGCCTAGGAGTGGCCCGTACGCTGTGGGCGGGACCTGCCACGTCAATTACATAGCCCCCTCCCACATCAATTACACAGCCCTCCACAGGCTCGCTCCAAGGCAACGACTCCTTACCGACCAGAGAGACACCCAAAGGTGAAGTTAGCATCTGCAGCTAATTGCTCTAGTTCTAGAAGGTAAAGTTTGCTTTTGCCTTTTGAAAACATCTTTCTCTAAGATAGGTCAGCCTCCAGGGCCTCTCTTCTATAGTTCTCCTAAAATTGTGTCTATTGGCCTTTGAAAAAAGAGTATAGTATATGTCTCTGAAAAATACAGGGAAATAGACAAGGTGTAGAAATGACAAAGATAGGAGATAACAGAGTCAAGAAGGCTTGAAAATTCCTTTCATCATAGGTTCCCTGCCTAGGGATTTGAAACATGTACCTGTCTCTGGCTCCTACCTGTTTTCCTAGCAATCCCACCAGCCTTGGGGCTTTAACTTCATTTCTGGAGGTAAAACCCCCACCTTCCTTACCTCTTCTGCTTACAGATCTGGAGTAGAGTCTGCTGACTGAGGTGGAGTTGACATTCACGGCTGCAGGAGTCCCGCTCTTTAGTGTTAGATTAGCTTTACGGGGTGAGAACATCGGGGCATCAGAGAACTGGGCAGAAGGATGGCTGATTGACATGGGGACTTTTTCCTGTGCTTACAAGTTCTGGAGGATAAACGAGAGGCTTCCTTCTTACAAAGTCCAAGTGGACCACATCAGAGGAGAGGAGTATGTCACAGCAAAATAACTGTCAGCACTTGCTAATTAAGCATGCGACAATGCTATTTGTTAAATCTGCTAGAAGCACCGAGAGCTCACTGGCTTGGAGGAACGAAGCACTTGGCAATGTCAGACAGTCTAGCGATGACAAAATAGTCATGTCAGAATATGCCACCATCCTGTTCCGCTCTAAGGTTGCTAACGCTGTGGATCTTGAAGCCCTTTAGGAACGGTGGTTCCAACCACTGAGAACACGGAACACTTGCCTGGGGAGATGCAGTTTTGGGGGCCTGAGCCCCAGCTGCACCTGAGGGAGCAGGAATCTGTCATTCAGACACTACTGAAGACTTCAGATCTTTATCTGCAAATTAGAGGTAATTATATTCGCCCTGGGATTGATGTAGCCCTTACGGATATTTTAGGATATTGCTCAGCAGCATTTTTAACTGAACGGTGAGCACTGTGAAAAGCCACCCAACTTACTATGAATCAGAGAAGGGTAAATGCAAACCTCTACCACGTGCCTGTGACCAGGAGAGGCAACAGGAACTACTGACAATTAGAAAGAAATTGCTTCAAGTACTCTGGAAAACCTCACAGCAGTGTAGTAAGTGCATTTACCTATGACCTAGCAACCCTCACACATCTAGGCGATTGATTGGCCAAGAGATCTGAATCACATGTCGATACAGAAGCCCCCATTCACAGCCCCGTGGTTCCAATACCCAAGAAGAAGACATAACTCAATTGTCCATCACCTGCTAGGTGAAAAAACAGATGAAATAGTCCAAGAACTAAAAACTGCTGAGCAATAGGGAGGAACAAAATAGGAGGAGGAGCAGAGATACGTGCAAAGAAGGGATGAAAGTCGGTAACAAACAACGCATGTTGCTTGATGTCCTTCATAGAACAGTCTAGAAAAGGCAGTACTTATAGTGACCAAAGATGGCCGGTTGTCAGTGCCCAGCGGTCAAGAGGGAGGGTTACCTGCAGAGAAACTCAGGGACTTTCATAGGGATCTCCTGTATCTTGATTATGTGACGACATGACATGCCTACCGTAACTATGTGTTTAGTGCACATGTACTTCAGATGCCTGAATTTATTTATTATAAATAACGACTTAACAGAGCTAGAAAAAAATAATTTCTCAATATTCAGTCTCACTTTCAGAACGTCCCTAAGCCTTTTTCCTTGACACAGGAAGCACGTGGTCCTCACTTACATGTGGCCAATGTCATCTCTTATGGGACACTTGGTTAGGCTCAGGGTGGACTCAAGGCATTTGACTACCCCATTCCTCAGCCAGAGGAGTAGAAGCAATACTAGAAGCTTCCAGAATCCAGCAGAGCCAGCGAGCTCTCCAGACATAGCTTGGGGGGCCGTGGCTGACATGAAGTCCACACTTCTCTGTTCCCTTGGTGATATGCTGACTTCCCACAACCCTGTTCTCAGAGAGCGCTGGCCACCAAGTTGGTCAGCTTAAGCCTTACCGAAGAGACAGTGGGGCTGAGAGGAAAACGCCAGTCCTGAGTATGTGGGATGCTCAGGGAGATGTCAGAGCCTGTGACTTGCCTGTTGAGAACAACATTCATCCACCCATTTTGTTGAAAATAATCAGAAGCTCACTACTCTCCAAATGGCTGGGTGGGCTGGTGTTCAAATAATCACCATGTATCTCATCTGTTCATGTGGTGGAAGGCTGACTGAAATGACTCAGTCAACGGCCATTGCCCCAGAGCCTCTACTTGAGCATTGGATAGTGTCTGAGCTTGAGCTGTTTTGAATATAGAGTCTGAAACTTGCACTGGGTGCAAGTGTTTTGTGTGCAGCACGTTCCCAGGGTGAGGAGGCTGAATGGGGAGGAAAGTTGGTGGAGACTGTAGCTGGGCTGCAGTCAACAAGTAGGTGCAGTAGCTCGGGGTCACTTGAGGAAGACTGAAGAACCCTCGTCCATCCTGGGAAGGAGCCTGAGATAATCATCGACTGGAGGCAGAACATTTAGTTTGACTTTGGGCTTTGGAGGTTCCGCTGGTCCTGCCACTCTGGGGTTGTGGGAAGTCAGCATATCACCAAGGGAACAGCAGAGATTTTTGCCTGGAGGCAGGAGGTGTCACAGTCACTCTTTCTGTTGCTGTGAGACTCAAGAAACTGAAGGAAGGAAAGGAGATTTGTTTTGCTTACAGTTCCAGAGGGGAGGTGCAGTTCATTATGATGGAAAAGACACGGCTGGCTGGTAAAAACTGGAGGAGGCTTAGGTCACCGACATCATGGTGGCTAAGAGAGCGAGCTGCAGACTGCAAGAGCAGGCTCCCAGCAGAAGCAGGGAGGGGCCAACCAACCTCAAGGCCACTCCCTGCGATGTGCCTTCCTCCAGCAAGCTCCACCTCGTAAGGTTGCCACAGCCTTCTCAAACATCAGCTAAGGATTCAAACACATGAGCCAATGGGGCCCACTCGTGTTCAAAGCATGAGAGGAGGGGGAGGAATCATGTCCCATTGTGCCCTCCAAGGGCACATCCCCACCCCAGGCCTCAGCTGCTACCTCCTTACACGGAACCAAGCTGTAAACCAGCCTTTAGCACCTGTGCCTTAGGGAGACTTTCCAGGTACAAACTTCAGCAATGGCTTTTGCAAAGTCATTTTCCAGTGACTCCCAGCTTCTATCCCTGGAGGTTCCCCATTCCAGGCAGTGTGATTGGATGAAGGTTCAAGGCACACAGATAGGGTCCACATCCGTGCGTGCTCAGAAGGGCTTCCTGGAGCCACACCCAAGTCAGGTGAGTGGCAGGGTATGCCACTGCAGAGAATCTGGGCCCAGGGGAGGGTGTTCTACTGATCAAAGATGCACATAGCTCACAACTCTGAAGAAGTTACCAGGTGGGACAGACGGTTCATTCTGAGCCATTGGTGTCGTTTGGAGGCGGGAAGGTGAGTGTTACGTTTCCACATGTCCAGGAGAAACAGAGGTTCAAGATCGTCACCACACACCCCTCATCCCGAGACTAAGCCACATTCCAAATGAGCACGTAGAGGAGGAGCATTGCATCGACGTTAGTGGCATCTGCTTCCTCCGGGGCCAGTGCACTTCCTGCCCTTGTATCTTGCACGTCCAGTGGAAGTCCTGGATCTGCATGGAAGAAAGGTGTGTGGAGCAATTTGCTTCTCCAGCCCATAACCTGCACACTTGCAACTAGAGCTCCGAGGGTGACCGGACATTTGCCAAATGGCCCATGGGAGAGTCCGTGCTCTTTGAATTTTTCTTCGGCAGCAGGAAGGGCTCAGCCCTTGCGCCATGTTCTGAAATATCAGCTGAATGTGCCCTGCGTGTTCAGTGAAGGTCATCGCACCTGGAGCCGGAGGCAACGTCTTGTTCTTGGAGAAGTTCACATCCTGGAACATAACTCTTGCCAACTCCTCCTCACAGAGGGGACTCAACCCTCCAGGCAGCTCGAAAGGGGAAGTCACAGGGCAAGAGGAGGGAGCGCAGATAAGCTCTTAATAACAAAACCCTTTTCTGAACAATGGTCCTTGCCTGTCTAGAAATTTCCAGGTCCTGGCTGAACACCTTGGGTAACAGCCGGGGCCAGCCTATCCCCAGAGGGTACTTGACACTCAATAAAAAGCCTGTGCTGATTTAAACAGTTCCAGAACAGCAGACAAACAGGAACACACCTTTCAACTAGGAGTGAGTGTAAAGAAGTAATGGAATACTTTCATTTCAAATGAACAGTCTGACTGTAAACCAGACAGCTGATAAAAAGCATCTGCTATAACAAGGCCACAGGCATGTTTACAATGAATAATCAGCTGGTAAAACATTGGCCTCACCTGGGATTAAGGCCGAGCTGGTGTCTCAAGTGTGAGTCTTTGTCATCCCCTTAGAACCATGGTCTTTCATAACAGGTGCAGTATACAGGAAGCAGAGAGAGAGAAAGAGAGAGAGAGAGAGCTCATATGCATGCTATTTGACTCAACATTACTGGACTCTGATGTTTCACATATGCAGTTGCGTGCACCTCACCTTGGGTGAGACTATGTTTGTGGAGGGGAGCATGAAGAGGGGTGGGGGATTTGGGCAGGGGAGGCATGCATAAGCTCACAGAGAACAGAAAGTAGGCCGAGTGGAAACAGGCTCCATGTGATATGTATAATTCCACACAGGCACTGGCTACCTTCATAACCACGGCTATTACTGCTGCCGCGTGGGAGAGATGTGTGTTCTCAGTAGCCCCTCGAGACAAAGTGCATTTTCCACAGTGGGAGGTGTTCAGGCTCCAAGGATTCTTCCGTGTGCATCTCCTCTTGCACAATGCTTTGACCCATATCCATGTGCTGACGCCACACTTGTGAACAGATCCTGAAGACTGCATGATGGGATTTGGTTGAGGTTCTGAGGGTAGACTTCAATTAGACCACTTCCTTAACACGGTGACATGTTGCCAGCTATATAAGCCTTAGTTTCCTCATCTGAAAAAAAAACCACAGTTTTACAGCACAATGCTGTAAGAATAAATAAATTACATAATGAACCTAATGATAATAGTGCAGTGCTAGGCACAAAGTAAATGCTCAATTACTGGGCTGAAGAGATGGCTCAGGGGTTAGGCCTCTCCCTTGCTAGGCGGAAGGTCCTGAGTTCGGATCCTAGACCCCACGTATAGACACCGGGCGGAAGCGGGGGTGGAGCCTGTGAATCCCGGGGCAGAGTAAACAAGGAGGAGGTGGAGGTGGTCCATGGTGGTTCCCGAATTCATCTGTGGTTCTACACACACACACATATATACACATACATGCATACACACACGCATACATGCACAGTTGAATAAATAATAAATAAAAAACAAAGTAAATGCTCAATTACTGACGATAACTGTGGACATCATCTACCAGGAGACTTTTCATGCATCTAATATGCTTCAATGCGCCTGGCTTATCTGTCTTCAAGGCAGCCTGCTTCCCTGAGCTGCACATTCGAATTTTATTTTGATGTGGGACGTGAGAGCATAAAGCTCCGTAGCAGTTATCTGTCAACAGTTATAGCCAAAGGTCATGGACTGGGGTTAAAGCATTTGGACCTGAGTTCAGATCTCAGCCTATATAAAAATGTTGAGTGCACATGGCAGTTTCGGAAGGTGGATCCTGGAAAACTCCAGAGCAAAGCACTATGGAAGTAGTGCAACCCAGGATGATTTCTAATGTTGCCCTTGGGCGTCCACAGGCACACACACTAAAGTGTCCTCTTGTACACACACACACACACACACACACACACACACACACACACACACACGGGGAGGTGTGGTCAAGGACATGAAAAAGTTATAATAATTTAAGCTACAACCAAACTTAACCTGTGTCAATGTTGGTTCCTTACTTAACTAACCAGTGAAAAGCAGGGAAAGAAATTTCTTCAGTACAGCCATACTGGGGAGAGAGTATCCAATGTCCCAGCCATCTTGCTGCTAGTATTTTGATATGGAACCTGGATTCAACAGAAGAGACTGTGTACCTCCGGCCAAGGTGTGTTTCCACCTAGACTGTCTTGTTATTCTTCGTCTCCAAGTCCCTCTTGTTAGGTGATCTAACAAGTTTGTCAGAGCTGTGAGAAATCTCTTTGGGGAGACAAATTCTTCTTCTGGTTAGCGCCAGATCGGACAAGTTTTCAGTGCTATGTGAAGTCCCTCTCTCTGTTCCTAACATGAAATTCCTGAGAAAGTCCAAATTCTCAGGGATTAGTCATCAGAGCTAGAGTGGCAGGGGAGGGAGCATGCGCTCCTTTAGCATCCCTGTGTCCCCTGGTTACACTGTGTGCAGCGTTGTAACAAGACTGCCGGATATTTCACTCAACATGCCTCCTGTCTGTGTCATGCTGAAGTCATACCTAGTGAAGTCATTAGAGTAAATGACTACACAAGAAAAGAAGAAATAATTCAATCCAGTACCCTATGCTTTCTCTTCAAGAAATTGGGGGGGGGATCGAGCAAACTGAAGCTGAAGGTAATAAGAAATAACAGAAACCAATGGTGCAGAAAAGAACAGCTAAACCTAGTGAAATAGAAGCTGGTTCTTAGAGAAGATCAATAAAGTTGACAAGGGCCAGGGTCTAGTTCAGTGGTAAGCATGCTCCTAGCATATGCAAGGCCTGAGTTAGGTCCCCAGTCATAATGACAAAAAGGAAAAATCAGCTTCTTCGAATTCTGAAAATTAATAAGAGGCTTATAACAATCCAAGGAATGTTTGTTTGTTCGGATAAAATTGAATAGCATACCAGTGGTCAGTTTTATGGCATTTTCCCACACCCCACCTGGGTTCATGTGGCCTCAGATCTAAGGCGGCTGTGATGGATCTAGAACCACTGGGAGGTGGCCGTCTGGGTATGTCTATAAGAGATTATTTAGATTAGGTTAATGGAGATCATGGTGCCCTGCTGTGGGTTGGGGTTTTGGACTAAATCAGGAGAAAGCAAACTAAATATAGGGCCTTCATCACTCTCTGCTTCCTCACTGTGACGCAATATGATCAGCCGCCACAAGCTCCTACTGCTGTGACTTCTTGTCCTTTTTTTAAAGTTTTACAGGCAAATTGAGTACTTACCTGTGCTTCCCTCGCTCCCTCCTCCCTCCCATCCCTCTCCCTTCTCCTCATCAGTCCATCCACTCCTTCCCAGCCTTCTGCCTGGACACTTCTGTGGCCCCCGAGGGTTCCCTCTGGCTTGTCTACTCTTGTAGGGGTCCAGGCCTCTGTAGCATTCCAACTTGCCCCTCCTGCAGCCACCCCACTGACAGGAGCATTTCCCTTCACTCATCCAGCTCTAGTCCCCAAGGTTTCCACTGTATATTCTTATCTCTCTTGAGTTCTTCATAGTCTAGGGGGGCATGTTGGTATGTCAGTCATTATTCAGGTCTGGGAAGGACAAGCCTCACTGTAATCAGTTCCTGGATGCAACAGTCCTGCCTTGAATGGAACGCATGACTTCTTGTCTCAACTTCATACTGTAATAAATATATGAGCCAAACAAGTTAGAGGAGCAGCAGGACTTTGTTCGTGCTCACAGCTCTGTGTTACAGTTCATCATGGCGGTATTGGAAGCCGAAGGACCTGGTCGTGTTGTATCCATAACAAGAGCAGTGGACAAGACCAGAGCACACTGAGCTATCAGGCTAGAGAGATGGCTCAGGGGTTAAAGCTTTTGCCTCCCAGATATTGAACTATACTAACTTTCTTCATCTTTTTCAACCTGCCCAAGGAATAGTGTGATACATTATGGACTGGGTCTTTCCACAATTAGGACATCGTGCAATTAAGACATATCTGACAAACTTGTCCAGAAGTAGACTTCAACTGAATACTTCCCCACAGGTGTGCCCAGAGACCCCCCAGGTGTCCAAATGATAGCTGAAACTAACCGGAACATTTCTCCACCATGATGAACCATAGCCCTGAACTGTGAACAGAAATAAACTTCCCTTTTGAAAGTTTATTCATCTTAGTATTTTGTCACAGAAATGAACGAAGTGATTACTACAGTGGTTTTGAAAAGTCAGCAGTCTAACGGACACCAGAGGAAGTGTGGTGGGTTTGAAATTCCTGCAACTGTTCTATCCTGAAAGCATCACACTCAGACCTGTCTGGCTGCTTCCTGGGAAATCCCCATCAGCAGCTAAGAGCTCACTGGGGGGGGGTATTCCATCCCTTGACAATGGCCCCCACCACCAACGAATGGTGACTGTTTCACATCTCAGCTGCCTGAAGTGGTGTTCCCAGTTACAGAAAATAAAATACATTCCAAAATTCTTAAAGAAAAATTTGGAGAATGAGATTCTTCTAAGGGATTCTGAAAAGTGCTGACTTATACCAGGAAATCTAGAAAGTCCTGCAGTCTGTATACATTCTTAGTAAATATCTAAGAAAGACCTAATTTCTCTCACCATTAGATTCCATCAAGACAGGAAATGAAGGCTAAAGCAGAGTTCTAAATAGCAACTTCCCTGAAGACTTGGCCCAAACCAGACAAAGCTCTTTAGCAAAGAGAAGACTTATCTTTTTGTATGTGTGTATGGCGGGGCTGTGTGTATACAGTATGTGTGTGTGTGTGCACATACGTGTGCATGTGAATGGAGGCCAGAAGTCAAAGTCTGGTGTCTTCCTTAATTGCTTTTCACCTTGTCTTTTGAGATAGGGTCTTTCGTTGAACATAGTGCTCACTCAATTGTTAGACTAGCTGTCCAGCAAGCTTTGGGGATCCACCTGTCTCTGCCCCAGAGTACTGGGGTTACAGGTGTGCAAGACTCCACCTGGTTTTAAACATGGGTGCTAAGAAACCAAACTCAGATCTCATGCACATGTTAATAGCCACCTATCTTCCCAGCCCCTAAGCTTTCTTTTTAAATCTTCATATAGTCATTCATTAGTCACTGATTACACTGATGGAGCAGAGACTTAAGAGGCCACACGTGACAGGAAAGAAGAGCTCCACAGGATTATTCCAGAACATAAATTAGACAGATATTATCATCAACAACAACAATGGACTCTGGGGGCGGGGGGAAGGAATGTGATTTTCAAAGTAGTCACATTATATTCCTTAAAATATTTAGTTTTCAAGAAAACAAAAATTTATGCAACACTGAAAGAAAAAGGCAAATGTGGCTCATTGAAAAGAACAAAAGTTATAATAGATGTGGCCCAATGGAAGGTTAGAGCTCAGCACTCACTGTAAAGACATTTTGGGAAGGTGAGATCACACTATGCAAACAAGCTCACTTAGTAGTCACTCTGGACCAATCTGGCCTTCGCTTGCAGTGATCCCCCTGCCTCTACCTCCCAAGTGTGGGGATTATAGGTGTGTGCCACCAAAATACTTCAAATATTTTCAAAGAACTAAAAGAAAACATGCCCAATCAATTAACATAGAAGCATGATAGCTCACCAAGCAGAGAACATGAATAAGTAGATTATTTTTGAAATTAGTTAATCTGTATTTGATCAGTTAAATGACTAAAGAGACTCCAGTAATAGATTTGGATCAATAGAAGGAAGTATTGTATCAGCACTTGAAAGTAGGACCATTGAGATGAAATCCAACCTGACAATCAAATGAAAATGAGTTACCTGTCAGCGGCATCATCACGGGCTTAGGGGGATCCATGGATCGGGAGAGAAACAGCAACAGGAATAAAGAATGAATTGGATGAAGAGCATTGAGATGCTCTAGAGTCCGGGTAGTAAATAGTCCGTGCTGACCACGCCGTGGTGTGGCAGCTCTTCAGTGTGGCTCCACGGAGCAGGATGGGGAGCGGCTCATGAAGAGGACCTGCAAACATGCTCAGTGTAAGGAAGGTAAGGCCGATGGGCACCCGGCTACAGAGGATTGATTTTGAGGGTCACAGTCATTCAGATGTGTGAACTCTACATATTTCAAAGTAGGTGTCATCATAACTCATCAGGAACCTTTCCAAGACCCAGGTTGATTTTAATTCCATCTGCTCCTGCTACAGTAGAAGGAAGTTAGAAGTTGAAAAAGAACCACTCTAGGAGTGAAGATTTAAGTCAAGCTTATATTGCTCCGATGGCTTTCTATCTTATGCTAGTTTTTTTATTATGCTCCATCAGATAATCTATTCACAGGTTGGGAATGTGTGTACATGTGGTTAGTGAACATGCTAGATGTGACTACTTTTAAAGCCAGAAAGCTCATAGGTCATACGCAGCTGTATAACTTTGGTCTTGCTAGCTCATTCCATGCCATTGCTATAGAAGAACTACCAATAATACAGCTAGGTCTCATGCTTTAAAGGTTGCATAGTACTTTTTCTGAGCACAGTACTTTGAGTACTGTGCTCTACTGAGCACTGTCAACTTCTCCCCCCCCCCAAACACACACTCATACAAACTTAATAGGTACTCCGGTCCCCTCCTCCTTCTACCCCTCCCTGGACCCCCTTATTCCCTCCCCCCTTTTCCCTTCCTTTCACCCCCCCCCCTTTCTCCCAGTGCCCTCCTCTATCCCCCCAATCCCAGGAACTGTTAACGTCTGACAACACTGGCACATTCGGCTTTTTTATAGTTCTGAAGCTTTACGCTTTTCTTCTCTGAAGTGTTTTTCTCTGGTCTCCTCTACCTGCTAAACATTAAACTCCCTCCCACTGTTCTTTCCTGTCTCTAATACTATCCTCTGATTCTTTTATAACATTTTCATATAGTTTTCTGGCTTTTTCTTGTTTGTTTGTTTTTTTCTTCTAGGTATCCTCAATATTGTTCAGGTCCTTGAACGCTACTGAGGGTACTGTGCCAAGTACAACATATGAAGGCTAAACAGCAAACACTTCATCATTTACTGTAAGCAAATGGAATTCTTGCTTGCCAGAATGTGGTCTTCTCTTATCAAGTACTGTCAGGAGTCTATCTCTGAGACAGGTAAGTCCCAATAGATCAGTACAGTAGGAAAGCTTAGTATCTGATTCTGTCCTTTTGGTGGCATTGGGAATGTATTACAGTTGTGAAGCACTTATCCAGACAACAGATAATGTTCTGAGACACATCTGGGTGTTAGCAAAGTCTGCGAGATTGCATGCTGTATGGTAAACACTGTGAGGCAGAGGGAAGGTGAAAACTGGCTGAGAAAATGGTGACTTAGGGTGGAGTCTGGTTGGAGAGAAGCTGGGGGAGGTGAGGTTGGCAGGAACAAAACTTCCATTTCAGCACAGAGGTCTGCGAGCTATTGTGCATGAGACTAGCGTGAATTAACCACGGAACGATAAGATTTAGGGCAAATAAGTAGGTTTTTAAGTGAAAGAATTTTTAACAACATTTTAAAAAACATTTACAAAAGCAGATTGTACAGTATCTTCTGAAACTTTGGGAAAACAACATTTTTTTTGAAATATGAAGTTTAATTTTATTAAACATATGGATGATTTAAAAATAATCTGGAATGGTAAAATTAATTTAAAAATAATTAAAATTCAGAAAAAGTTCAGATGTGCATCCAAGTTCTGAGCAACATTAATTTGATATAAAATGGCTAAGGAAATTTATAGTGAACAGGTGTGTGAAGTAAATGAGGGGGGAAAAGTTCAGACATTAATTAGCAAGAATTGTGAATAGTCTTGTTGGACTGTTTGCTCCAAGTTGAAGTTGGCATAATTAAGAGGATATAAAGAAAATATTGAAAATTATGAACACACATGGAGTAAGACTAACCCTTATTCAAAGAATATAGCATTTATAATCACTTGAAGAAACAGAGGAAGGAAACAAAAAATAACCTGAAGCAAAAGAAATATAGGAGTGTTGAGATATACTCATTCAAAATTCAGCAAAATAAAGATACATAGACTTATAAGAGGGTCTCTATTGAAATTGAGAGGAAAAAATGCCAAAAATATGATTCTCATTCCTGTACTCTAGGATCTTTTTGCTTTTTAAAAATTCTTTGACCATTTCATACATGAATACAATGAATTATGTCATTTTCACCCCTTATTATCTGAATGCATCTCCCCTCTTTCTCCCATTGAATATTCTTCCCACCTAGTCTCCCTTCCTACTTTCCTATGTTTTGTGTGTGGCCCCCACACATAACCCAGAGTTTCATCTGGTTGCCTGTTCTGGCCTGAGCATTTGCTGGAGCGTGGATGTCCTCGATGATACTCGATGTGGAAGATTGAGGTTGAAAGCAAGAGGAGCCCAGGAAACCAGTGAAGAAATCAGAAGTTGTTAGGTCCTGTGTTCATATCCACAGCACTCTAGTTTGCTGAAGGTATGGATTCAGGGCCTGTAAACATTCCAGCTAATGCTGTCCTAAAACAAAATTAGAGAGGAAGGACAGGGAGGATGGATGCAGAGGAGGCAGCAGAGAGGAAGCAGACGATGACTTCTTTGTTGTCACTGGTTTTACTCAGGATTAGGTTTGAAGAGGAAGGAGAGTCGGGAGGGACATTCTGCTGGGATCGTTTGCGTGGTCCCCATGTCCTTGGAGTCGGTGTCCATCACGTCTACTCTAGGGCGCTCCTCAACGGCTAAAAGATGACAGGATGTGGCCCATGGAACCATCTCTGGAAAGGTTCTTATGCAACACTGGCTGATTGTATACGGAAGAGATTCAGGAGCGAGAAGACGCTGGATGTGTCTGGGGGCTTCACGGCATGTGCATTTTGAAGGGAGGGAAAGCAGATCTGCTATCCGCTCATAAGGAATTGGAGGTTTCTCAGCCAGCTCAATGAGGGGCCAAGAGCAGAAGCTAAAATAGAAATTTTTTTCCAGGAAGGATTAGGTGAGATTTTGTGGTCAAGCAGTATGATTTTGTCTGTGATTTCCTATAAAACTCTCTTCTGCAACAGTTAGTTAATATCTGAAGAATGTTGGCCTAATCAAGACTATAAACCCCAGGGGTTCTAAGAGACCCTGTTCCTGAGGAAGGATGCAGCCAAGTGCAAAGACGTGACGAGCCAATGAGGCTTCCTCCCATGAAGTCCCAATGCCTCACCTAGATCCTCTGAGTGACCAGGCCCAGAGGGTCAGGGAACTGCTTTGGCGAGAACCAGACTCTCAGGTTCTGCTACAACGGAGGAAAGGAGACACACAGTCCAAGTAGGGACTTGGTAGCACAGAGCCCATCACTGCAGAACCACAGCTGGTCCTGAGCCCCGACACTGGTCCAGCTGCGCATGTGCCGAGAGGTGAGCAGCCACATCTCCAGAGAAGATCCTGACACCCGCGGCGAGGCGGTCACTCCATGCCCGCTTGAGTTCCCCCAAGCGCACACTGAGGTGCCTGGAAATTGCATCAAGGGAACTGAGTGGCCTTATTTAGTCCACACTGTTGTGCCCCACAAGACAATTTATGTATACCTCAGCCAGTATTTTTGGATTAATATGGAAAAGAGCTTAATTCCCATGAGGGAGTTCTGCTTTCCTGTGGAGTTGGATTCTAGTTCTGGAATGACTGAGTCCCTGTCAATGTGAAGTCACTTTAAGGTGTCTTGGACTTCTTAATGTCACTGGATTGTCGCATGTCAGCAGATGATCATGAAAAGAGTGTGTTGCAATTGTCAAGGACACTTTATTGAAAAATTTAACTCATTAGCTCATTAACCAAGGATAAATAAGACCCATTTTTGTAATATAATTCACATACCTGACTTACAATACACAGATCTTCAGAAAGCAATGAGATACAGCCAAAAATAGCTACTACACTCAAAAATAATAAAAAAAATTATACAAGATGAATGCGATCTCCCACACTTTCAGTTCTTATCTGCATGGATAAACCTTGGGAAGGATTCGCTGGCCTCTGTCAGCTGGGATGACAGATGAAGTCACATATACCGTGAGTCCAGCATCTTCTGCTCTTTCGAGTGGGTGCTCAGCTTCAGTCAGAGCCTCCACGGCAGGAGACACTGTCGCATTCGAAGGCCTCTTACTACAGCGCAGCAGGGAGACATGTGCAGCGTGAGGAGCTTCAACCTGCACAGGGATGAGATCCAAACAGCACCTTAGGGATCAAAGCCCTTTGCTGTTTAAAAATAAAATTCCATCTCAATACAGGCCCGAGAGGAGCTACAGCAGGTGCACAGCTACTCCGCACGTCAGGGGAAAGGCGCCAGGGCCCATTTGGAGAGCAAAGGAACGAAGAAAGGAAGGAAGAGAGGGAGGGAGGGAAGAAGGGAGAGAGGAGGGTGAGAAGAAGGTGCTTGGAAGAGTGTCGTGATGGAGAAGGTGGACTTGAGTTCTTAAGAAAACAGGGGGCCGTGAATGAGTGTGATAAACAAAGAGCGCATGGGCTGCAGAGACACCGGGCAGGCAGCGAGTTCCACTTGACCACCTCAGCCCACCCAGTCCTGCCTCTTCCTCTTGCTTACATTTCACCTGTGTGTTTTTCAAAAAGAGCTGGCTTGTGGCCCAAACTAAACAAGCACATGTTCGCATACTGGCACCCACACCTAGTGGTTAGGGCAGAGAGAACAACAGCGCTGGGGAGGAGAGGCATGAAATAAGAGCAGGACTTTCATTTCCTTTGAACAGAAATCCATATTTTGATTGTGAAACAGGAAGAAAAAAAGCTATGCTAATTTACATAAGTGGATGCAAATGTAAGTATTTAACATATTTTAAAACATCAAGCATGACATAAGAACAGCAGTCTATTTACATTTTTAAGGGAAAAAGTAAATTAATATCGACCAGACAAAAGTCACTATAAATAAACACATGGTGCTCAAAGTACCTGCATTACCTAATTTCAACCTGGAAATATTTCCTCCAAGCTAGCTCAAAGGGGAGTTCCTTTCAAAGGCTTTCTTTTGTCTTTTCTGCTCTGTTCTTTTCTTATGGAGCAAATGGGACGGAGCCCTCCTGGCGCTGCAGTATCAACAGATTCTAGGTCAGTGTTGGTGCACTCCAAATCCCAATGTGGAAGCACTTTCTTCTGATAACTTGTTTTCTGCAAGGAGGTTTACTAAAGAAGGAGGTGCAGACCGGGAGAGGCATGTCTCTCAAATCCTGAGAACCTCTTGGAAAAATTAACGGCAAGTGCTCAGAGCAGCCGGATTCCACTTGCGACTGCACACCAGCCTCCGTTTTGATTCCTGGCCTTGCACAAGCCCCCTTTCCCATCAGAGACACAACTGACCAACAGTTACAGGTTCCTCTTGGGGCAGTTGCGCATGCGTGGGAGCAAAAGAACAGGCCACACTGATCGTCCTCCACTCCACTGCAATTCAAGCCTGTGACCGTCAACTCTCACCCGGGCTGCCCTCGGCTCTGCTGTAAAATGGTCCCTGGCTGGCATGGGAACTTCCACCTACCCATGCAAATGTGCCAGTTTTACCACATACCCAAAGAAAATCTAGTCTCCAAGCAGTCTCCTTTCTAATTATGGGGATCATCAAGTAGATTCAGGTGGCCAAGAAGTCATGTCTACATGTGACCCAGCTGGGACCTGGGACAGGTTTATCTGCCAAAGTCCTGCTGCCCAATCTAGTGTTGTAGCCACACCGCAGGACCGACCACACCCTTCCATGCAGGATTTCAAACAACCCTTGTGTCCTATTTAGTGTTTGAGTGAAGGCCAGCTCACTGTGGTCCGGGGACTAACGCATACACTTTCTTGTGTTTTTCCAGGCTAGATGAATAGCATCCGCTAAACATAGCTCAGTAACAGAACACTGAAGTCACAGGGCTTAGTGCGTGTTCCTTTTTCTTTTTCCAAAGAAAGTGAAACATTTTTAGCATAACAGGGATATGAAAAACCAATCTCGACTACATATGTGGGTCAAAGGAAGAAAGAAACGTGTCACAACGTGTTTTATGGCAAGAGCAACTGCGAAACAGGCACTGGCTTCAGTCAATTGCTGGGCTCCTTCTGTCTGCTCTCCAGGAGGCTGTAGGAGGCATCAGATGCTCCTGGGCATGATGGCGGCGAGAGCGCAGGTCTAGCTAGTATGAGCTAAGTCTGCCCTCAAATGACAGGATCACCAGCGTGTTCTTACCACGCTAAGCTGGCAGCTTATGACTAGAAATGAAGGCATGGCTGTAGCTGATCTCAATATGGGAGTCCCTTGGAAGTGGAAATCACAAGACGAGGTCTGCAAGCTGAGTGGTGAGCCAGGCACTGAATGTGCAGTGGCTGCAGGGGGGTTCTTGGGGGTCTTGTCTTCATACAGAAACTATGTGTGTTTTGCTCTATAGCACCATGTCTTTCTGTCTCAGTATCACCAGCAGTTGTAACATGCCCCTTTCTAAGTGACTGACAACAATGTCTCGGGGAAGCATTCATCTGGCAATCACTGTTAATCCAAAGGGTGAGAGGACTGGCCTCCTTTCTTTACAACCACTGAGCCACATGAGATGCTGCATGAGGATGAACATTGGTCTTCTTGATGCTTCGGTTTACTTGGAAACCAGAGAGCTGCCTTCCAGTCACACCAATAGTGGAAGAAATGAGGTGCTGCCCTTCCGTGGGATGCACAGAGCCATCTGTCAATCACACCTGAGGCTTGTGGAAAGTTCTGGAAATTGCAGGCATTCTTCTGAAAGTTATCACTGTACAGACTAACCACAAACAGATACCTTTCCCATTGTCTTCCCAAACCACCACCACCGTGTAATGAAGATGAACTGCCCCTTGGGCCAGAGCAGGGAGTGCTTCGTGGAAAAGGCAGGGCGAGAATTTGAAAACGGAATCAGCTATTTGGAAGAAACTGCTGCACTGGCGGGAGCCTTTAGAATTAGAAAAAGTTCGCTGTCTGGCATCTCTTGCCTCAGACTCAAAGAAGCTTTGTGTTCCAACAAGCGAATTACTTAGCCATTGAATTCACCCAAATTTTAGACCAAATCAAAACAAAAAACAAAATGTTTGGGGCGTGCCAAACTTAGGATTTTTCTTGAGAAGCACAGTGCAGTGACTTCGGAGCTGTTTCTCCCTGCATCTCTCAAGTTTTAAAATAATCTAGTAGTCTGAAAAATAGCAGACGTAGTGTACCCCCATGCCCCACCAATATCTAAAAATAAAATCAAACATTAAAAAATAAGAACTCTAGAAGGCAGGGATCACCTTCCCCGTCGTATACTACATGGGATATGGGGATCTGATTGAGCCCCCAGAATGGGGCAGTAGGTCACCCGCTGAAAACGGCAGAGCTGCTCCAAGTTCAAGGTTAAAGGCTCCCCAGATAGGGCTGCCAGTCATCACAGGGCTCAAGGCGCCAGAGATGCTGATTTTTCCCAAAGCCTTTGCAAAGTGACAGCGACCACAGCAGTTTTCCTGCAAAGCAAACAAAACATGAATCTTGTTAATTCAGCAGGACTTTTAAATTGTAATTAGCTGGTTGTTCCCCTTAGGAAAACCACAGATGACTTTTCATGACGAGAAAGAGAGAAAGAGAGAGAGATTCCACTGCTCACCACAGTTAGTTTTTTTTTTTGTTCCTGCATGTATTTGAGCACCATATCCTTCCCGAGGAGGGACAAGGCCGCTTTGTCTCATCTGAAGCACAGCTGCCCAGTGCTACTGCATCAGTTCGTGGTCAGCTCCATGCCAACAGCAAAGTGCCGGTGCAGAGGATGCAGGGAATACATCCTCATCTCTGTGTGCATGTGTTTGGGGAGGGGTGCAGCTGGTTCCATGGACTCCAGCACCCCAGGGTGCAAGAACTCCCAGATGCTCAAGTTCTTTACAGGAAGTGACACACTGTTTATGCACATCCTCTCATGTCCTTGAAATGACCTTACAACTTACAACGCCCAGCGCCAGCTCGGTGTCAACAGAAGTGCTGCATTGTTTAGATAGAAGCAAAAAAAATATGTTCATATTCGGCACAGGCAGAGTTCTCGTTCGGGTATTTTTCCCACAGTTGAACGAATCCAAAGCTACCGAGCCTGGTTACGGAGGCCGAGCACAGTCCTGCTGCTTCAGGACCACCTCACACCTAAACTGCACACGCTCACTGCCTCGTGTCATTTCTGTGGTCTGAGGAGGCATCCCATGTATCTCATAGATGGGAAAAGATGGAACAATAATGGGGCGCTGCCATTTGATTTGGGGAGCATTTCCATGATGCATCAAGAAACCTCTAACAAATTAAAGACAATTTATATCCTTCAATTTACACTATGGATTATATCTTATTCATACACCCTGGAACTCTCTTCTTTTCCACAGAGATAATCTCTAGCCACCAGATTTTTTAAATCAATATTATTTCAGAATTGGTTTCATTCAACAATGTATCTTGCCAACAACCTCATCTTGCCCAGGCAGAGAATATTATTATAAAGGATTTTTTTTTTAGCTTCTCAAGTATTTGCTTGTCCAGTGTTAACACCATGTACGTGTGTATGCGTGTGAGTGCATGTGTGTTGTTGGGGATTGAATCTAGGGCTCTTTACATGCTAGGCAGTCACTCTACACTGAGCTATAATGATGTCCCTTTTTTACATTTTAAATTTTTAAATGTTGAGACAAAGTCTTATAAGTTTTCTAATCTGACCTTCAACTCACTCTGTTTCCCAGGCTGGAGAAACTTTCTATCCCAAGTTAATATTTCAAATTTAGGTTTCAGCTAAAACTTAGGGTTCCGTGATAGAACTCACGACCTTGCATGTGAGAGCTGGCTTTTGTCGCTGGCATTGGGGAAAAGAAAAGAGAAAAAACAAGCAAGCAAAGAAGAAAGCAGTCAAATGATACAGTTCTCAAGTGAGTCCTTCCTTCATCCATGGTGAGATCCAGGCGAAATGGGGGGGAGGGGAATGGGGCTGGAGGAACCTGGGGAAAGGGGCAGCAGTTAAGAGACTGTCAGGAGGCAAACCTGACTGAGTTCTCATTCCAGCAAAGGTTGAACCCAGCAGATATATGTGACTCTCATTGTTTCTGAGCCCGCCCTTTGTATAACTGTCCCTGCATGGCTCACACCGATTTCCACCACATTGGGTTCAAAGTGACAGCTTGCACGGAAGGACTTTACCTCCTCCCACCACCATTTCCTCCTCATTCTTTCCTCACAGACCCTGGCGACAGGCTTGCCTTGGAATGCAGCCTCCTGTCACCCGGAGCATCCATTCCCACCAGGCCTCACAAGCAACTCCAAGACTTCTGTGGGAAGGTGGTTTGCGGTAAACCCTGGGGGTTTGTGGCAACTGGGGACAAAAGTGCTTATAAAAGAGAGGGCAAGGGAGAGAGGAGAGCAATAGACTGCTGCCTGGCTTTGGGGCCCAGCCGCCCACAGTTCCCAGTGAGGGCATCTGGCTCGGGGCTGTTCAGTAGGCCTGGGGTTCTGAGGGTCCTCAAAACAAAACTGCCTCCTCTGTCTGCCCGCAAACAAAAATGGTCATGTAAACAGGGAGCCTTCTCTTCCCTTTGGCTGTTCAGGGATTCTGAAGTAAGGGCCTGGCTCTCATAACCCCACCCTTCCCCAGCAGGGCTTTGTGACCTTGACTGGATTTGCTGATTACTCCCACTCCATCTTATTCTACAAAAAATTCAAGGCAGCTTAAAAGAATATTTCCTGACAAATGAAATGGGCAAACACCTCAGGTCCAGGAAAACACAGCTCAGAATAAAGATTAAAACCAACTGCAGCCAGGGTTGAAGCTCAGTCGTAGAGCACTTCCTTAGTGTGCGGAAGGCTCTGGGTTCCATCTCTAGCACTGGAATTAAAAAAAAAAAAAATAAGGCCCGTTGCTCTGTGCAAGAACATAAATCCCGTGAAGCTGCAGGAATGGCCATGAGCTTTCTATTCAAGATTAGAGAGCTGCCGCCTTGCAGTATTTCTAACAGTCCTTCTGGGTCAGGGCCCTGCTGCTCCTTCAGTCTCCCTTGAGGCAGGAGATGTCACTGCAAAGGAAAGAATTCATGCGTGAAACCATCCCTTAAAAATTCAGACAGAACTTCACGTGGGATGGTTGGCACATATTTGAGTTTGTGTGGAGTGGTTCTCCTTGGAGTCCGAGAGTGGAGCTGGGACCAGAGGAACTGGTGTTGGGGGTGGGGGTGGGGTGGATTCAGGCTTTATCTTCTTCAACTGGAGCAACTCATGTTCTCCTGTTTCCTTGCAATGCCTTGGGTGAGTTTTGTTTGTTTGTTTGTTTGTTTCTGAGTCCCTGAGTCTTAGTTCCTTCTATCCAAAAAAGACATTGCTTCTTCTGAGAGACACAGTTGCATGGTTCACCTGAGACAGTTCTATTCAGACAGTGGAGCTGCTGCCTTGGGACTGAGGTCCCTCCCTTTGTCCCAGCAGGGCCTCTGCCTCCCTCAGGCCATGCTTTAAGCTGAGGCAGGGGGCTGCTTGCAGCCCACACAGAGGAGGACTACAACACTAGACCATGGCAAAGCTCGGGTGCAAACAGCACCCTGCCCAGGTGCTGCCTGCTTCCCTCCATTGCACAAGAAACATCCCATTTCTTTCCCTTTCCTCTTACATGGGACTTTCACAAATGCCCAGCAGATAACATTTCCCAAGCCAACAGATGACATTTTCATGACTTAAACTGGTTTCCTATTTGACCCCTTAAGTGAATGAAATTTTCTTTGTCCCCTGGAGATAGGAGTGAGAAGATATGAGACCAACCTTTTAAATGGGCGCCTTCCATGAACTATTTGGTTGTAGGGTTCTGAGCATCAGCGCTGAGGTTCTTCTAGAAAAGCCAAAAGATATTTGGGAAAGGGTTAGAACAATTTTCACCAGTACCTGGCTTAGGACAAGAGAACACGTGAAGGATCCATAATTTGCTACTGAGTACATAGTGCTTGTCAAGAGATTTAATTGAAGGCAAAATTGCCAATGGCATCTGGGAGACATATATCTGACCAGCTGAAGCCCATACCCCACTCTCCCATAATGCCCTATGGTCACCTCTCTTCCTTCTCGTTGAGTCATGGCACCTCATTCCCTACCCACACTTAATTCACCAATGTGTTTTCTTAGTAACTTCCTTGACACAACTAAAGAGCTCATACTTGTGACAGTCCTTGTGACAATTGAAGAATGAGTTGGACACCCTGTATTTCCTTCTGGATGAGTTCAAATCTAGCGACAAGGAAATGCAAATGCCCTGGGGAGATTTAGGGAGACAGCAAGCTCCTCAGCTGGGGATTCTCCAGCCACCATTAAAGGAGGCGTCAGTGTCAGGAACATGACTTCATCGGTGGGACTTCAGCTGATAAGCAAGGGGTGAAAGAGACATGACTGCAAATGAGTTTGGGGTGTTCTGAAGCAGTTGCGGCTGTTGGTGTATTGACTTGGTATAGATGGAGAATGTGGGGCACACACATCTTGTGCCTTAGAACAGAGCTTTTTTTAAATTAAGGATTGTTACAATGAAGCGTGTATCTGTATTTCCTCCCCCAGCAGCCCATGAGCTACAGACTTAGTCTCTATTTGGGAGGTGGTAAAATCTCCAAAAGGAGGGATCAGTGAGAGGAGTTTAGCTCACTGGACTGTGCCATGGAGGGCTACAGCATTCTAGTCCCTTCCTTTTTATCTCTTTCTCTTGTGAGAGGTTTTGCTTTACCGTGTGCTCTTGCTCTGGGAAGTGCCTGGATCAACACAGATCCAGAAGTAAGGGACCAATTAACAGTGCATTAGAATTTCCAAAATAGGGGCTGGAGAGATGGCTCAGGGGTTAAGACTCTGCCTCATAAGCAGAAGGTCCTGAGTTCATACCCTGGTCCCATGGAAAAATGCCAGGCAGAAATGGTGGTGGCCTATACTTCCACTCCTGGTGGGCAGAGCCTGAGAAATCGCAGAGCAAAGAAAGGAGGTAGAAGCAATCCAGGATGATTTCCAAAGTCACTCTTGGTCCTTCGCACTCTGATACACACACACACACACACACACACACACACACTAACTAAATGAATGAATAATGAAGTGTGTATGTGTGTGTGTGTATATATATATATATACACACACGTACACATATATATGTAAAGAATTTCCGAAATAAAAGAAAATGTTTCTCTTAGAAGTTGGCCATTTAGAGATTGGTTACGATGATGGTAAGGAAATGATTTGATGGAGGAACTTGTGAATTCCAACGGGTGCTGACACACAGTGCTTTATTGCCCGTTGAGAGAAGGGAGCAAGGAAGAGTTTCCCTGAGAAACGCAGGGAAGAGCAGAGGTGCTTAGGTTCTGGATCTTGCTGAGATTTCCTCCTTCTGGCTCTGAAGAACTGAGGAATTCTGCCACAGGTACCTGCTGAGACTTAACAATCCTAGCTGGAGACGGGAGAGCCCTGCCTAGACTCCAGCATCCCCTGCGCCTCGCCTCCGTCCTCACCCTGCAGTGGGAAGAGAATGGTGCCGCTTTCATGAGCTGGCAGGGGCCGAACGAGTTAATCTTTGCAAAGCAGTTAGAGTCAGTGCCATGTAATTATAACTTTAATGATAAATAGATTTGTACAAAAGGATTTTATTTAATCGACTACCATTCTTGAAATATCTATTTACCGCAAACACCACCAGCCGAATAACAAAAAGGTGATTTTGTCGTTGTCATCACATGTCTCAAAATATTTTTAAACATTTTTAAGTCATATACTGTCATTAATTCCTCTCTGTGGTTTCTATATTGTCCTGCCACGTCAAAGTGTATTTGGACTCCTGGATAAAAATACATTGGTGGAAAACGGGCTTGAAATAGGCTGGTCACCCTAATAAGCAGTTTATGTAGTCTGGGTGAGGTACTGGCTAGGTAATAAGTCTATTTTTACTGGGCATCGGTACCAATTATCAAGGAAAGGTATATTCAGACACAAATAAAACCCACTGCTGATGCTGAATTTAGAAGGAGAGTTAATTTCAATAAAAAACGGTGTGGAAAAAGTGAGTACCTGAAACATAGCCATTCCAAGGTTTGTTGGTCAGAGAAGTTCCTTTCCAAACCCCAGGGAGTGGGGAGGATGAGGGAAAGAGGAGGAAATGGAAGTGTGGAGCGCACGTAGCGTGCCTGGGCATGGTACCAGCCGCCCAACCAACGCGCCTCACATCCATCCCCGAGAGCTGGACGGTGAAGATGACTTACTGTCCCGTGTACCTCTGCCCCAGTTAATCAATATGAATGTTAAACAAATGCACTTAAATTTTGTGCATCTGTTTCTGTGTTGTTTCTATGATCCGCGGTTATTTGGAAGGAAAGAGTAGGGGCGAGGCAGAGAAGCCAGTTAGAAGGTTCCTGGCAATTCAACGAACAGGTGTTTCAGGCCAGGGCAACACAGAATGGAGAGAAATGGAGAAAATTTAGAGGTAGTAATGTACAAGGTACAGGATGTGAAGATAAATTAAATATGGGGTGGGGGATTGACAGAGGGTGGGAAGAAAGAGAACGGGTTCATGGTCTGGTGGGTGTCACACAATGGGTATAACTTTGCTTGGAGAGTGGCTAAAAGTGAGGTGAGATGGAGAGAGATAAGTTTGACTTATGGCTGACAAGACTGAAGTAGAAACATCGAGCACAGGGATAGATACATGAATCCGAAACTTAGGACAGGAATCTTGACAAAAAGACTGATTGAAGGGTCAGAATATCAGTGTTATGGCAATGGAAGCAGATAGAATTCAGAGAGCAAAGAGCAGGCTCAATTATCCTCAGCAAATATTGGATCTTGAGCCTCTAGTTAGAATCTCTTTCACATGGACATCTGGATCAAGATGGATGTTAGAGTCAAGAATCAGTGCCCAGAGCACACTAAAACAGAACAGGTAAACAGAGAAATTAGCACTGTGAATTTCATTTTCAAGAAAATTTCTCCTAAATGTATATCAGCATACCTTCTCCAAAAGTTTATGTTTTTATGTGTCCTGGGCCATTAATGTGTATGAGATATAACTCATTTTGTAATACAGCTGATTTCATACTGAATATAATAAAGAGTTATGCTAACACTAATCTATGAAGCACATATAACAACAGAATTGACATTAATGGCTCAACAAAAGCACTGTTTGCCATGTATCACTAGCATAAGATTTGAAGCTGTGAGCAATGGAGTTAGAAGAAACCTCACTTAAGGTTAAGTTTGCTATAGCACATGGTAAGATAAACAGAAAAAAGACGAGGGAATGACAAACAGGGTCACCTGTGAGTTGAGTCTGGAGTGGAGTTTGTGGTCGGACAGCCAGGGGTGCTTGAGAGCTTCGCTGGCACTTATTCTCCAGCTGCAGGGAAATTCAGAGGATGTTAGAGGAGAACATTGATTGATGCCCACATCAGCAACCCTTCTTTGGCCGTGGCTACTGTCTCTGATAGACAAGATGGCCAAAGCCTAACTCATAGTCAAACCTGTCTTCTCGAATTGGGCACCATGAATGATGCCAGAGATGACCATCAGATCCAACCAGCAAGATGACATGGGTAAGACATGCAAGACAGATGTTAATAATTAACATCTCTTTCCAAATACAAGTAACTATTATATTATAAGACATCTAAGCTTCATACATTGAACTCCTAACAGCCACCGAGAAATAAATGTGTATTTATTATAAGAACAAAATATAAAATAATTATCAATGATTACAAAAACAATTCATGTAAAAAGTGTTTTAACTGTATGTATTGCTCCCTTATACATTAAGAAGTTTGGAAGAGTTTATAATAGACAAATAGAGTTAATATTATTAAGAGAACACATTAGATTACTTTAAGGAGTAAATATTCTTTCAGGAGATAAGATTGAGAAATAACATGAAGAATAAAGGTTATATTAATATCCTAGTGTCAAATATTAACATATTTGTGTGCTAATTTATATCTCATTAGAATTACACTAAATTACATTAATATCCTAGTGTCAAATATTAACATGTTTGTGTGCTAACTTATGTCTCATTAGAATAACATTTTGAAATGAAAGCCATAGCAAGCTCAACAGTCTGAACTCCACTTCTGAGCAAATATTGAGATCTCTAAGTGGGCACGAAGCATCAAGGCACGGGATGAATTCAGGGCAGCTGCTCACCAGATACCAGAACATGAGTCTGCACTTGCAGCAAAGTTATTGAAAACATAACTACCACAGAACCCCACGCAGGCAGAAATTATGAGGGACTTATGCCCACCAACCTCAGATGGAAGCATGATTTTATTTTATCACAACTATCATAAGTATCACACATTTCTGGCATGGGATCCCTAGAGAACTCCACTAGCTGCACTCTAGTGACAAACTTTTAAAATCTGACAATTAAAAAGTTAACAATTATATTTCATTCATAGCCAACTTTAATAACAGCTAAAGTTTATTTTTGTGCTTCAGAAATGTATCCTATGACAGTTATGTCTGACCCAGGTGTCATCCAAGAATTGACTAAGCAGGTGCTATTCTGACCAATGTTATCCAATTAGATACTAATGACCCACAGACTGCGGGGGGGTGGGCAGGATGCAGGCACCCAAGGGGGCAGAACTATAAGATATTCATGTACTGGCTATATATCTCAGCCTTAGTTTCCTCACTTGTAATAATGGCAATTATCTCCACATATCACAGGATTATCTAGACGCTAAACACACATACACACACACACACACACACACACACACACACACACACATCCCTCATAGTTAATGCAGTCCTTTTATCCTTCCAAGTTTGATAAGGTTGTCCAGAAATGTGAAAAGGCTGCTATTTTGCTCTTTAGTAAAGAAAAAATATCTTTGCCTGCAGTGCCTTCCTTTCAGGCTGATGCTATTTTTGCTGTTGTTGACTTAGTGCTCCTTGTCCTTTAGAGGCTCGTTTACGTACATGCACCGCACCACTATTCTTTTTTGAAAAGCCCGTCTCTTTTACTGGATCATCAGCATACTAACGTAGGCATTGGACTTCACACTGAATTTGGATCAATGTATTTTAGCGAGGCAGCAACTAGAAGCCGTTTACCACATGCCAGCTTTGCGTACACGCTTGGAGGAAGATCACGTGTGTGCAGCATCTTTTCTGCCCTTATTTGCCATATGATCGTGGACCAACTGCATACATCCTCGTTAAAAACATAGTAAGAACAGTAACTTCTCCCCCTGGGAGTCTTGGGCAGTAGTTAAAGGAGATAATGTCTAAAAAGCGCTTGAGACCATCTGGCCCACAATAAATCCTCAGATGAAACTCTAGATAAGCATTCAACTGCACAATGCCATACATGCTTCATGGAGGTGAAAAGGATTGAGGGTGGGGCACCCAAAGCCCACCAGGAGGACCTGAGTGTCAGACCCTTCATGTCAAAGTCAAGAGGAACCCTCTGCAATCCTCCTCTGGCCTCATGCCTGCAGCAGCTCTAGGCTTCAGCTGGTCAGGTCAGAAGGCCAAAGCTCATTCTGCTAGAGCCTATACAGGCATCATGGACGTCACTGAAAGACCAGATTCCACTGAGCCTGTGGTACATGACTCTCGTGGGATGAACTTACCTCTTCTCCTTAACCAGGAGCTTGGAGATGAACTCCCTAGCTTCTTCAGAGATGTCCTGAAATTCTTCATCCTCTAAGTCCCACCTGCATGCCAGGACGTTGGTTAGTGTCTCCGCATCATTATCACCAAGAAAAGGTGACAAACCACTGAGTCTACAGGACACAATGAGGACAGAATTTCACGATCCATTATTGCAACCAGGAAATGCCTATGTCTACCATCCCTACTAAGCAGCTGCAGTTATGAAGGCTGAAACTTTGCCTGGATGTGAATTTCAAAGGACAACACAGATTTTTTTTTTTAAAGCATTTTACAGTTGGCAAAACTAAGGGGTACCAGGTATTCAGAAAGCAACCCCAGAACGTCACTGCTGAGTGTAATGCCCTGGGAATTAAAGTGAGCTGTGTGAGGACACGCCATCTGTTTTTTTGGATGAAGTAAAGATAGGAATTAACTCCCTTCACTTACAAGAGTGAACACCTGAATATGGCAAGATACTATTGTTAAAAGACCTAAATTAGGGTTTCATTCAAAAAGCGAAGGCCCCAGACTTGCCCAGAGGTGCACGCGCATGTGCGCGAGACAGAGGCGCTTACAGCATGTACGCGATGACGCCCACACTCCACATATCCGTAGAAAAGGAAACAAAATCATAGTTCACAACTTCAGGGGCAAGGAATTCTGGGGTTCCAAAGTTCACCTTCAGCTTCTCTCTAGGTTTGTATCTGAAATTGAGGAGCAGAGTAGAAGGATGTCATGCCACCTAAAAATCAAGACTCATAAACACGGAAACAAACACGTCCAAGAGATAGACTAACCAGGTATATGAGGAGTGAAAATAATGAACGTTTTAAGAAATAAGACATTTGTGCTAGTATTGAAAACTTGTAAAAACATTTTAGGAGTTTCAAGTGTAAAAATACATATTACAAAACCCTAGCGATGTGAGAAAACCCCTCTGGATAATAGAAATCTGAATATAGACTATGTCCCAGAAACCCTGTTGCAATCATTCACGTGCAGATGTCTGAATAAGTGTATAGTGAGGAATACAGAATGCTGCAGTTACTTACAACACCTGCTTCACGTGCACCTAAAGTTAATGTGCTCAGTTGCTGAAGTGTCCCTTAAATTCATGGTTCCCTTAAGAAAATAAAGCCATCTACAGTCTTTTTAAAATTTTTAGTATTCTTCCAAAAAGTAAGTTTCTTTACTGATGAAACAAATATAAAAGGCCAAGGCAAACTCTTAAATTAATGTCTTCTAACTTAATAAATGTCAGTGCATTTAGTTTTGATTTTTGCTACATGAATTGTAGAAACTTCTCAATGTTCAAATCTCAAATCCAACAAAGTAAGGATGAATGTAACTTTCTTTAAATTAATTCTAAATAGAGGCTTGAAAGCTAAGGCCATATCGAGTGTATCTTTGCAAAGAACAAGCATCCATCATGCTCCCCAGCTCCAGGCCTATACCTATGTCCACACAGACATACCTTCTGGCCAATCCAAAATCAATAATTTTTATTTGCTTAGCATCTCGATTCACACACAGGATATTCTCAGGCTGCCAGGAGAAAGAGACACATTAGCAATGAAAACAACCATCTTTCACTCAAATTGTCCTTGAACCACAACTAAAAATACAAGATGCTCAGGAAAAACATATCAGGCCTTTCACTTGGGGACTGGTTTGTCTGTGTGGGTATTTTCTTCTTTAATTATGTGGTGGATGAGGTTGTAGGTAGCCTGCCAACTTTGCATTACCCTGCCTGTCCCTCTCCATGGTTTCCCAGTTTGCCATAAGGCATGAGTTCAGACAGAGGCCTTCTTGAGGAGAGAAAGGGGAGGGCTCTCCAATGAGGCCAGCTCAGACCTGACATCGCCTTCCCCACCATAAAATTATTAAGTATATTTCCTCTTCTTGCAGGAATATTTTCCCCAAAGATTTATGAGTTCCAAGAGAAATGGCTTGATTCACTTAAACAACCACGCTGAATATGCAGAATAACTTGAACGATCTTGACCTCTAGATTTTCCCTTGTGCTTTATGTATGGGAAAATCGCATGCTAAAGGAAAGTTTTGTCTCCTAATCATTCTTCATCCTCCGAAATTCCAAGGTTTTGCTGAGCTTGGTCTCAAGGCCTAAAGCCCTTGACTAAGTGTCCCTAGGAGCCAGATGTTGGGAAGACTTGGACCTTCTGATCTGACAGGATCAGTATGGAAGGAAATAAAACCGTAGATGCTACTGCTTTGTGTCCCTGGAATGCCTGTACAAACGCAGCTACATTTAGTGCATAGCAAACTTGCAGCTCTGGAAAGCAAGACATTGATTTAAAGTCAAGGTCATCTATAAAAGAACAAGCATCCATCATGTTCTCCAACAAGAGCCAGGAACTCCTAAGTTCTTATTTCAGCTCTGTGTCGAGAGTTGGGGGTATCAGCAAAGTTGTATGTGATATCATACCTCCCTCTATATCTGGTCTGCAGGGAGGTTCAAGCTAAGTGAAGACCCAGGCTCACAATGAAATGATATAGAGTAACCTTATCAATACCCAACTGTCTCTTTGGTTGTATACAATATCTTTGGAAGCTCTTTTCTAAAGTGTCTTTAAAACAGATGTCTATAAGCAAAAGTCCCGCAGAAGTTGGTGCTGGGTTAGGGCACTTTGATTCATGAACCAATTTCTGATCAAACATGCAGGATCTGTCCTACTGTAAAAGGATGTCATGACATTGGTTGCATTTCCCTGATGACTAAGGAAGTTGAGTACATTTCTAGATATTTCTTAGACATTTGAATTTCTTCTTTTGAAAACTTTCTGTTATATTCCAAATCCATTTTAATTTTTGTTTCTTGATGTCTTGATGCTCTGAATACTAAAATATGTCTT
Source organism: Typhlomys cinereus (assembly GCA_023101885.1). Classification (NCBI taxonomy): domain Eukaryota; kingdom Metazoa; phylum Chordata; class Mammalia; order Rodentia; family Platacanthomyidae; genus Typhlomys; species Typhlomys cinereus. Next base: position 6,476,988 of record JALPQD010000075.1, read on the forward strand.
AGATATATGGCTCTAAAGAAAAGCTTTGAGGCACTTCAAAAACCTAATTTTTATGATAACAAAACTAAAGGATGCCCATTAGTTAAGATTTTCAGAAAATAAAATACAAAAGAGGTTGTTTTTAAGTCAATTTTCAACACTGCTATAGTGACACACATTCCAAATGCCTTCGGTCCTTTTCCTTCCAAGGCACTCTCTGAAAAGCTGGTCTTTAGCGACCCATCTAGCTGTCACATTTATTATTATCTTTACATATAGACCATAACAAAAGCTACCTATTGAAAGCCTTCAATCAATGTTATGAAGCCACATATGGAGTCATTTGACTTATGTTCAGTCAGGTCCTGGCTCCAGTTGCCAATCAAATCCCTTTAGGGATATCCATAGAACATCTACACTGTAGGAAAGAATTCCATTAAAATATGCATTATCACACTCAGCCCATGGCTAAGGACTTTGCTAATGATTTTTAACCTCTGACTTGGCTGTTTTATGTACACTTCCCCCACCCTCCTCCTGTGCACCAGTGAATGGGAAAGGCAAGACACATAAATCAAAACAGTGAGGGGAGCCAAGTTGTAGGAAGAAAGGCCCATGGAAACCTATTTAAGGAGGCGAGATTTATTCAGCTGCATCATCCCTGGAGACTTACAATATATGGTATACTACATGGAAGCACAGTTTATTTCACTGTCATGCTGTGCAAGCAGGGAATTGAGAGAATGATTGAGCCACACAAGAAGATTCACTTTATGGTACTTAGTTCTAACATTAGACTTGCTCAGGGTTAGTAAGGTTTAGGTTTTTATTGGTTTTATCTACAGCTCCGTGATGTCCAGGCTGGGAACTACGGAAGGAGACAGGGATGAAAAACAGGAAGGAAGTGGACTGGCTTCCCTCGCGGGCTTTCCACAGTTTGCAGGCTGGTGACCACCTGGCCTCTCTGTTCCTTGGCATTTTGACCCCCTGCATTCTGTTTTCCGTGGTTTCTATTCTGTGTTCAGCAGATTCATAGGAAAACGAATTCCTCATCTAGAGCATTCTGAAGGACTTCATGAGGCTGCCAGGTATTCTTGGGACCTGGAAAGTGTAACTACAACTAGGGAACTCTGAAATCCTCCCAGCACGCACCTGACAATTAGGGCACGGTGAAGACACTGTGGCAGTGGTTCTGGTTTTCTACATTTTTGTCTCTGGCCTCCCATGTCAACAGAATGCATTGCAATAATCTAAACAAAAGACTCTCAAGATGGACATGAAAAGAGAACCCCCAAAGATGGTGACAGAAGATGCGATGAGAAGAAAGTCCTGCTTTTTCTGAGTTCCGTGGCAAGAGCCTACAGTCTCAGAAGACCAACATGAAGAGCAGCTTTGCATCCAGAAGCCCAAGGTTATGTCAATGCAGAAGGACAAGCTTTCAAAAATTATAACTAATTCCTGAAGGCATGATCAGGGACCATGAAGATTTCTCAAGCCAGCACAAAGCATCCTATGAGACTTACTGAACAACATGGAGGAAAAGCTAAGTGCTTCCCAAGCTTGAAAACATGCTCTACCTTCAGATCCAAGTGGAGAATGCACATCTGATGCATGTGCCTTATCCCCTCACAGATCTGCTTGATGAACACGATGGTGTCAAGCTCTGTCAAGCTGCAGTTCTCATCAATGATACGATCAAACAGCTCTCCCCCCTCCACACTGCAGAAGAAAGAGGGGTAATTTTTAGTCATGACTTCTCAACACCACATGCTTTTCTTTGGAGCAAGTCTGTAAATTCCTTCAATTCTTCTCACAGCAGTGTGTACAGCTGTTTTCATACCTTCTTTGCTACCTGGGTGTGATGATCCACGTAATGGAGACCTTGCTCTCCATGTCCTTAGTCTCACAAGAGGAAAGTCTTAGAGTCCCTTTCCTTGGTTGGTTGGAGCTCTGAGCAGTACACATGGACCTCTAAGAGGTGCTGGGGATGAAAAGGACTCTAAGGACATAGACAGGTGGGATTTGAAACACTGGCCTAGACAGGGTGTCAGCTTTTTAAGTTGTAGGACTAAGTGCAAAGATAAAGTGAATCTTTGTGGCTGATGTGAGACACTTTCTAACATGGCTTCTAGCAATGACCAGCAAGCCCAGTGCATACAAAAATAAAGATGAGCTGAATCTCAAAACCTGAAGAGTATTAGAGCTACTTGTGTCTTCTGTGGTGCCAATGGTGGTGCTTGCTGTGGTGCTAAGGGTAGAGCCCAGGGTATCACACACGATAGCCAAGTGCTCTACCTCCAAGCCACACCGCCAGCTCAGAATACTTACTTTCTATCTAGCCATTAAGTCATTACACAAGTGATTCTTGAGTGAAACTGTTAATTCCTTGTCACCGGGAGTTTGACACACATTTAGTATATCATGAACACACCAACCACAGTTAGTTACTATGGTCTTCTGAGATAGAGGATAATAAAAATTCTTTTTAGGTTATTATTGTAATTATTTTACATTGCTGCCAGTTGCTAATTTATAAATTAAGCCATATCATGCCTATAGGATTCAGTTCCATTCCAAGTTTCTAGCATCCACTGGGCATTTTAAAAAATAACCCCCAAGAATGTGGGGGAATCATTGCTGCAAAAAGGATATAACTCAAAAGTTACTTTCCTCTAGATTACCCAGGATAAAAGTTAAATTTCATTTTGTACAATTAGAGTTTAAATAGAAAGCTACATTTACTTTGCCCTGCTATATCTGATCAATGAATCATACATAGATGCATATTCATAAGCAGTTTCTTTTCTATGTGATAAGATGGTGTGATTCATTCAACTCGGATCCAGTGGTGCACTACCCAATATACCTCCTCGCCAAGTCATGAGTGCGGGGCATGTGAAAGCAAGTGCGAGGGGGAGAGACACCTACTACTCCATGACCAGGATGACCTCGTGCTTGGACTCAAAGGCGTCATAGAGCTGAATGAGGTTCACATGGTCCAGCTGGTTCATGACACTGATCTCATTCTTCACATTCTCCTGAGCAGAAGAAATGGAAAGTGAGCAAGGGGGAGAGGCCCAGAGGGAGACCCCGCCTCCCGCGAGAGCACCGCCTCCCGCGAGAGCACCGCCTCCCGCAGCCTTCACCTTGTCCTTCGCGCCTCTTGTCTTAATGATCTTTGCGGCCAGCTTCAGGCCTGACGCTTTTTCTTCGCACTTGTGAACCTGACCAAAGCGGCCCCTGCCAAAGAAGAGAACAGCTCACCGAAGCTCTCTAGTCTGCCGGGGGTGCACGTAAGTCCCTGCCAAGAGGACATGTGAGTTTTCCGGACATTTGTCTTTTTAAAGCTAAGAGAATACATCTGCATCTGGAACGCATTAGTCAAGGTGCGGCCTAAGGGTCGTCAGTAGCCTCCTGGGGGAGTGAACATTAGAATTCAGGTTCCTGGGTCTTGGGCCTGTCCTACAGAGGCAGGAAGCCAGGATGAAACTCTTGGCTCTGCAATTTCAGCTGACTCATAGGCACATTAAAATTTGAGAGCAACTATCATAGTACAGAATATCTGAATACATATGGATGTAATAAGCTGGGATTTATAAGTATATGAACAATATAGCCTGTGGATCAAGGATATCAAAATCATTTTAAACATTGCATCTAAATAAAAGAAGAATTGATGATAATATGCACAAAGACACATAAAATCCAAAGTGCCTATTGCTAGCAATGACTCACCAATGCAGTTTTCTAGTTTAACTTGGACACCAACTTAATGTACTTCTTGTGGGGATATGGTTTAAGCATGTCCCCAAAGGTTTGTGTTTTGGGAGCCAAGTCCTCTGTCAGAGGCGTCGAGGTTGTATGGCATTGTTAAGAGGTGGGACCTAGTAAGTACTGAGTCTCTGGGGTCACTGTTCTGGAGGGAGTTGGGATACTTCTTACTGGAGATTAGTCCTTAGGATTGTTACAAGTGAGCAGGCCTTACCCCAGCCCCATCACAATGTCAACTGCCGTGATGTGATACAGAGGGATCCTCGCCACAGTCAGGGGACGTTGGCACTGTTCTTTTCACTCTCCGGAACAGTAAACTAACTAAACCATTTCCACTATCAAGTAACAACCTCTGCTCTTCATTATTACAACAGAAGATGGATAGCCCATCATTCATGCAATCATATTCTGAAGTATACATTCATGAACAATTTAGTTTAATTCCATTCTTCCTTATCCAGTAAAGCAAGATAGAACACATTCTGCTTGTACAGTGGTTGATGTCATGAGAGAGAATGGAAGGGAAATGTCTATAACAACATAGTTAACTAGAGACCTACAAGCTTTGAGTCTACATGAGGTGGAAGGTCAGCTACAGTCATCACATCCCTTAGACTCCATGCCTGACCTACGCAGAAGTGCACAGATCTTAAACTCCATACCTGACCTACGCAGAAGTACATAGATCTTGGAAAATGACTTTGGGTTTCCATAAACATAAACAAGTGGTGACTTCAATTCCAACTTCCACTGCAAATGTGGTTTCTATTCGAGCACCTGAACACAGTACCGGGAGTCTCCCATGTGTCTGAGTCTAGGAAATACCTTTCCCTCATTGTTAGCAATAACCCCAGCTATGTGACATCACTGACATCAAGTGCATCTTGGTGTTTTGGCTCATTCATAAGATTTATTCTACAAGGACTTTAAACACTGATAACACCTCACAGGACCCATACTGGGACCTAGATTAGTAATTGCATGCTAGCTGGTCACGCTGACAAAATACAAACCTAAAGGAGGAAAGGATTTTCTGACTCATGTTTCAGAGGATTCCGCCCCCAGTCAACTGGCTAAGGTGCTTTGGGCCTGCGGAGATACCCAACACATCACGGCCGAGAAGATTCTCATTTCGCGGCAGCTGGCTGACAAGGGAGGAAGAGAATTGGAGGCATTGGAATCCCATTCTGCTTTCAGGAGCACACTTGGAGCGACCCTGTTTCATTCAGCTGGTTTCCGCCTCCTAAAAGTTCTGTCATGGTTGGATGGGGGTTGTTCTCCACAGGCTGTGTTTGCAGCCTTAAGCCATCGTTAATGCTTGGGGAGGTCATTGCACCTTTAGGAGGTGAAGCCTCACTGGAGGAAGGCACGTCCAGTCTTGCTTCCTCCAGTTCGCCTCTTCTTCTTTCTGCCTCCTGGATGACAGCTGTGGCCTGAACCTGCCTTCCAGCTTCTGCCTCCCACCATGTCTGTTCCACCATGATGGACTGTATCTTCCCTCTGAAACCGTTTGCCAAATAAATCTTCTTTCTCCTCTATGTTGATCATGTATGAACATGTTGTCACAGCAGCAGAAAGAGAAAAGTAACTACAACATGTCCCGTCAGCTCCAGCAGCATCACCTGAGAGTCAAACTTTTAGCATACTTTGGGAGACAGATTTAGACCCAAACCTCAGCTGTAAAAGGTGACAGGGCAGGAGATGAACCTAGGAAAACTGCTGATACATTGGCATATGGCCTATCTCAATATCTCCGCCAAAAGTTATTACATCGTGAGCCCCTTCCTCCTACCAGATGGCCCTACACTTGATGGCCTGGTCACATCTCAAAGCAGCCATCCACTAAATTGTATTCTTCGAAGTTATTTGCTGACCACAGTATGAGCACCAATGCTGAGCTCATAACAAGCAAGGACCAGCCCCTGTGTAGACTCAGTATAACCGAGCACATCTAATTGTGTCCGAAGAAGAAAAGGAAGTTTAAAAGGTGCCATTGACAAACTTTAGCTAAAACAGCAACACTGGGAGTTATTTCCAAGGTACTGCAAGTAGCTATTCTCCTTCAGAGAAACGGTTGCTGGCTTGTCACTGAAGTCCCTAAAGACCTGAATGCTTCAGATTTGCACTGTGTTTTGGAACCCTCAGCTCACTTCCACAGTTCTCCACGATCAGCTGCTTAGGGAGAAAATGCTCAGGTGGTTCCAGAAGGCAGAGCGCAAAGGAACATGAGATAGACAGAGGAGAACAGAACTTTACAAAAGCAATTAATTACTTAACTACCTCCTAATGACCAGTCGCAGAACCCATTCTGTAGAAACTATGCACATCTTTCCTATGTCTGTAAGTAAATTTTGCACATGTATGTGTGACTTTCTCCTTTCCTTTTCCTATAGGCTTTGTTCTGTAGGCTTTGAGTTATGAGAAATCGCGGAAGGTTGTAAATGAGGTACCAGAGAAAAGGGTCCCTGTACAACCTTGGCCCCTGATGCAGTCTCATCCTGTTTCTTCAGGAAGCAGTGCACACTTACAGATCCCCAGACGAGTTCCTCAGTAAGGAAAGCAATCAACTGAAATGGACATACCAATTAAAACAATAACAGTAGAATGGAAAACACACTCATGGCGTAAGAGTTTAACCTGTGCCATCAGAAATCACAGCGTTGACTCATTGTGTACTTTATCTTCTGGCGGTCAAGTCATGGACAGTTCCTGAACCTTGTGATAACTCACACTTAGGTTTTTCTTATTTTCAGACATTATGACACACACAGGAGGTAAAGCAGGTGCTAAGTGGAAAGTGTAGTCATCACATCAACTTTTCCTGCATCAGTGACGAATCTCAGTAAATATCAAAAGTGCTTTAGAAATGCTCACATGTAATGTGGTGACCAGAAAACATTACAAAGTCCCGGGGTTCTGCCTGGGTGAAAGGTCTCGGCTGTTACCGAGAGAGCGTTTCAACCGAGCACAACTCACCCGCCTAGGATTTCTGTCTTGCTCACGGTGTAGAGACTGTCAACCGCCACTCGTTTGGCTGTTACAATACGGTGATCGAATGGGGCAGCAGGAGTGGGGACATCATCTGCAAGGGGAGAGAGGTATCATCTGGTCAACGTCCGGCCCCTCACAGCATGGAGCTTTAGGTCTCACTGCAAAAAATTGGTCATTTTACTGATAAAATACAATGCCACCTATCTTATTTCCAATGATACAAGAAAACAAATTTTCTTTTCGTATGATGAAAGAGTTGTGACTCGTGAAGGAGATACTTGACATCTTTGAAAAAGAAGGTCAAGACTTTAGGGCCATGCTCAGAAAAGGCAAAAGTGTGAAAACGGTGCAGTCCTGGCAGAGCCAAGCAGGTAGCGCGCTGGAGTTCCCAGTGCAGTCCACCTTCCGCGAACAAGACTTTTGGTTGGATGCCCAGCAATACAATTTTTTTTAAAAAAAATGCTTTCATGTCTGAAAACATTTTTAATTCAAACATGAAAAATTAATTGATCGACTTTTTTGGAAGGTGTCCCTGATATAATCCACTATTTTAATTAAAGAGAAGAGGAAAAAAGGAAAAATGAAACATTTTTGTGTTGTTAAAATATTTGACATTATATATTACTTTCTAAAATGCTTTAGGCTTTACTTCAGAGACATTTAATGCACAAAGATGAATTTTTCCTGGCTGGCTGGAAATAAAACACCCAATAAAACTAGGTAAGTGTGTATTCTGCAGCTATCCAATTTCTCCCACTTCCATCCCGTGTGTTTAAACACCAGTCCACATCAGCATGGGTCTTGCCACGCCTAGTTACTCAATAATATTTCTGCCAGTGTTCTTTTTATTTTCTTTCTTATTTTTCCATGACTATTGCTGCCCATGAGCCTGTTCATTCTCCAGTTTTAGTCTACAAAGTAACTACTGCACACTCAAGACAAAGAGACAAAGGCAGAGGAATTGATATAGCTGTGTTCTCTAAATTCGACATTTATCCAACATGTATTTCTTGAGTATGTATCTCATTCTAGGTATTCTAGTAAGTATTACAGATTTACTAATTTACTTTAATTAGTTAGTATTTTGTAATCAGATAACATAAATGTCTAGGAATCAGAGTAGCATTCAGTTGCTTGGAATTGTTTTTTAAAATATGAGTATCCCACTTGCCTGCACAAGTGTGTGAATTAAACTCCCTAATGGCATCAATAGGCCATTATGTCTCCTTCAAACTGTTAGGCTCAGAGAAATGCAGTTGGAATGCTTGCTGGAAAACTTAGACAGCTTTAAAGGCTAGAATGAAATCCACTTCCTACCCAGTGGGGCCGCCACATCTTGCTTTGTGGCGGTCCTCGGTCCAGACTCATGGGTTTTATTATCGGGGCTCCGTTGGACTTGCGTGGCGTCCTCCGTGCTAGCTGCGCACTCCTCCCTGGTCCCCGCGGCATCTCTTCTGCTCTTCTTGTTTTCCTCGTGGAGGAAGCACACCTCGGTCACTCTGCGCTTACTGCTGCCAGTGGACTCTGTCTGTTCGACATTCTGGAAAGTGGATGCTGTTGCTGGATTCCCCGGGCTGCCTGGTGGAGACAAGGACTTTACACTGTTGGTGCACCTGGAAAAGAAAACCCATTGGCAGCTCTCAGTGTTTCGAAGAGAAAATGCAGGTCAGCGTTCTTAGCGGCGAAGCTTCCTTCTGACAGCGCTGTGGTGAAGACAGGAAACATTTCAGCTGCGGGGGCTCCATTCTACGCAGATACCAGAGCCCCGAGAGTCTTTCAAGACCTCATGGTGACCCAGTTAGTCCACTGACTCTTTATCAAAAAAATCATTGCTTGAAGCATATCTAATTCGACAGAAGAGAGAAATGGCAAAATCACAGCATGGCAAAGAAGCGATACTCTCTAAAAGTTAACCTTTACCAGAGAGCCTTTATTCTTGGAAGAAGAGAGGGCTTTTATGTGTGTTTTTCTTGTTTGTTTGTTTGCGGCTCCTGACCTGATTAAGCACATCTTGCAGTGATGGGTTTTGATGCTGATCAGTGTTTAACAAATGGAAAATTAGATTTCTCCATGATTAGGCTCAAGTATATTATTTTAAAATTAAATAATAATCATGCTTTAAATCCCTCCCAAAAAATCTCACAAGTGTTTTGATATTCTTTGCTTCATATAGATACAGTAGTTCATCACAATTTAGAATAATTTACTTTAATCCACTACAAAACTTCCTAGATTTGTAATGACATTTTTGATTGAGGAAGTAATCCAGTCAGTAATCCACTTCTTATAATATACTGGAAGAAATAGCCAATTTTTCAGGCTTATGGACTGGGTAAATGTTTTCAGAGGTAGGGCTTTAATTTATAATTCAATCTAATCTTTGCATAATTCTTCACCTTAGGAAGAATGTGTTCTTTATCATTAAACTACAAAATAAACATTTCCTTGGTCTTTAAAACATATTGATTACTAGAGATATTAGTAGTGATGACTTTTGTCTACTAGTTGGTCCAAGACTTAGAAATAAAAAGAAGCCCAGTGAGGAAGCATCTTTGGCATGTTCCAGTCTCAATACAAAGAAGGAAGGAAAAAAGGAAAAGAAAGGGAAGGAGGGAAGGGAAAAACTTCCCAAAAAATATCATAGCAAGAAGCAAACAGAATGGCAGGAAAACATGGTCATGAAATAGCCACATAAGATGAAATAGACGTTGCCTTAAAAACTCCATTGCCCTTCAGGGTGGCCTCAAACACTTAGCAGCACACAATCTACGGGAGACAGCAATGGGGATGTGCAGCGAGCAGTGAGATGCTACCTTTCACAGGATGGGTTAGTTTCCTCAGCGTGCTGCTTTCCGCTTGAACGCTGCTCCAGTGCCATTTCCTTTGCAGCTGTGGCTCCTCCTTTCTGGTCTTCTCTTCCTCCGGTATCACCCTTGGAAGGAAGTCCATTTTCTTCTCCTTGGAACAGTGGGAATCCATGTGTATCCGCAGAGCCTCGTCTTTTTCCAGAGTTGTTTTCCTGTCTTTCCAGGGTTTCCATGCACACACCATCTTTTCCACCTGCATTCTCTCTTGGCTCTGTGGAGTTCTTTGGAAGAAAGTCATCTACCTTGTCTTGCTTTTCCGTTTGACATGTGGCAAAACTTCTCTGAACTACGGAGACATTGGTTTTTTCTGCATTTTTCTTATTGAGTTCCTTAACCTTTTCTTTTTCAGAGGAGAAGTGGTCCTTCTGGGAAGTTCTCTCTAGAAGCCACCACAGGATACAAAATATTTTAATGGGGAATACACATGATTATATATTGGGCTTTATATAATGACATCTTTCATTGGTATCTTTTATCAGAGAGTAGAAATTTTTGAAAGCAAAGTGAAAAGAATCAAGACCAGCTAACTGACTATGAGATGTCAAGAGATTTTATTTGTTAACTATTAAGACCTCCAAACCAATCAGTTAAAGGTATTCATGGAATGGCACTTCTCCCTACACAGCCTTTAAGAATGTGCTTGTTATGTGCAAGAATAACATCAGGACTGTCAGAACTGTTTCCGTAGTTACCTAGTTTTCTAAGCATGTTACCTGTGAGCTCTGATGTCCTTCCCCCTTTGACTGGTATCTTTTCATTCAGAGCAGGGCTGGACCACACTTTGTCCTCAGCCTGTGGATACAAGATTAAGCATTAGGTTAGTTACAATATGCACATAGCTCAGCTCGGCACTTCTCTTAGACACAGTAGTTTTTCTTTGTAAAAAACATTCTAAGTGCTGTAGAATATTTAGCATCATGCCTGGCCCTCACCCACCAGGTGCTAGGCACAACCTGACTTCCAATGTGATAAAAAAAAAAAAAAAACGCTTCTAGGCATTTGAGTTTCACTCTCCTAATTATCCTATAGTGAAAACACGTTGTTACTGACTATATTCACCCTACTGCACAACAAATCTCACTGCTCTTCTTGCTGCTGATCTAAAACTTTGTTAGTCCAAAATAATATCAATAAAACAAAATGTAGTCGCAACTTACTAAAGGTCCCTGATACTAATATAGTTTATAATTAAATCAGAAAAAAATTGCAGAAACTGTTATGTAGAATGCAGAGCAATCCGAATTAAGGAATCCCATTTGGATTTTGGTATCAGAGCAAATGAACTTAGTGTTTGCGAAGAGCTTCTACAGAATTCTGTTCTGATGTGCAGAAGGGGTCCATGGATAAAGAAAAGATGTTCATAATGCCCATAACACATAATCGTGTGTGTTACTTTTAATGTCCTTGTAAGTTGTCTTGCATATCATCTGGGGGGTTCTGTGGATGACTTTTCTAAACTAGAGAGGAGGAGGCAATCAAGGGCAGTGGAAGTTATTTATGGCAGAACTTCTCCCTTCCCTAGAACAAATGCCATTCTCCTCGCAATCCTGGATGCTCTGAATTTTAGCAAACCCTCTTATGATACAAACAATTGGATATATTGATGAGAATATAGGAAGCTACAAATAATGTCTTTTTTTCCTGCTTGGACAGTTTGCCCACGGGGAACGTGCAAGCATGAATGCTATGCAAGGTCAGAGCATAGGCACTACGGCGCATCGCAAATATACTTGTAAATAACTCGGACAGCTTCCTTTTTACTTTTCATATGGGAACCTCATAGCACAGAGACCTAGTACATGTGTAGAACATCAAGGCTGAAGATCAAAGTTATAGGTTTTTCTTTCAGTACAAGCACAGAGATGGCAAGGAAAATGGCCTTCAGCTGCTTCAGGCAAAGCCAGTTGCTCCTCCTCTGTCGGTACGGAATCAGTATGCGAATGCCAACACCAGTATTTCTTGCAACATTTTATTGAACCTTTCGTGCCTGTCAGTTTCCTATGGGACTGTGGCTTCTACAAAGCGATTGGTTTATCTTTGACTTCTGGGGCTCAGCCCAGAGACATCACATAGTAATGATGACAATAATGATGATGATGGTAACAGTGACAATAATGATGATGGTGATATGATGGTGATTCAGATCACGATGGCGGTGGTGAAGGCTAGATGAGCAAGCAAAGACAGTGTACTGGGAATTCTTCAAAGTGCTTTGCATGACTAACTTGATTGTGACTCACAAGAACTGTCTGGGAGAAACTATCAGTCGTGTTTTTACAGTGAAGCTGGGGTTCTAATTCATTTGTCTACTTGGTCTGTGCTCTTAGTAACTACATATGCTGTATTATATTTTCCAGGGAGGGAGAGGATGACTTTTAGCTAATCAGAATTATTTATATTCATTGATGTCTGTCGAGTTGGCATGGTAGAATAATAAAAGTAAAAGAGAGAGGTATGTAAAAATAGCAGGCAAAGAAAAGTGATTATTGGTCGAAAGATAAGAAGTAGCACAGAAGGGGAGGACATAACTTAATTTCGGTTCTGGAAATAGATATTCAAGTAATTCAAGTGAGGCAGTTTAACAAATTGTGCTGATGGGATTTAATTTTGTCTTTCAGTAACTGCCCTTTTGAAATAAAAAGGCCCAGTATATTGATAGGCACTGTGCTTTAGGAATTATCATGTTGGCCTAAACACAATGGCAAAGCGTGGGTGGGTTTAGCAAAGCTTGCTGGCTATTAGTTGATGTGAAACTGTTAAAATACATAAACGAGAAAATGTGGCCATCCAGCTCCACAGACCGCAGGGGCCACGACATAGATGTACCTCCCCATATCTATGTTCTTCAGGCAGAGTCTGGAGCAGAAGCTATCATTGCTGAGGGGCATAGAGGCTGGCAACCAAGACAGGCTGTGTTTTCTTTCGGTGATCATTTATCACATATGTTTTTATCATTTGAGTTCCTTAAAGTCTTCATTCCCTGCCACCGGCTCTTAACACTTTTAGTTCCCTGTGCAATACTGCCATCTAGAGGAACATTGAAGAAATGCATTTTCAAACAAGTTGAATTTCTCTTTCTCTGGACCTTCAATCTGAAGCCTTTTAATTTTGCATTTTGACTTCTATGCAGATCCTTGGATACACCTTGTTTGTTGTCCAAAAAGCAAAATTATTCTCTACTGACCACAGAGGTCAGGATCGGTGCCATTAAGCAAAAAGTTCCTGGAACCATGTCCATCATCCTGCCAAAGGGTGGAAACTGCACCAAGGATTGTGTCTCTCTGCTGAGCTTGGTAATGACTAAGATGAGCCAAAGAACCTCTTTCATTCACATTCATTTCTTCGTTTCACTTAAGAAAGACGTATGTGGTGCATATGGGATGCCTGTGCCACTGCCTGCCAATTCTTTTCATAACAATTCATCGGTGCACTTAGGGTAATCTAAGGAAGAAAAGCAACATGATCCACAAGAACAAAACAATTCAGCCCTCTCTGCTTTTACACTACTCTAGACTGGACTCCTAAATGAGGATTATCTACCGTATTTCTGTGAGAACCATGGAGGAATTGCTGGAACTCATTTTTACTTATTCCTTTTATGTATGAATATTTGTGTGTCCCTTAATTCATGTGCTGAAACTTTAGGAGGTGAGCAGACCATGGGAGCAGACTACAGTACGAGATTAGTGTCCGTAGAAGAAGGGCATGAGTCCTGCCATGGTGACACTCAGCTATAATCCCACATCTGGGAGGCCAGGCAGGCTACAGAGCAAGACCACGTTTCGAAAGGTAAAGGAAAAGCAGACACGTGTTACTTGCTTGCTCTCTGCCATTTAAGAGCGCAAGATGTGGCCATCTGCGAGCTATGAAATGGGCTGTCCAGACATGAGGTATCATGGGGCCTTGATATGGAACCCCCAGCCTTCAAAACTGTGAGAAAGGGTCCCACAGGCAGTAGCCCCGCCCACACCCCTTCTGTGTCCTGCAGCCCTTCTGGCTGCTGTCCCTGGACCTCACTGTGGAGAAAATAGTAGATGACCTCCCCACATCGGCTGTCTTGCTGGACCATTACAATTTCTCTCAGGTTGTCTGTAATGGTATGGAGAAGTTCTATGTCGTGCAGGGGATGTCACATGCTGTTACACCTTCACCCAGAACTTCATCCCCTGCAGAAAGGACTGGATCAAACTTCTAGAGTCAGCTAGAAGACAACCAGGGAGTACTACACCACTACACCTTCATGTGGGTTGCTTTGCCTGGTGACTTGAACAAGGAGTCAGCCAAACAACAGAAAGCCCAGCTTACTACCTGCCAAAGGATAATGAATATTACCACTTCTGCTATGTGGATCAAGATGGTGTGGTCCGGGAGCGAGAATCCCTTTCCAGTTCCATCCAGAAAGTGAGGAGGACACCCTGACTGTCACCACTCAGGGAAAGGTGGAAGAGGTCGAACAGCACAAGGAGGAGCTTGGCCGAGAAGGATGGGAGCTAAGGACGTGCTAGCTCCAGAAGCAGAATGAGGACGTGCAGGTTGCGCTCCAAAGGAAGCGGGAGGAGCAAGACATGCCAGAGACTCAATAAGAAGGTGGAATAGACAACGAAGGGCGGAAGCCTGTGGGAGACGGAGCTTCTTTAACTGAAAGAACAGAATCAGACGATCTCCTCAGAAAATAGGCCCAGCTGTTGACTCAGCAGAAAGAGATGGAGAAGCTTATTCTGGGAGATCGCGGTAAGACCAAATAGTTGCAACGTCTGGATGAGAATGGCCAACTCTCTCTCAGCCTAACTGAACAGAGGGCACCAGAAGAAGCTCGAGAAAGCAGTGGAAGAAAGAAGCAGAAAGAAGCTACTTCGAGGAAGAAACACCAGGAGTTAATGGATGAGAATTTCAATCTGTCAAGAAGACTAAGTGACAACAAGATTGTGTATGATGTTCTACAGAGAGAGAAAGGGAATGAAAAAGAAAACGGTCTCTCGAAGAGGGAGAACGGCAGCAGACTGCTGAGTTACGGGGTCTCAATGTTAGCTCTCTGCCATATCAAGTGCCTACTTGATGGAGGAGATGCTGGGCAAAACCTAGACCTTGGTATCCAAGAAAGTTCTGCTTCCAGCCGGCTTCCTGTAAACAAATGCCAGCCTGGCTTTGCTGATGGAGCCTGTGGTCGCACCTTGGAGCAGCAGCAGATGCAGACCTTTTGTTTGAATTGTACAATTTGTGACAAAAGGCTTCCCAGCCAGAGAGACGCAGATCCTTGAGGACCATACAGCTGCCACTGTCTCTAGGGGTCCCAGCCTGCATCTGTGCTGCACACAGTCTGACAGGGTAGAACATAGTTTCCAGCTGTGAGTGTGTAAATGGAGATCCCGCTACCCAGAAATCATTAGAGACTGGTCCCCACTGCCTAGAAAGGCAGAGCTGTGCCCTTATCTCCAGAAGGGTCTAAGCTTCTGCTTCCATCCTAGAGGGCCACCTCAGTCATGTAGCATGAGCCTATCCGCCTCTCACTATGGTATCCATCCTTCCCCAGGACTCCAGAGCAAGGCCCCAGAATGGAAATGCCCTGCTGATTTACAACAGCCTGACTTGACACTAAGCAATTCTCTTCCAACTTGTCCTGCTGCACTGAAGTCAGGCTATTGTGTGTTTGCATTGTCCTCAATCCTGGCCCTGAGGGTAGGAACTGACCAGAGACTGAAAGGCCTTCATGCTCCCCAGTCCTTTCTTCAACCAATTGCATTAAAGTAGCTCGGAATGGTTCAGCAGAGACTCAAATGTCCACTCTGGAAACCAAAGGTCTTCCATCTTTATTTCTCAGCTCCCAAAAGAAGCATCTTATGCCTGACCCATGGCCAAAAAATAATTTGCTCCAGAAAGTCTTCTTTCTAGTACAGTGTGGTGATGTACACTGTAATCCAGCAGATGGAGACTGAAGCAGATGGACTCTCAGTTCAGAAACATAATCTATGGGCTAATGTAGAAAGAGAAATTATCTTAAAAAACATACAAAACAGAGAACCTCCGGATACCTCTGATTGACATTGCTCTTTCCTATGCACATAGTATTTATTAGTATATATTGTCTCGCTGTAACCCAGGCAGGCCTGAGCTCACTGTGTACCTAAACTTACAGCAGTTCTGCTGTATTAATATCCCAAAAGCTAGTGTTCAGGTTCCAATCCCCACCTGATGATTAGTTAGGAATTATTAGAAACAATATGAGTTTACAACTCTCTGAATAGTTGAGTTTGTCTGAATAACAAAATGAGATAAATATCATTAATCTCTTAGATATTAAAAATAAATTGCTCCTTTTTCAATGATTTAGACAATTTGAAAATGTTTATTTTATAATCCTTTGCTTTTAAGTTTATGGATTAATGTTATGGGGTCACAGACTCCACCCAAGACCTCTCTCCTTGCCCGTCATAACTGTTCTGGCTCTGCCAGGCTTCGAGAACTCTGGGGCCCTCCTTTCTGTTGTAACGTTCTGTGCATTTTTTGTTTTGGTTTAGTGAAAGAAGTTCAAAGCCCTTGGTACAGATTTGCCTAATTAAACATTGCAAAAGCAAAAAACAAAAACTTGTGAAAAAGAAATGTTTGTTGTTTAAGTCACCTAATCAAAAATAATTTGCTATAGCAAACTGCACTAAGGGACTCTTTTAAATTTGTACTTTACACGTTTTAAAATATGTATTAATAAAATTGTACATATATAATATATGAGTTTCTGTAATATATTGGATTTAGCTTAATATATATACATGTATTGGTTATTGGTGTCTATAACTTAGAAATATTTGGAGCATGTTTGAACACCTTTTGCTGACAACAGATAGAATCAAAACAGTTCAGAGGCAATTTCTTCAGGCAACACTATTTCTCACATTCTGGCTTTTCTGAGATGTGCTTTGAGAAAGAACCATTCTTATTAGAATTTTAGAAGTTTGAAAGATAGATGTACCATGTGAACAGTTTATTACCTGTAAGCCTTTTCTCTTTCTACAAAATACTGCTTTTTTGAGAGGATTCATTGCTCAGATGCCTATTTCCACGACTCGGTCACATACCTTACACTTTCATACACCTGCAGTTCCACTTGCCTTTGCTGCAGGATTCAGCCATTCAGCCCCTTGTGCGTCCTGCCTGGGTTCCCTCCTGTCCTTCACCATGAACTTGCCCCAGGGCTACATCAAAACTCCCTTTAAAAAAATACTAGGGAGAGAGAGAACACTAGAGATCACTGGTGGAGGCAGAAGACAGCTTTTGGAAGTCAGTTCTTTCCTTCTACCATGTGGGCTAACAGGGATCAAACTCAGGTGACCAGATTCGTTAGCAAGTGCCTTACCCATTGAGCTATCTCACCAAATCCAAAACTCCCCCACTGAGAATGGTGGACAACTTTGCCTACTCCTTTTTTCATTTCCATTCAATAAAAATCAGCTTTTACAAAAATAAGTTCTAAATGGTCAGAGTGAAATCTTTTAAAGGACAGATTTAGGATACCATGAAAAGTAGAGTGAGGAAGGGAATAATTGGGAAAAATACATAGCGGGAAATGAGGGGATGGTAGGTAGGAGGGTCAGAGGGACTTACAGAAAAATCCTAAGATTATGGGAAGTAACATCAAATGAACCTCTTATGTTAGTAATATGTCAAAAAAGTCTTTTATAAAAAGGAACAAGAAAGGGCAGTCCCTATTTAGAAGAGTATAGAGTAAGGAAAATGGAAAACAAAACCTAAGCTGATCCACTTAGAACCTAGTGACAAAATTATACTAGAAGTGACAGGAATTTGACATTTCCGCATAAAATGTTGGTCAGAGAGGTCTCAAAGTCCTCCAAACATTATAGGCTTTTGCCATTGCTGTTGGTTGCTCTCCAAAAAATTGTCAGAAGCCCCTATTACTGAAGATGCAACACATGTGGACCACAGAACATTGGTAAGATACATCAGCTAGAGCTGGTCTGAGAACTTCCTCCTTGCTGGATGGCTTACACATTACCAAGGAATACTGTAGAAGCTACTGGGGGAGAGAAATAATCACAGGCCCCACGAGATCTTTAAGTTGCAATTGGAATCACCATGGCAACAAGTGACCACCAGTGTAATAGTGACACGAGTATCAAGGAGACAACCAACAGCTATCTGATTGGATTCAAGACCTGCTTGTCAGAATGGGAGATGTTTTGTTAAAGGAAATAAATAAACAGGGGAAAACAGCCAATTAACCTGTAAGTAGGAAGACAGTACACAAAACTGCTCTGTAAATAGCTACTATTATACTCATAGACTTGAAGAGCACTTAGCACTCAGCCTAGAAGTCTTCTTCTACAGCAGAGGTAGAGGATCTCAACACGCTGACAGGAAGCAGCTTAGGGCAGCAGGCGAGCAGTGAGGTGGACAGCAATGGCCGTCACAATGCAGAGTGACCCAGCAAGGCACATCAGAATCAGACCAACACAATCTCCCTATCCTAAGATTTTGGGAACCTCACAGAAGAGGATAAGAATCTAAAGGTAATAAGGTTCACCTCTGGACAAGAAATCCCACTCAAAGGAGGACTGCTGTGTCTAGGAACTCACTATGAGATTTGCCAACATGCTCCCATACAGTATTGAGAAATAAGAATACATACTGGAAACCTTGGGGACTAAAGCTGGATGAATGAAGGGAAATACTCCTATCAGTGTGGTGGCCCAAAGAGAGACAACTTGACAAGCCACAGAGTAGACAAACCAGAGGCAACCCTGGGATCCACAGAAGCAGACAGGCAGGAGGTTGGGAGGGGGAGGAGTGGGATGGATCGAGGGAGAAAAGGGAAGGGAGGTGTGTGGGAGGGGGGATGGAGGGAAGCAGGGATAAGTATTCAATATGCTTGTAAAACTAGAAAAATAAAATAACTTCAAAAATCAGTTCTAAAATTTAACCTTGAAAGAGCAGTGTGGCTGAGACCACAAAGCTGTCATTAGACCTCTATAATACTGTGGTCACTTTTTAGTCCTTGTGCCATCGAATGGCATGCCTGTCCCCCTCGGGAGCCTTCTCTGTGGAGCCTTCTCTTCTCCTTTGCTTCTCTGGCTCTAGAACTGCTCTGTGAATCACTGTGTAATTATGGAAGGAAGTGGCCGCAGGGACGGTTGTGCCTCTGCAAGGGTGTTCTGTCATCAGGCTGCATCATGGGAAAACAAAGGCGCCCTGGGGACCCTCTGAATGCATCCCTGGCACCCATCCTCAAACCCATGGATTGCTTTAAAAACATGTTAAGAGGCAACCACATCCCTGCACTTAATAATTGCTTCAGAAAAATACATTCACAACATCTCATATGGATATTAATTAAATCATGCATGCAAACTATGCAATTCCAAGATGAACAATTTTGAGTTGTTTTAACCCAATGTCCAGAAATAAAATAGAAGCTGTTTGGACTCTTTATAGGAGAAAGGAAAATAATTTCTAAACGAATCCAAAGAGGAATTTTTCAAAAGAAATAGTAAGACTTTGTTTCCATACTTGAATGTAAAACAATTCATTTTAGAGACCATTTATAAAGAAACCTTTTTCTGCTTATCCTCAGCATACTCTCAGATTCTCCAAGCATCAGCCCCAGAAGACTCCCCACAGCCCCAGGCGCGGTGCCGGGAGAAACTCTCACAAAGCACGGCTTGTGCTGTGCTCCCGGGGGATGGCATGGATGAGCAGGGACAGATTCCCACTGACAGAATCCAGGAAGCGAAGTACTCGCCTTGACCTCAGAACTCAGGGAGCGGCTCCTCCGGCCCTGTGGGTGACATCAGGTGGAATCAGTCACCTGAGTAAATACGCTTCCCGGAAAGCCAAAGCCTTTGGGTGCGTCACGAATCTGTGAACACTGCTTCATTCAGAACCAAGAAAGCAGACGTTAGGGTCTAACCTAATAGTGTCAATTCAGCAGCGTAGAATTACACTGTTTGTCAAATGAAGACACACAGATCATTTTTCATAACATGCTAATTTTGAAAGTATGCTGCTGTGCTTCCCAGATTTCTCCAGAAAGAAGGGGAAAATGTCAGTATAGCACAGTGTGAAATCACTCTCTGGTTATTGTGTATGGTTTTGCTTTGCTTTTTTCCTTTTTGACTACTGAGGATCAGGCTTAGGCCCTCATATATGCTAGGCAAGCCCAAGGCTCAAAGAACAAACCACTCTGGAAGGTTTGGAAAGACTCGAGACTGGGGCAGGTGATAGAGGACAGAAAGGGAGAGCAGAGCGGCTGACCCTGGTGTCTGCTCCACTCTCACTGGGGTTAAGGTCACAGCACAAATGCTCTCCTCCATACTTCTTTCCAGCATATATCTGCCAATTCAAAACACCAGTTAATAAAGAACAAATTAAGACTTTTCGCCAAGTATTTAGTCCTAAGATGTTCTTTGATCATATAGATTTTATTTCCCTCTCTCTTACACGAGACTGCTGAGCTGACCTGAGTCTTACAACAGAGTCACATTATTGTCTATTTCCTTCCCACTCCCACTACCAGTTTCTCCCAAACAGAAAATGCCAAGTCCTCTGACTATCACTGTCAGCCCAGTCTACCACTCCACCTTTCAGTCTACCTAGTCTTGCTCCAAATCTCCTTGTCATAGACAGATTTCCTGCTTGCAGAGATTTTAATCGGTTGGTGTCAAGGCCGGAGGGGGATCCTGTACCCTGGAATCCTCTTAACCTCACTCACTCCCAAGGGTCTTCAGCTCAAACACTGGGAGCCACCACCTCTGTTAGCTTTGGTCCCTTTTCTGCGACCCAAGTCCTTTTTACCTGTCAGGCACTGGAGCCCTCGCCCCCGCCCCCAACACCTCCATAAATCTTTGATCTCATCCAGGGATGACTCTCCAGCAAACCATTGCCTCTTTCTCACCTCCAATCCAGTCTCAGGGACAACCTGGGGAACCCCAAATCCCACTTGCAAAAGTGATCTATGGGTCACCCGAGGAGAGCCGTAAATTAAAAAGCTGCTACACACAACGGCGCCTCTTAGCCTGCAGTTCCTCCGCTTGCTTCCAGGTCATACTGAATGACAGGTATGCAGGAAAGGAGTCAGCTGACATGGACAGACATCATCTCCCAAGGCACGGAACGAGTGCAGGTCTTCATGCAAAGGTAAATCTGAGACCACTATAGCCTCCTTGGGATGCTGTTGGCAGGATAGCACTTGAGGGTGTCAAAAAAACGTAGCCCAGATACTAAGAAATTGTGGGTGTGAGTCTGTGTGTGAAAACCAAATTCAAATGGAATTACAGCTCCTTTATGTTCATTTGATTAAGTTTAGCCTTACTTGTAAAAGTCCTCTTTTATGCAGTACAAGACCAAACCCTGGAAGGTTCCACATGAAGTTTACAATGTTTTTTCATCACCCAATAAACTTTTTGATTTCTTCCACTGCAGACAGTTTTAAGAGCATTCATTTCACTTGGCGCTTTCGGTATGCTTTTTAATTTTTAGTTTAGACTCAATTTTATCCCTCCACTGCCTGCGTCCTGCCCCAATCATCAGTCCTGTTAGCTGCCCCACCCAACAGACTGGCTCCCTGTGGTGATGTGTGCTGGCACAGGCTGAGGACAAGCACAGTATTTCATTGGATGGAGGAATGTGTGGCCCTATGGGTCTGGAGACCTGAGATCCGAGTGTGACGCACCGTAAGCTCCCAGTGCTTTATGCTTCTGGGTCCTCCTCCATGCCCAGGAAATGCTACAACGTGCTACCAAGCACAATGGCTTCGAAAAGTCACCATTGAGCAGCAACAAGAGGCTGCAAAGCTCCTAAAATGACTCTGAAATTTAAATATGTAATACAAGTCCTTGGGAAAAATATATATAAATAAATAACAATCATTAGCTCTGACTATCAGACCACAGACCCTCTATCTAGCTGATTCCTTCCTCCCAGAAGTCAGGACCACGCACCCCTGAAATTCTCTTTTCCTGGATGATGTTGATAAAGTGTGCTATGACCCTCCCTCTCCCTCCCACTCAGAGCCAAGACAACTTTGAATTTTAATTTCAATCCCTGCGTTGTGACTTCTAGACTATAAGGTAGGTCGCATGGTATAGAACTTACTCTTTTCACTCCAAAAAAACAACAGCCAGAAATACCTACCAGAATCAGAAATTCGCTTTGTCTTACGGAGCCGAAGGGTTGGTCTCTTTTTTCAGGGTCCTATCATACTACCTAAAGTAATGCTGTGACTCCCTTAGCATTTTGAAATTGAGGGGCCTGTTCTCTTCAAGAACCTCGTCACGACTGCATATGGCCATGGTGTTCTTCCTCGACTGCTCCAGGAACTCATCAGAGCCGTGAGCTTGTAACTCTCTTGATAAATTTCTTCTGAAGAGTAATTCATTTAGCTTCCTTTCTACAAACCTGCCTTTTCTATCTAATTCATAACACCGACTGTACCAAACCTTTAGTTGTTTGGCCCCTTGTGTACAAAGGGTCGATGGACTGGCAGTAGTAGCAGTGTCTGAAAACCTGCAAGAAATTCAGGCCATCACCTGAGGAGTAGCTTAATGGTAGAGTGGGTAAAACACTGGCAAGTTTCTTGATCTGATAACCAGCACCAAAAGACAAAAGAGAAGAATGGGGGGGGCAAGCTCCCAACCCTCCTCTGACCACCTGAAACCTGCCTTTTAACTAATCCTCTGATAGTTTCTGTGAATATTAGAATTTAAAAAGCATGGAACTAGAATATGTGTAATTAACAGGTGTGAAAAAAAGGATTTCATAAAGTATTCATGATGACCTTCTGGATCTTTTTTTTTTTTTTTTAAAGCTGCCACCATACATAGAGTATCTGCAGAGCTAATATCACACCTGAATAAGTTCAGAGCAAAAAGAGAATAGAAAGGAAAGTTGCCCACGTTACACAGGGAATGATTTTTGGGAAACTATCACTGGGCAAAACACCAGTGAGCTGCTCAGGGGACCCAGAATCTGATGACAACCAGGACCACCAGCAGAGAAGACGATGCATGATGGGTGTCTTATGTCTACAACTTTACACTAATAACTGGGGTGTCAGCTGAAAAAATTTGGTCCCCAGAAAAAGGCAACTTTAAGATTGACTAGAGCTCACATGCAAGCTCTAGAGAATTAGGAATGTAGTCCTCATTGTAGGACCTCTGCAGACATTAAAATCCCCCAATGTCCAAGTGCCTTATAGAAAGAGTTGTGCAATTTGCATAGATCTTACACACATATATTTCAAATTATCTGTGCCTTATTTATGATATCTAAAGAAATGTAAGTCTTGTGTGAATGGTTGTTACTCTACACTGCTTAGGAAAGAATGACAAGAAATTCTATAAATTTTCAATGCAGATAATGTTTTCCCAATTATCACCAATTCACAGGTGGTTGAAGCTGTAGATGTGGGAATCCTTGAATATGGAGGGCCAATTTGGATACCCTGACTGGCCCTGAAATGCAAATATACTTAGGATTAGTACAAGTAATGTAACTTAGTTAGCATATATAAAGTGACTATCAACATATGGGACATAAATGAATCTTTTTATTCAGTTCCTAGAGAGGATACTCATAAAATGTCTCAGGTCTCAGTTCTACCAGAGGAACAAACTTCAGTGAACTATGTCTAGGACAATGGCCCAGTTAACAGTGTATCATATGTTCCAAAGCTGCAATGCCACATGCACAAAAATGGCAAGTTGGTGATTCAGTGACAGTTATGGTAGTGAGTTTTACTGAATATGTATATACATATTGTATACATATACAATATAATGTATGTAGATCAAAATATCAATTTGTACTACCTAAATATACACAACTATTATTTTTCAATTAAAAATTAATGAAAAGACACACAAAATGTATACCTTCTAACGTTTTCTAATTACCTGTCCTTTTGCTTTAAAAAAAGATTATATTTATTTGTTTTTTTTGGTGTGTTTGTTTCAGTATTGCAAGAGGCTTTTCCCTATATAGACTAAGTCAGCTTTGAACTAGGACCCTTCTGTTCCTACACCGAGTGCTTGGATTTCAGATAAGGACTACCACCCCTGACTGAGTTTTCTCTTACAAGATACTTGAATTCTTAATTTATGATGAACATTTACTGCATCGCAGCAGGACAACACAACTGGAGAAAGAAACTAGAGTCTTCTTGGGCCTTTTTTGGAATCCGAATGCTTACATCACCACTGATGTCTGGAACCTATTCCTAGTGCAGTGTTATTTATCATCTGACTTCCTTCCCAACATGTCGTATACTACAGATACATGCACATTGGCTTAGCGTGCACATTTAGTATGTGCTATTCACATTTCTGCATTGACTACAGCTTCTTCACAATGCTCAAGTACACTATCACAGATACCTCATGAAGACTTTTGATGATGGGAAAGGAAGCAAGGTCTGAGTTAGGTATTATTATTACCACTTTTTACTTCATTATGATTATGAAATCTAATTTTTTTTCAGAAGTCAATACCAAACTATAATTGTTTCCTTAGAAATGTTTGGTGAAACCTTCATTGTACATTATCTAAGTTAGTGCTGCATCTGGCATTAAATAAATGTCTTAGCATTTTACTCTAAAGCCCTTCACAATCAAGCCTGTAGCATCATGCCTACTGTCCTAGCTATTTGTGAAGGTCAGGCAGAAAACCGTTTGGTCACAGAAGTACAGGACCACCATGGACAACATGGTGAGATTCTGCTGAAAACCAAAATAACAAAAACAAACACATCTTTTTAACTTTTTTTCACACGTATATGTGTATGGGATGAGTTTATGTGTGCATGTATGTTTGCATGTGGATGGGCACTAGAATGTAATGCAGATGCACATGCACATAATTACATGTGTGTAGAGACCAATGGGCGACCACTCTTCCATCTTACTGTTTTGAGCTGGGTCTTGAATTAAACTCAGAGTGAACCTTTAGAGTCATCTGACCAACCACTGCTCTGGGGAGTCCAGGGCTCCCTTTTTTGGGGCTAGAATTATAAGCAGGCTGCCACACCTACCTGATATTTACCTAGTATCTGAGAATCTGAACCTTTTGTCCTTTTGCTTAACAGCAGAGGTTTAAATCACTGAGACATCTCCACAGCCCCTATAGTTTTTAAAAATACACATCACGTGCATTATTCTGCTCTCCTTCAGTGTTAGGAAATCATAGGATGCCACTCAAGCTACAAAAAGCTGGTAATAGACTAGGAGCTCCTGAAGCTCCTAGATGCAAGAAACCAGGTCTCAGGTGCTTTCTCAAGTGCTCACTCCTGGAACCTGTTTTTTTCTTGTGATGCTGACTTCATAGTGACCAGTTTCTAAGTAAACTGTCTCTATGGCAGATCATGGGAAGAAGCCATGTGTTCATTCAAACTTATTTTCTTAGCAATTGTAGTTCACACTCACTTCTCAGAAGGGGAGAGCTCTCTCAGGCTTAACACCAGGCTCTCACTGCACTGTCTGCCTAGAAAGCTTTCCATTGAGAATCAACAAGGCTTCCCAAGTGCTTTCAACAAAGAGAAGGAAGACTGACAAGAGGTGTCTCGGATTCTTGGAGTGTTTCTTCTGGAACTCCACTTGGAGGTAATAATCAGTGACTAAGGATGAACTAGTAAGATGTGTAGCTTAGTTCAGTGGTCTCAGTCAAACATGGTAACAGATCTGTCTGCATGATTAAACAGGAAATGTCAATTGTTTATTTAAATTAGAATTTCTTATTCTCCAAGACAGGAGATTTGCGTTTTGATGAACAAAACCAAACAGGACAGGAACCCCCCACCCCCCAAAAAAAACCCACAAGTATATTTGTTGTTCAAACCAACAATTTCTTTTCTCTGGTGGCCAAAGAAGAATGACAAGGCAGCTGATTGGTATAAAGTGATATCTAATTTCATACTTTCCAATGTAATTTCCAAAATTGTGTTCTTTTATTGCCTGCCAGATTTGGATGCTATTTTTAAAACCATGGTTAAATTACACCATGGGATTCCAATCTTTTCCCTAAAAGCCTTCTAAAATTATTTGGGTTAAATAGTACAGATTTACATTAGATATTAGCAAATGAGATAATGCAAAGAGCCAGTGTCACAATCTGGGTTAGAAACATAATTTTATATTCTTGATATTCTTGAACATAGTAACCCCAAAGACTCAATATTAGATGAAGATATAAGGGGCTGCAAACCACATGGTCCATTTTGATTTTGAATAAAACTTAAAAGAGCATGTACGTAGCCTGGGCAGCCCAACTGGAAAAGAAAATTTAAGATCCTTCCTAGTTGTGCCTTATGTAGGAAATTCTAATAATGTTTAATATGTCCTTCCCCAAAGGGATGGCTACTGATAAATACTGTATAATACTTGTGATCTTTTCCACTACTTTGATCCTTAGGTACTGCTAAGGACTAAGTGAACCCACAGGTCCATATGCCAAGTGCTTGGTCCTCAACTCCCTGGGTCCCCTTGGCACCCCTGAAGCCACTGGGAAGTGGTGAAACCTTAAGAAAGTAAAGCCTAGTGGGAGGTATCCCAGGGATATCCTTCTTCTGACACTTCCTCTTTTCTGTCTTGCTCATGAAGTGAGAGGTTCTAGACACACGGAGTCACCACAGGCTTATCACAGGCTCACTCAAAAGCCCTGGGCCCACCATTCCTAACTGAAACCTCCGAAAGTGTAAGTGTGATCCATAACAAACATTTGCTCCTCATAAGCTGATTATCTCAGATATTTGTCATAGTAACAGAAAGTTAACACAAGTTCATTGCAGTGTATGGTCACTGCTGTTACTTTGTCTCAATGAAGACCTAAGCATGCAATACAACTTATGAAAGTGCACAAACAAGCAAAACAGCATTTGGTTTTTCTTTTCTTTTCTTTCTTTCTTCCTTTCTTCCTTTCTTTCTTCCTTCCTTCCTTCCTTCCTTCCTTCCTTCCTTCCTTCTTTCTTTCTTTCTTTCTTTTTTTTTTTTTTTTACCATATCCCAGTTTTCTGTGATGTTTGCAAGTAGACAGCAGCCGAGTAATCTGTGCCTGGTGTTAGTCTGAGTGTGTTCGGATCAGATACTCTATTGAGTATACTTTAGTAAAATTAAATGTAGCGAACTCATTCTTTTCATAAGATGATTTGTTTTTAACAAACTTCTTGAGAACAAAACAAATTTATATCAATAATTAGTAAGATAGTTCATTGCTATTTATTCAACAATCAAGTTTTTCTTGATCAATGTTTAAATTCCCATAACATGATGTTATTATGATAAAAACTATGAAGTTATCTCTGATCTGTTTTTTATTTGTAGTCTCTCATGAATTAGTGTTGCCATTACTTTTATTTTTGCTACTATAAGACAAACTTAAGGGACAAGAGCAAGATTCACTTAGTATATAGTTCCACAGGGGATATGGTCCACTGTGATGCTAATCACACAGCAGAAGGCGTGGCTGGAGGCAGAAGCAGGAGGGAGACTCGGGTCACTGAAGTCATCATGAAGGTAGAGAACAAGAACAAACTGGGAGAAAACAGTACTAGGATATCACATTTCCAGGCCCACCCTCATGACAAGGTTTCCTCAGCAAGTTTCCACCTCCTAAAGGTGCCGCAACAACCTTCCCAGACATCAACATAAACTGAAGATTCAAACACATAAATTGTTGGGGGGTGTTGCAGTCCGCCTGCATGGTTGCTGATAAATGACCATCACACAGCTTAAGGGAACAAGGAGTTTACTTTCTTACGACAGTCCGGTTACAGTTCATAGTCCAGCTTGACAGGAGAGCACACACCAACACCAGGGCTGAGGGAACTGGCTACCATAACAGCTGAGAGATGGGCAATCCTTACTTGCCAGACCAGCATGTCTGGCCAAGTGAATAGAAGGATGCCAACTCTCTCAACCAGGTCTCTGTGATTTATCCAGGGCCTAATCCCACCCACCATGGGCTGGGTCTTCCCCAGCAGCTAGACAATCTCCTTCAGGTTTGCTCTGGGCTTAACTCAACCATCAACTCTCTACAACTGTGCCCAGAGCTCAAACCCTCAAAAGTCAAGTTGACACCTGTGCTTAACTATGACAGGGGGAAACTCACATTCAAGCTCTAACAACTGTTTAGTAGAATTTGCTCTTTTTTTCACAGTATATATTTTTCTTTTTTGCCTATTCTCTCTTAGTGAAAAGAATTCTTTCATGCATGTATACAATGTATTGTGGCTATCTTTACCCCATTACCTTGTCTTGTTCCTTCTTCTTCCTAAGGAGTCCCCTCCCTTCTATTTGAGTTCAGTTAGGGTGGCTTGCATGAATGTAGAAACTGGATGTTTACTGGAGCACGGGTGTAGCAGTTAAACCTGCATGGTTGCTGATGTATTTATCACCCACCAGCTTAAGGGAACAAGTGATTTACTGTCTCTTACAATAGTCCAGAATCTGGTTACAATTCCTTTTCCAGCTTGGAAGGAGAGCCATCCCAAAACCAAGGGTCTAGGAAACTGGCCACACCATATTCACATAATGGCTGAGAGAGGCACAATCTTTATTTGCCAGACCTGCATGTCTGGCCAAGTACATAGAAGGATGCCAGCTATCTCAAATGGTCCCCTGCTTCTTATTCACCTGCCCAGGGTCTAGTCCCACCCACCATGGACTGGGCCTTCCCCATCAAGGTTGATTCTAGCTTAACTCAACTACTAATTCTCTAAAAATATGCCCAGATCTCGAACCTTCAACCATCAAGTTGACACCTGCATCTAACTATGAAAATGGAACTTACCAATGGTTACATCACTGAAAAGTAACAATTTTTACATAAAGGAAATTAACATACAGGCAGTTTTGGAAGTAGTATGTTGAGTTTGGACCCTTAGCTAGTATCACAGTTGTATGCATGTGTGTAAATTCATCAAAATGCAATGTTTGTGTGTTGTTTATATCTCAATGTTAATCTTCTTAAGAACATAATACAGGACAAAATTAAGAACTTTTTATTAGCTATATTAATCGACTAAACAAATACCAAATAACAAATACCAGAATACAAATAACAAATACCAGAAATAATCAATCATAAAGAGAAAAGGCATATTTTGACTCACAGTTTTGGAAGTTTTAGCCCATGATCAATTGGTCCCCATTGCTCTGGGCTTCTAGGGCATGTCATGGAGCATATATGTGGCAAAACCTGTTACTTCAAGGTCAGGGAAAAAGAAAAGGAAGAACCAATATCTCTCAATACCTGTCAAGTATATGCTCCCAACAAAAGACATTCCACTGACCAAGTCTTTAAACACAGACCTTTGGAAGACATTTAAGTGTGACATTAAGTAACAGTGCCTATGGTGGGTACCTAAAGAGAATCCTTGGCCTTAGCCTCGACCTTGGCAATGTTAGAGAGCTAATAGGGGTGCCTCACTTCCTCGGCTGCTGGAAAGCTTCAATTGGAGCTCATTACAAGAGAAGAAACAGTATTGGGTGGGGCACGTGCTGACAGGAAACAAACATGCAAATTTGCTCTTCTTCCTTCACAGAGAATGTTGAACTACACCCAAAGCAGTGATAAATAAATAAATGCTAAACTGAGGTGACAGCTGGTTCTGTAGCACAAACACACAACCACAGATGGAGGTTCAGTTACGGGTATTCCAAGAACAGAACTGAAGTCTGTTTCCAGTTAGAAACCTCCTGTAAAACCCTGCTCCATCTGTGTTTACTACATGCAGCTGTGCCTTTTCCAACTGCTTAATGAACTTTCTTCTTTGTGAACACTGCCTTACAGAGGCACGGGAAGGCAACCACCTGAAATGTACTTCCTGAGCAAACACCTGCGAAGACGCATGCACACGTGCTCTTCCTTCACGGAGGAAGATCCTTACATATCTTACATCCTAAGATAGTTTATCAAATTGGGGAAAACAAACCTGAGCTGTAAAATGAGAAACTGTTAAAAAAAAAGTAAGTAATTTTTTCCAGCAATTCTGGTGGTATCTCATTATTTTCATGTATTAAAATTTAGGTGGCTATCTAAATATACTTGAATTTCACATATAATGAGATCAGTTCAATTTGGCATTTAACATTCACTGTAAAAATTTTCATTTTGATTTAATTCGGTTACACAGCCATATATTTTTCAAACTGATCTCATAATTGGTGGAACGCATTTGAATACCCAACTTACAGGGCAACATCAGTCAAATCTGAACATGGAAAGTTCTTCACAAGCAATTGCTTTGCTGCTGTTCAGTTTTTATTCATTCCCAAAGTGTTAATGGTATTGGCATGAAGTTCTCCTGGTAATGTTACTTGAAAATCAGACTAGCAATGTTACCTGAAAATCAGATTAATAGTTACTTGAAAATCAGTATGCTTAGTTTTCAGGCCAATGCTTCAAAAGTGTTAACATTTTATAAATACATTTTTAGTTTGCATCACCTCAAACTTTTTCTCTACTAAAATTTATTATGACAATAAATGTCAACGTCAAATTTAGTTTCTCTTTTGAATTAAAAATATTAACCAAATGAAAACTATATTCTTATGAAAATTTACATTCTAAAAATGGCAACTCCAGCTGCAAAAAAAAAAAAAAACCCTCAACTCAGAATCCCAAAATCGGTATTTTTAATGATTAAGGCTAGTTCATTCCATAAAATGGGTATTTATTTTTAATGAAATTTCATTACATTCACTTGTATTATATTTTAATTAAAATATTGCTCCAGTCACTACTGACTTCACCAGATTCATGCTCACAATGTCTATATAACCTTTTCCTTCTAGATGATCTAATTTATTAAAACTTAGAAATAGGCATTTTGATAGTAATAATCTCAACCTTATATTAAGACTTACTTTCCCTAACTCCTATTTTATTGGAATAATTTTTATGTTAGAGTAAGTTTCCTTGCTAAATGCAAGAAATAGCCAAGCAACACTAGCTCCAAATTTTTTTAAGCAGGGTGGTTGACTGAATCTACAAACAAATCTGCACTAACAAATGGTGCAAAAGTGTGTTTGTGGAAATGCTCCTTAGTGCAAACGCTGTTTTTAAAACTCGCCTTTGAACATTGCATTTGGTTACATTCTTCTCCAATAGTTTTATGGGTGATCTTTCAGAGTATACAGAAAGAATTGTACTTCGCTTATCAAAGTGCAGTTTTACAAGTTTGTCATGCAATTCAATAATATTCTTTGTCATTTTGCTGATGAGAAAAGAAATGAAACAACATCGCTTACCTATATCCTCTGTTAATAAAACAAAAGGAATTTTCCAAAACCCATAGGGAACGTTTACTTTGCTATAAACTCCTAGTTCTATTGCTTTGGCAGTCCTGCTATAAATCAGGCAGTGTTGGGGGATCCTGGCAGCTCTCAACTGATGACAAGGGCTGCCACTCTGGGTGACCCAGGACTCCATGTCTTTCATCTCTTAGCTTCTCACTTTGTGGCTATGTGTTCTAGCTCCCATGACAAAACATGGGAACTCGGATGCAGGGATATTATAGGAAGACCTGAGTTCATCTTCTGACATACACATTGTAGTACATTTCCCTGTGCAGATCATATCCTCAGAAGCACTGGTTTTCTTTCTAAATGAGCATCTCTGAAGGGAAACTTAAAAAAAAAAACAAGTTCAGCTTCCCTTTTCAAGCCATGTGCCTGCTGCAGTTCAGGTTGTACCCATTCTCTTAGAAAATGCCTGGATTTGTTTCCACTGCAAATTGATCACGACTGCTATGACCTGCCTTCCGCTAACAAAGGCCATCGCTTGTCCTACTTGATATCTCTCCTCACATTGGCATCATAACGCTCTGCAGTCCTCCTATCTAGTTGTCTACTTGGCATCCATGAGTACGGATCTCACTATTACTCCTCCATCTTTCAACACAACTCTGCACCAATCATCCTGAGTGTGTCTTTATTCCTATAATATAATGATTGCTAGATCTTATGCCATAACAATTTT
The DNA here is from genome assembly GCA_023101885.1 of Typhlomys cinereus. Classification (NCBI taxonomy): domain Eukaryota; kingdom Metazoa; phylum Chordata; class Mammalia; order Rodentia; family Platacanthomyidae; genus Typhlomys; species Typhlomys cinereus. The sequence goes on from JALPQD010000075.1 coordinate 6,508,571, forward strand.
GAATTTTACATATCAGAAAGGAAACATCACACTATGTCAACATCTTTATAACCCAAAGTGGTTTTGGATCTACAATGCCCCCCCAAAGACATCCAAAGACTTGGTCCTCAGCTGGGCACTATGGGAAGGAATTGAAAATTTCAAGAGCAAGTTCTGATGAGAAGTCTTAGGTTACTGTGGGTTTATTCTCAAAGATGACCATGGGATGGCAGCCTCTTTTCTTTCTCACTATTTCCAGGCTGCCACGAGATGAAAGGTTTCACTCCGCACAGGCTCCTCGCCACAACGTAATGACCTCCACGTGCCCACTTAAAAACAGACCCCAAAACAATAGTTTTGCCTGATCACAGACTGAAATCTCCAAACTGTGAGCCAAATAAACTTTCTTTCTTTTTAAATTCCTTTCTTCTATTTTGTTACAATAACAGAAATCTGATGGACAAATAGTGTGATGACATTTGTATCGTGTTTGTGAATCATCCTGTGAGGTATGGAGTCCTACTCACAGCAAGACAAAGGCAAATCTGTGCCTTGCACCCTCCCACTGGGCACAGTTCCTGAAGGACTTTCACCCATTTAAGAATCCAAGGTCAGACCCCCCATACAGCAGAGGTTCACCTCGATAGCACAAGCACGACCATGTTCATAGCAGCACTGTTTACAATAGCAAAGACATGGAATCAACCCAAATGTCCAACAGTTGAAGAGTGGATAAGGAAACTGTGGTACATCTCTACAATGGAGTACTACTCAGCCATCAAAAATGATGAATTACTGGAATTTGCCGGGAAATGGATGTCATTAGAAACAATTATATTAAGTGAAGTATCCCAGACCCAGAAAATTAAGTGCCGTATGTACTCTCTAATAGGTGGCTCCTAATACCAAACCCACCCAGCCCATCTTGAGACACTCATAGGTAAATCTATGTATTACCTACAGTAATTGCAAGGATTATGAACAGGAGGGATGGGGTTGGAGGGCCACACCAGAAACAAGGAGAGAAGTGACCATGTTACAGTAGAGAAAATAGGCCTCCATCAAGGACTGCAAGAAAGTAATGTGACACCTGGTTAAGTTCACAGACATTCGTTCCTGGTCATTTACAACTAAGGGGCTATGAACTCACCAGAAGGGGAGGGCATATAGTCTGGCAGATTAAAAAGTAACCACTTTGCAAATGGGTGATTGACCCCTCCCATTGCCAAATGCCATATGACCCTGCGATTCCACTTTTGGGTATAAGTATTACATCTACCCTTGAATGTGCTCTTATAATAAGACTCCAGTTTAACAGCTTTTTGTCTCTGGCCAGGGGGTGACATACAGTGCCCATCACGATGGAGTGAAGGGCATTGCAGGAGCAACAAAACTTCAAAAGAAAAATCAACAAACCACTATCCAGAATTTCAGAGACTCTATATCAACCACCTAGAACTAGGCCAGACTAATCTCTCCCCATCCTGAAGCTCAGAGACATTTGCGGAAGAGGGGGCGGTAAGAGTGTAAGAGCAAAAGGATGGGAGGAGCAATGATTTGCAAGATACTCCACACAAGTTAGGGCTGAAGCAATCATAATTGGACATTGCATGCCCGGCGCAATGTCCAACACACTATTGACCTCACAAAGTCTAGCATCAGCTAAAGGCACCAAGATCCTTGGAGGCAAGGGATTGACAGCTACAGTAGTGTTCCTATGCTTAAGGGGAACACAGGAAAGTGTTCAGGGAAATGCCACTGGGTCCTTGTATGTCATCGGAGAGGAGGGCCCAGAGGAGAGTCAGGCATGCACAATAAAGGACTCTGGAAATTGGGGCGGGAGGCACGGGGGGATGGGGAGGGAGGGGTGAGGGGAGGGGGAGCAAGGGGTTCGGGGGGGAGGAGGAGGGAGGGAGGGAACTGGTGTACCTATTAAGTTTGTATGAGCTGAAATAATAATAAAAAATGTATTAAAAAAAAATCCAAGGTCAGGGCTAGGGAGATGGTTCAGAGGATAAAGTACCCTTCACACATGCATGAGGGCATGAGTTAAAAAATCCAGTGTGCATGTAAAAGCCGTGTATAGCGGTGAACATTTGTAAACCATTGCTGGGGAAATAGAGCTGAAATAGATTGTGGAGTTCACTGGCTAATCAGTCTACCTGTGGGCTCCAGGTCGAATGACAGATACTGTCTCAAAAAAACATGTTTGGAACGGGATCAGGTAATAAGGTGTGAAGATGACATAAATGATTTGAAGTTGCATATGAAAATGCAAAAGAATAAAAATGTAAGAAAAAATGTTGAAAGCTTAAAAATTTAAAAAATGTATTTGGAAAGCAACTGAAGAAGAAGTGGAAATATCGTAAGTAAGGTACACATATACCCGTGAGCATTCATAAACCCATGTGCTCTGGCCCACAAAAATCCACACATATAACTACATGTAACATACAATAACTAAATACATAATCCAAAGCAAACCCAAGAGTCAGGCACAACCAACAAGCCAAGGACAATGAATGGGAATCTGGGAAGCTGCTTTCAAAGTCGATTTCAACTGTGCTGTGTACTTTCCTCTAGCATCTGATGCAAGTCTCCTGCTCAGTCAAGGTTTAACAATTGCTTCGGGTTAGCTCAGTAACTACCAACTTCTCTTTTCCTCAAAGCTGTAACAAGCAGCACTGTCTGAAGAGCTACAACATAGAAAGACACTTTGGAGGAACATCTGAGACACACATTAAATATGCAACATTATCATTAACTGAAAAGAACTGCAAGGAACGGTGAAGTTGAGTGTCTTTAAAAAAAGAGGCATATTTTCCCCCACAGTTTCCATGCCTGGAGTCCATGAATTCTCCAGGGAGCCCTTGTCCCTCATTGTACCACACGTCTGGGGTCCATGAGTTCTGTTTTCTTTCCTCTAATGAACTCTACCTTAATTTTCAAAAAAAAAAAAAAAAAAGAGGCACATTTTAAAGTAGGTCAGAACTTAATTTTAAAGTAGGTTTTGAGAAGCAGCAACATACAAATGACAAAATATTTTTTAGAATAACTAAAATTCTTTCCTCTAATCATGGTCTTTATTCATGGTACTCTTCTTAACATAAATCATGAAGCACAAGTCATACATTATGTAGATAAATATATTGCAGAATATACACAGAGAAGTTAGCCATTTGAATTACAATGTTATCATCAAGATTTTTTGATGATAAGTTTTTGAAAGCAGAAGAGAGAACCACTGGTTTATTTAAAGAAACCATCACCATGTACCCCTAATACTCATGTAATCAAAACCCTCAAGCACTGTTCCAGCTTTATCCTGTTCTGGAGCCCATGTTCAGCAGAGGTCACTTGATGAGCTCTGTGAAGAAAAGCTGCAGATCTAAGCTGGTTTCCATCAGTCTGTCAACATCATTCACTAGTTGTCTTTCTGGGCATCTCATGTTTTCTTTCACCTGCAGAGCCTAATTTGCAAATTACAGAAATGAACTGCCTATGTGAACCCACCTACCCCTCTGCCCCCTCGTATATCAACTTCAGACCATTTAAATCCAAGTCAAAAGCAGCAGCCAGTCAAGGGACATTGCCAACCACATAAAGTTCCAGGTGGTTCTGCCTGCTCTAAGCACATCCAATAGCGACTGCAAAAGCTCAGCGCAGTCATTGGCACGTGTTGTATTCTGAGAAGCTGATCTTATTGATCATGACAGTCATAAACAATGGTTTTTAAACTTAAATTAGGGGTCGGAGAGATAGCTCAGTTGTTAACACTACTTACCACGTACGTGATGAGGACCAGAGATTGATTTCTAGAATCCAGGCTAACACACAAAAAGCTATGATGATCTCTTATAACCTGAGTACTAGGGAGACAGAGACAAGCAGATCCTTGGGACTGGTGAGTTCTGGAACAACGAGAGACCCTCCCTCAAAAAACAAGATTGATGGCTTCTGAGAACACCCAAGGTTGACCTCTGGCCTCCACAAGCATGTCCACACGCATGTACATCCACACACACACACAGACAGACAGAAACAAATAAAAATAAAAAATAAATAAACTTAAGGTAAACAGAATTAACCACATTAGGTTTCTTGTGATTGTTGGGAGACTCGGTGGTAGGCACTGAAGTTGAAAGGTCCCGTGGGACATGCCTGTCTTCACACGGCTGATCCTGTACTAGATGCTAACATGCCAAGACCCAACGGAGAAACAGTCAGACACGTGTGAACACTCTCTGCCATGGCTCCACAGAGTAACTTGCCTCAAGTGCAGGAAGGTCCCGAAGAAGGAAGAAAGGCCATTTTAACCCATAAAACGCTCATTCCGTCAAGGGATCGTCTCTGCCAAAACCGGACATTGGCCTGGAGCAAGGATGCTGGGTGTTCTGATTTGGATAAACGTCCTCCAAAGATCTATGTGTAAGAAGTTTGGTCACCGACATGTGACGCTATTGGGAGGTGACATAACCTTAGGGTACAGAACCTGTGGGAGGATATTGATCATTGGGGGTAGTATCCTTGAAAGAAATATTGGGACCTCAATCTCTTCCCCACCTCTCCACTTTCTGTCCACTATGAGGTGAACAAGTTTAGTCCACCACATGCTTTCTATCACACACACCCTTCCATGATGCTCCTTCGTACTATGGGCCCTCAAAAACTGGAGCCAAGCAACCAGAAACTGAGATCTCTGAACCAACAAACCAGATTAAGCCTTCCTTATAAGTTGATATCTAGGGTACTTCATCACAACAACATAAAGCCGAATAACACAGCAGGTTCCCACCCTTCTTTGCCTCCCAAACAAGTGTCTTCAAAGGAGGTGAGGCATTCAGTGTCTCATGGACGGACTATGCTTCTCTCTGTCAACTGCATACTTCCACTAGATTCACGAGACTAATGCATAGTGACAAATATGAAAGTGTTTGTGAAAAAGGAAAATAATAAAAATGCTGACCAAATTTTCCAGGCATTTTCAAGTTCTGCACAAACAGAACAGGGCATTGACCTTCTCTCTACTGCTGAAACTGCGTGTGTGGATCTCAGTGTCAAGTCTCTGTCGCCTCTGTTGAAATAGGAGGAGTGTCCATGCTTGGCCCTGACACACAGAACATTCTCTTTTTTACATAACAGGCAACACAAAGCTGCCACTGCTGTTGCGTTAGAGATGGTGCATTCGTCATCTCTGGAGTCTGGAAAGACTTTCACAGCCAGGGCAGGGGTGGGGAGTGGGGAGAGTGGAATTACTAAGCCCAGCAGGGCCAGTGATATAGCCAGTACCTGTTAAAGGTTGCAGTCCATAGCGAATATATTCTGCACTACCACTTAGTAGTCAATGCAGCTTTTTCTGTTTTAAAACCCCCTTCAAAATATAAATTAGTTGTGGCCACTCTCGTCTAAACCCAGGACAAAGAATTATCATTTTTCTTGGGTGAAAAATAATATATATTAAAATCATGAACAGCTACAATTTTATGCCATTAGTAAGGTCAGTATTTTTTTAAAATTATTACTAAGAATATAGAAAATGGAACTTCTGTGCAGTGTTAGTAGGAATGCAAAAGGCACTACTGTTGTGATGAGTCATACCAAGTTCCTAAAGATTAAACTTGAAGTCACCATATAATCTGGCAACGGTACCTCAGGGTCTGTACACGCTAAAATCAGCAGCAGCTTTCTGATCCCACAGCAGCACTATTTGCAACAACCAAAAGGTAGAGCCCAGCCATCCACAGACAGGTGAACGAGCAAACAAACCTCGCTCAGTGCACACAATGGGATCCTGTTCAGCAGGAGGAAGGAAGGTCTAACACATGCCCCAACATGGGCTAGCCTCTTCCCAGTGACATATGCTGATCACAAAAGGATAACTACTCTGTAGTTGCATCTACTTAGAGTAGATATGCATTCATAGCAGGACAGGGGTCGCCAGGGACTGGGGAATGGGGATGATTAATGAGTACGCTTTCAGCTTAGAAGGATGGAAAGAGTTGGATGACGTCTGTGTGGATGGACAATGTCTGGACTGTGCTCCTAAAGATGGTGGGTCCGGGGCTGGAGAGGTGGCTCAGGGGTTAAGCCTCCGCCTTGCAGGCGGAAGGTCCTGAGTTTGGATCCCAGATCCCACGTATAGACGCCAGGCGGAAGCGGAGGCAGCCTGTGCTTCTGGTCCTGGTAGGGCGGAGCCTGTGAATCCCGGGGCAGAAGGAGGTGGAGGCGTCCATGGTGGTTCCCGAATTCGTCTGTGGTTCTACACATACACAGACACACACATACACACAGACACACACGCGCGCGCACATACACACGCACATGCGCACAGTTGAATAAATAATAATAATAATAAAAAAAAAAAGTTTAAGATGGTGGGTCCCACTTGCACCCCAGCATTTGGGAGGATGAGGCAGGAGAACTGCCACGTGTTGAAGGACAGTATGTATTACAAAGAGTGTTTAAGGTGGGCTGTGTTTACAGGGCATGACTTTGCTGGGAGAGATGGCCATGTTTATAAAAACAGTTGCTATGTGTAGAACCCATGTGTGTAAGAACCCACGACCAAATCTTGACTTTGCTATTTCTCAGTCATGTGAGTTTAGTCTTTCTATGGCTTAATTTTCTGTGCCCGGGAGTTTTCATGGTGACACATTAGGAACCGGTCAAAACATAGCCAGTACATGGTGGGTTTGTGATAGATGCTGGATGTTACTAGAGATGTGAGGTGGGGGTTACGGGAGAGCTGAGAGTGTGGAAGAGCCGAGGCTAGGTTGTCAGAGAAGTAGGCAGGAGGGGCAGGCAGAGGCCCGTGCAAGAGAGGCCAGCCCTGGGGCGGTGAACTTCTGACCCTTTCATCCAGGAGCTCACAGAGAGCTACTTTGTTCATTTTCTAAACTTGGGTATGCAACTCTGTGTAAAGTCTGATCCTTCTTATGCATTTCAGACTCACTTGTTAAGTTTCTTTTTTATAGTGTTCTTGGTAGAAGTTCACACCTGATCAAACACCTGTAAATGAGCTAGTATAAAAAATGAAAATCCTGAGCGATGAGGCAGATCCCCAAGCCAACCTCCAGAGCACAGACCCCTCGCACAGCAGGCCTCACACCTCTGAAACCCAACTGACACCTGCCCACAGGGTTTCTCACTGGGAGACGACCTTTGACCCTGCAACCTCACTTCTTTCCCCTCCCCCCAGCCCCAGTGCATGCTAAGTGGCAAGGAACTTGAGGGTCTCATTTACCTGTCAGTACCCAAATTTTAAGTTAGACTGTGATCTTGGGCTTCTCACTTGTAAGTCTTAAAGTAGGACCTACATGCTTGAGGCTGTACAAGATACTTTTATCAAAAAAGAAAAAGAAAAAGAAAACCTGTAGGCAGACCTTATTATGAGTTTTCATCTCTAATCCAAAATCTGAAATGCAAATGATCCAAAATTTGAACCTTCTGGAGTGTTTCAGAATGTTATAATTCAAAATTTCCACACCCAGGCTCAAGTGGCAGATCTCAGACAAAATGCAGGCCCACTAAAAACATTGTATAAAGTGAACTTCAGCTGATGTGTATCTGAAACACAAACATTTCACATGTCTACCTCTTTCCCATCCCCAAATCTCATTATTACATGCAGTTATTCCAACATATAAAACTTCCCATCCCAAGCATTTCAGATAAAGAAGACCCAATATATTTCTCTCTGCCTCTGCCTCTGTCTCTGTCTCTGTCTCTGTCTCTGTCTCTGTCTCTGTCTCTGTCTCTCTCTAAAAAAACCTAGCTGCTTAGGGCTCAATATCTTGGCACTCAATCCTTATCTCCTGACTACATATTCAGCTCTTTACTGCTACCATGAGCTGCCTTCTCTAAGATGTGCTCTAAGCTCCCATGATGTCGGCCTGCTAGAGTCACAAGGTGCTGTAGATATGAGACGTCCTAGACACTGGTCCCTAGCGTCTCCAACACACACCAAGAACTTAGCATACAATAGTCCTGGGCGTACCTGACACTATGTCGTAGATTGCTATAAACCAATCAGGCATTCTCTCTTACTTTTGGTCCTCACAAAAACTCAGTGATGTGCTCTGCTAAAACAAACAAAGCCTATGTCTTTCAGCCTTCTTTGTGGATAGAGTAACCAATAAACTAAGTATAAAAGAATAAAAACCTTCCATGGATATGGCAGCATGAGCTTCAACAGTTACTTTGAGACTGGGGGGGGGGACAAAGAATGTTAAAGATCTGGGCTCTAAACTAATACCTCAAACTTATTTACTATGAAACCTAAAGCCATTATGCATTTAATGTGCCGTGGTTAGGGCTCTAGTCCTAAAGCATCATAGAATCCTGAGTTGATACACTGCTGAATGCGTGACTGTCGAGTTGGTATACTGTTTGTTTAGGTGTAATTAGTATAAATCGCATTTACTTGAAATAAAAGCTGAATAAAATGAGTCAGTTGTTATGATTTCCTCTCAGCAGGAAGGAATTGTAAGAGACTTGGAATAGCTCCTCTTTTTCACTCTGGGGTGCTGGCACTTGTTCGTTCTAACTTTGAGTAAGGTGAAGAGCCTCAAGTCTTGTCTGACTGATCCTTTGGGCCATTTCTGAGGCCAGTTCTCTGGACTCCTAATGCAGTGGTCTTTCCTTTGTTCCTCTGAATTTCTCTGGCTGCTGTTGCAGACAACACAAGTTAGCAAGGAAAGAATAAAAAAGGGGGGCCAGTTTTGAGCAAAAGTCCTCAGGCTTCCCAGGGAAGCCAGCATTCTTCACACACACACAAAAAAGACTCTTCAAAGGGCAGGATGTGCTGCTCCCGCTAATTCTCAAGTTCCTCCCACCCACACATGGGAAAAAACGCCAGCTGGCTTCACACATATAGACCGGCACACCAAAAGCTTATCAGGGAGTGAGGAAAAAGGAGGAAAGGAGAGAAGGGGAAATGGAGGGAAGGAAGGCATGCAAAAAAAACGAGCCATCCACTCTCCTATGACGTCAAAAGCTTGCCCCCCTCTCCTGCAATAGTCCCTGAAAGACTCAATGGCTGCACACGCCAGGAAAACTGTGTATTTGAAAGCAATTGAATCTACAGTTGCATCCCACCCAGCTAATGGTCTTTGCTAACTGATTTAGGATTAACTGGGAGAGTATTTCTTGCCCGTGTTTAGTGCTTTCTTCCTTGCAACTGACGAGCTCTGTTTCCCTCTTTGTCCTGCTAGTCTTTCATTAGCATGAGGACTCAATGACTCCAAGTTCAGAGAGATGAGAAGTCTAATTTAAAAAATTATCAAACTTGTTTAAAAAGAAAGTTGTTAATTAAGCAATAAAAATTAAGAGCTAACAAAGTGTGATTCAAATATGTATCCTATCAGATTCACATCAACAGTTGCATTTGTTTTGTTTTTCTATTTAAAGACATTTTAGCAGTAGCTATAGTTTTCCTCTTATCTGTATTAACAACCAATTTTCAGTCTTCTTTACACTATTTTTTCCCCAGTGCTAGAGACAAGAATCCAGGGTCTATGCTACACACCCGGTCCTGCATGGCTCTTTTAAGAATGAATCCTCTTCTTGCCAAGCAGGACAAAGGTAAACTCCAGCCAAATCCATTATCGCTAATTACACGTGAACACAGTGACCACGTAAGTGTCCCTGGGTACCTGACAGGACGCCAGAGCACTCGTCTAGAGGTCTGGGTGCTTAACTTAGTCGTATCCCTCAGAACAACAGTAAGTTTTTTTATAATGCCTATGTGGTACAGATATGTCAGTAAGACCCTTCCATTCAAAACACACCTCCTCACCTTTCCTACTGGAAATTCTTGAGTTAGAGCTACTGGTCCTTGGGAGACACACACACACTCACACACACACACACACACACACACACACACACGCACACATTCTAATAAGCTTCATACATATGCACATAGAATGTTTATTAGAAAAGAGGCAGAAAGACAGAAGAGGGAGAAGGGAGGAAGAGGAGAGGAGAAAGGGTCGGAAGACCACGCTTTGCTCCTTCTTTAAATGCCACTAAATTAACAGTAAAGGGGTTTATGGAATGACAAACATAAGCAGTCAAAAAAAGACAGAAGAGGAAATAACATCAGTAGAATTTCCAAACTAAGCATAGCCAAGAAAGTTAAATCTTAAGACATTGTTGGGGGGACAATCTGAATCCCCCATAGAACCTCTTAGGTTCACCTGAAAAGCTTCAAAGGGATTCTGAGCTCCATGTTCGGTTCCAACAGGTGACCATTTAATTGGCTCAGCCTTAGGAATTTTTAAATGCTTCCCAGGTGACTCTAACATACACGTAAGATTGACGCCGAACGAGTTAGAGGAAAGAGATTCTGCAAAGAAAAGGCAACTTGAAAAGCAAGTTCTTGTTGGTATCCTCAGGGACACAAGGAGATGTATGTATTCAATTTATACAATGAGCAGGTTTCACATAAAAGAAACATTTCAGAAGATAAAAGGAAACTCTTTAAATAGTGTAGTTTTTAAAAATTAGAGAAATCTTCCATGATAAAACTGCTTCCCTGAACACAAAACACTCAGGTAGAGAGGAAATATAGCAAAAATGTGGGAAACGTAGAGGAGCAGATAAGAAGATTCCACACACTGAACAGTAAGAGTTCCAGGTCGAAAGCAAGAGCGTGACATTGAAAATTTCCCAGATTGAAAGAGACCAGCAAGTGTCCAGCACAAAAGATAAAACACTTATAAATCCTGTCATTTAGAAACCAGAATGTCAAGGACAAAAAGAAGGTCTCATAAGTTGTAAGAGAAAACACACAGAACACTATCAAAGGATCAGGACTCTAAATTTATTTGGAATTTTCTACAGCAATCTGAAGCTAGAACAATGGTACAATGAAATTATTTCAAAAGAAATGTTTTTAAATTTACCATTTCTATTATATAAATTAATGTGTTAAGTAAAAACACTTTGGAAACATAAGGTTTCAAAAATATTATAGCTCTCCATCATTTCTTAGGAATAAAAGTTACAATAATGTTTTATCTATCTTGCCCGCAGTCATGACTAGCGTTTTCAGAAGTATAAGAATTGAAACACTGAATTTTTTTAACCAAAAATGTACTTGTATATGATGGGCAGGGGGCATGTAAGTATAAAAGTGGAAGATGAAAAAATTTAATTCTTTTATTTATTTGTGTGTGTGTGTGTGTGTGCACACGTGCACGGACTGTGGAGAACCAAGAGTGACTTTTGGGAATCATCCTGGATTGCTTCTACCTCTTTCTTACTTTGCTATGGGATTTCCTAGCCTCTGTGGGGCCCAGGCCATTTGTGCCTGGCATTTTTACCTGAGACCTGGGATTCAACCTCAGGACCTTCTGCTTGCAAGATAGAGTCTTAATCCCTGAGCCCTTAATTCTAATATTCATCTTTAAAGAAGAGATTTCTAGAAAGTTAAGAATAAAAAGCAAAAAGAATACAATTAAATATATGGAGGCGACTAACAAAAGAATCAGATAACATAAACGATCATGTTTATGAAGCAGAAGTGGAAACAGGAATAAGGATTGATGTTCTCCTACCGAGAGTTCTGTACAAATCATACAAAATACATACAAAATCATACAAAAATACAATGAGTATTAAAAATATTATGCAAAGATACTTAAATCTTTTAATTATAACTGGATTACTCCAATCTCGGCATGATGGTTGGGACGCTATTATATCACCTCAATAATTAGCATTTTCAATGATGTAGCAGCTTATTTGTACTCTTTTAATTTGAAAAAGCTATATGAATGCTGATATTACTAAAGTGAATATGCAGCGTGTAAAACATAATCTTGTCCCCATTTTTGTGGAACATAGGGAGAAGTTGCTTTAAAGCTTGAAACAAAGTTGCTCAAATAGTTCAAGTAATACAATAACTTGGACATACAAAAGATGCAAATGTCTCTCCAAATGCATCCAGTCATGGTGGGTTTCCCACTCTTGCTGGCAATCCTGGGTTTTCTTTCAAAAATTCTTGGAAATATCAGATTTGAGCTTTTTGCATCTTCAGTGGAAATGAGCTGCCTACCAGTCACTCAGACTCAGTTCATTCTTGCCAGACAGACCCCTTCACTGGGTATTAGCACTTAGGGATCCCTTCCCTGGATATTAGCACTCAGGGAAGTTGCTAATATCCATTTAGCCACTAAATCGGCACTATTGACTGATCACTTTAAAAATTACTTTGTCCTTCTATCTTCCTGTAACCAAAAATGACATTTCTTCTCCTTAGTTAGAGTCCACTTCAGAACTATCCACATATAGGACATCCGGTAATTGCTTAGTTATCACCACCACAAATCACGTCCCCTGAAGTCCCTGATTTAAGATTCCTCATGTCCTGGATGTGACAAAGGTGAGGAGCAACAGGAATCCCAGACGATTCCAGTCTACAGGGGCTATTAAAAGGCTTTTCTGACACTGATCCAGCTAACTCACACTGAAAAGCATTTAGGAATCTTTTGTCAACCCGTGTTTAAGAAAGGAGCTACAGAGCCGGGGAGAGAACTCAGTGAACAAGGCACTGCTCAGGAACCTGGCACCTGAGGGTGATCGTGGGAAGCCCGTGTGGTGGAAGCAAAGGACTGACTTCCGAAAGTTGTCCTCTGTTCTTTACCTGCACCTGATGGCGAAGGTGGTATTAGCGAATAGTCTCTCTCTCTCTCTCTTTCTCAAATAAATAAACAAAATAAAATGTTTTTTAAAAGAAAGTCTTTGCCTCCAAAGCCAAAGGACCTGAGTTCAGATCCCCACATCCCACATAAAATGCCAAGCTGAAAAGATAGCAGCCTGCACGTCTAGCCCTGGAAGGCAGAGCATGGGAAATCATGAATAGAGCAGTAACAAGGTTGAGCAGTCCGGGATGATTTCCAAAGTCACCCTTGGGTCTCCAAGGACACATACACTTAACTGTCCTCTAGTACACACATGTCCCTACACACACACACACACACACACACACACACGCACACGCACACGCACACGCACACTAAAAAAAGAAAGAAAAGAAAGAGGAAGGAAGGAAGAAAAGAAGGAGGAAGGGAAGAGAGAAAAAGAAGAAAAGGAAAGAAGGGAGAAAAGGAGGGAGGAAGGGAGGGAGGAAGGAAGGGGGAGAGGGAAGGAGGGAGGGAAGGAGGAAAGAAGGAGGAGAAAGGAGGACCATGAGGGTCCCAATGAAAGTCACTGGGTGAAATTGCTCACGAAAAAAATAATCGAAGTGTGTGTGTATGTGTGTGTGTGTGTGTGTGTGTGTGTGTGTGTGTGTGTGTGCGTGTGTGTGTGTGAAGTGCTATAGTTTGAATCTCAAGTATCAAATGCTTGGTCCTCAGTTTGGACTTACTGGGAAGTGGTAGATCCTTTAAGAGGTGAGACCCATTAGGGGTATTCCCTAGAAGGGCAGTGCGGGCCCCTCCACACCTCCTCAATTGCTTTTATTTCCTGACTACAAGATGTGTGGTTTCAGTCTGGCCAGTGTTCCTGCTGTGACGTACTGCCCCTCTGCCAGAGACCTACAGCAATAGGTCAGCTCCAGGGATGAATTACAACCTCAGAAACTGAGCCACAGTAAATCTTTCTTCTCAGGCCTTCCTTATAGTGACAGAAAGCTCGATAAGGCACCAAAAAAAAAAAAAAAAAAAAAAAAAACATCCTTTGGGCTTTATGATCTGCTGCTAAGAAGGTCAAGACATTTGAACCTCCTTCAAAATTGATCATTTCCTATCATCTTTCTTGTCTGTCATGATGGAGAGCAGCGGAGTTCTACCTGACCTAATGTTCTAAACAGAGTATCAGCTTCAGCAGCACACAAAGAGAAATAAATGACTATGGTGATAAGGAGCATGAGATATGGCTCATCGTCTCATATTCTCTTAACACAACAAATACAAATTTCTAAGCTAAGACTTATAACACAAGCAATTCAAACACACTGAAACTACATTGAAGAAGATTATAGATATATGTTGAATATACTCTGTAAGATAAGTCTTGATAGAGCATTTTAAACAACTTTGTGTATTTAAGTGGGAACATAAACATTAATACTCAAAGTATATCAGTACTTGACATTTTAAAGAAATTAAAGAATTATACTATTTAGAATAACCATGTGCATGCATGATATTGCTTGTAAATGATATTCCTGGCAAGGAGTCAGCGTGTCACAATAAATGAGCTCAATACTTAAAAGGTATATTTTTATATTCCAAGGTGAGCACTCCTGGTCTATTATCCTTAAAACACTGGTTTGAGGGGTCTTCCAAAATGCAGACTGTGGCACAGAGCATCTCTTTCTTTTGGCTTATGCGTCTCATTATTGACTGCAACACAACCAAACATCTTGTTTGAGTAGCTGCATCAAAGTATTTCTAAAATGCTTATCTACATATCCAATGTGTTTAGGAAATACATACTACTTATGAGAGCCCAGAAATAGTATGGAAACTCCTTAGAGGCAGAACTGCAAAAAGGTAAAATGTTTCATGTTAGACAGATGTAATAAAAAGCAGGGAAAATGTAGTAGGTGAGAAGAGAGAAGGAGATCTGGACACACAAAGCTGTATCCATTTGACCAGGAAATGGTTTTAAGAGGTTTTAGACACGCGTGAGTAGTTGGCATGAAACCAGATCTCAGCATTAGGCATTTGCTTAAGTAGATTCCCACCTGATGTTCTCTCCTCTCAGCCCTGGAGATAATCACTCAAACACCAAGAGACAAAAGCTATGCCCAGAGTCGCTGGTCTCTATCAAAGGAAACACAGTGAAAAGAAGAAATGGCTCAAAGGAACCAGAAGTCAAAGGAGCCCCCAAAACCTTAGCTCAGCCCATTCACTATATAATTACCCAAAGGTATCTCAGGCTGAACAATTTTCCCAGTAAATATTTCCACATAGTATTATTACCTCACAGCAAGAAGGGCCTATTTATCGACAGCTAATGTGGGAGTCTGATCTAAAAGGTGGTCCTTGTAAAGCCCCCTGTGGCTTCATGCAGCAGAAGTGCAGGCTGTGTGGCAGAACCCACTGGCACTTGGAATTTGCTCTTGTTGATATCTTCGTCAATCTCCATGAATCTCAAAAAAATGACACCATTAAGTGAAAACCAAAGGCTATTCCCTCTTAAAACAAGTTCATGACTCTCCTCAGCTTCAACCATAAGACGTTTTCCATCACTCTAAAAATCTAGCTTCAAGAAAAGAGCAAGACCCTAAGAAACTTCACCAAGACTTCAGCATTAGATGGAAGAGGGTGGGAGAAATTCTAGTTGAACTGGTTGCCCACAAACTGGGGAGCAGAGGGGTACTAGAAAGCGTCACTTTCCCCACTAAGGTCTCAGGTATGGCCTGTCCCCCATGCCCTTGGTAAGTGGGCCAGAAACCAGCTCTCAGTGATGGTATTCTTTCTCAGAAAAAAAAAAAAAAGTTTTCTAAGTTTTAGAATGCCTAAAAATTATTCATGATTGCAGACAAACATAATATGTAGTTTTGATGCCACAGGTCAGAAATGGCTCAGTAAATGTAAAAGATTGCTCGTATCTCATTAGAATTGCTACTAAAAGCTGTTCATTTTGATAGGCAAGGCGGGTCCTGACAGCCCTTATTTAAGCTTGCCTCTACCTCATGTATGTTAAGTCCCTCTGTTTTTACACACTCAGAAGGTTAAGTAATAGATCCCAACTCACACAGAGCAACACATAGCAGGGTTGATATCTCTGTTTTGTTACAGTGATCCAAGGGCTGGGCGTAGAGCTCGGTGGTAAAACACTTGCTAAACATGTGCGAGGCTCTGGGTTCCTTCTCCAATAGTGCAAATAAGTAATAAATAAATATGACCCAGACATGATAGAGAGTTAGAAAAATCAAAGCTCCAACAAAGGATATTGGACATATGGGCAGAAAATCCCATTGAGTATACTTATTTTCTTTGTTTTAAGATATTCTTTATATGTTACAAGTAGCAGTTCACTGGAACATGGCTATTTTCTGCAGAATGGGGAATGTTGGAGTCCTCTTCCCTTTAAACAGGCCACTTTTGTGTCTTTTATTTTGCTCATCTGTTATTTATTACCTGATGAAACTACTTTAAAACAGAATGGGTTAGTACTCCCTGACCCAGGGAAGCTGTAAGCTCTCTCTGCAGCTTTCACCCCTCTGCAGGTTGGTTCTGCATTCTTTCCCATCTGTGACCTCCCTCTCTCCCTACACACCCTTAGCCCCCTGGATTACTAGGAATGCTCACTCCAGGGGAGACTAAAGCTGAGAAACACCTGGAGGTTCACAGAATGGACTTCTGTTCTGGTTACCACAGTGACCAAAATTCCTTAGCACCTGGCACAGTTCTCCTTCCTCACACAGAAATGAGGTAAGTTGACATGTGCTTTCTCTTGCTCTTCAAAGAACTTGTCAAACCCTCATCTCCTAAAAAAGCAGACTCCCTGGGATTTCTGTCATGCTTGGTCTGAACAACCCAAACCCAATCCCAAGAGGTTCTATTCTTAATCCCAGAGGGAAAAGCTGGGTTCCTCAGATGCTGGTTTCTATACTTCTACCCTGTACTGATTCTCCTTACTTCGTTTTCAGAAACAGAATGAAGTCTCTCCTGATTGCTGTTATCTTACATAATATGCTACTCCCACTTCCGGTTACAGTCCACCACGTGTGCGCAGGCAGAATTCAGTTTTTCAGATCCATTCGGGTAAGTCTGAACCTCATTTGGGAGGAGGTAAAAGTCACACTTATTTCTTGGAAGCCCCTTTAAAAGAGTGTTTTTCAATTGTTTGCTGAGGGGGGCATTAGGGGAGCGGTTTAGAGAGACAAACACGTAGGACACTGTTAGGACCTATCTCAGCAGAAATGGCATTCACAATGCTTCTTTAGGCCACTCAAGCAAGTCTTCACCGCAGGGCCATTGAACCCAAGCCTTCATACATGGTCGGTGGTCTTCAAATGCCGGGTTTCCTCCCTGTCACACTGCCTTACCCGACCCTTCCTGCTGGCTAAAGAGTGTAATCAGATCGGTAAAACTGAATGGGCAACTAGCTAAGAGCAGAGCATGGGGGATGTGTCCCAGCAAGATGGCCACCTGCAGGTACAGTTCACACGCTGGCCACAGCTGCTCTTTGTAGAGTTACATTTGCTTGTGTTCTCTTGGCCAGACCTGGAAGAGAATGTCCTCTTCTCCCATAGCCTCGTCGGCCAGCCAAGATGCGAGTCCATCGAGCACATGGAAGGATGTGCTTGTCAGTCCCGCTAGAGGGAAACTCTTCCGTGTTGTTGAAATGCAAGTCGCTGACTTAGAGCAACTCTCCTCCGGGAGGATTGCTGCTGGGGCAGAGAAGAGGCATGCAGAAAGCGCGACCAGGTGCTAGGCTGAAAAACCCAGTTTTCCTTCATTGCAGCATTGACTGGGATTCCAGATAGCCATTAGAGGCACGGCAGGTCCCTCTGCGGTTGAAAGCTTGGGAATTCACTTAGGAGGGTAATTTCCAGGTAACTTTTTCTTACTCAGCGCTTTCAGTCAAAACAATCAGTGCAGTGTCTGAGGAGGAACAGGGAATGAATGGGGCAGTGTAGGAATCCCTTGATGCTAATGAAGTATTTCAAAATCCAGGACACTAATGGTCTGTGCTGCTTCATACATAGGCCCTTACCACAGACTCGCCTATACCCTGGTTTTCCTCCTTCTTTGCAAGAGGGGAAAAAAGTAGAATGTATGCATCTTAAGAAAATATGAAGTGAAAAGTTATCCATCAGCACGGCAAAGACCTATTTCCAGGAAATGGATTTTAAAAGAAAATTCTTGATGCCCTAAGGTTGAAACCAGGAGGTGTCATGACTTTGAATGTGAGGGATGAAAGGCGCTGTGTCCAGGTGCGGGTCAAGCTGGACTCATTTCAGTTGCTACAGAAGGCTGTTTAAACCCCTGGTTGCAGTCCAAGAAAATCCTGGCAGTGAGGATCCTGCATTAAAATTTATAAACCACAAAAGACCTTTTCTTACAGAAAAGTTAATTCAGGCTGGATAGTTTTTTTAAAGTCTTTAAAAGAAGGTAGTCATCAGAAGAGGTTATATGGAAAACTAGAGGTAAGTAATGCTTTTCACTCCCCCAAACTATACTAAAAATATAGCAGTAGGAATTTCAGAAGAAGGGGAAATGGCACCAAGCATAATTTTCTTTCAAAGAAGTCCCAGGAATGAGTTATAGAATTGCCAGAATTAACTTTTAAAGGTAACAAAGAAACGGAAGGAATATTACCAGGCAAGGTAGTCCCGTCTGAAGGCTGAAAAGCTTGGCATCTCACTCTCTGGAGACTCCAGTCAGTCAGGCCTGGCAAGGCCTCCACCTCTACTCTCACTTCAGGCATGCACTGTGACTCCCCACTTCATGTGGAGAGTCACCTAGGCCACCCTGGGTTAACCTGGCTTCCTTCAGCACAAGCTGAAGCTTTCCTTGCTCTAGGAAGCCATCCTTAACACCACGGATTAGGGAGGATTCTCCCTGACCTGGGTTCTCTAGCACTAGCTGCTGTCCTAACATCCAGCACCGTTTCTGATTGCCTGACTGGAGAATGTGAGGTGCTTGGGAGCTGCTGTCTGCGGCTCCCTCACTTCTCCACCCCACACACTTGTGAAGGGAATGGACACCCATGTCTGCAGCTCCAGCTTACATGCTGTTAGTCAACTCTGCATTACTGTAATAAATACATAGAGGCAAAGCTTGAATTGGGCTTCCAGTTTTGAAGGTTCTAGGACATTACTGATAGACAGACACCAAGGTTTGGGAACAGCACATCATGTAGAATTGTGTGACAGAACAAAACTATTCACCTCATGGCCATGGACATGAGGAAGCAAACTCAGAAAAGTCTAGAGTGACACACACTATGCCTTCCAGGACATGCTCCCAAAGTCCTGACTGCCTCTCACTAGGCTTAACCTCTTAACCACTACCTACAAACAGTACCAAGTCAGGGGACTAAGTCTTTAACTATGGGCCTTTAGGGGACATTCTATATCTAAACTATAGCATATGTCTCATTCATCTTTTAGTCAGAAGGACCTGCAGAGTTGGCTCAGAAGGTGACAATTTAAGGAGATTGGTAAAGAGACATGGAAACAAGAGGGGAGCCATCTTAAAATTGGATGGCTACAACCTTGTCCTTCTACACAGTGACTAGATCAACAGGCGATCTAACAACCTTTGGCTGAAGTCTATTTTTGCAGAAAGGTCCAAGCCCATTCAGAAATCTACCTGAACCAGCCTACTTATACTTGGAGTGTTTTTGTCTCCAAAACCTGTGCTCAAGTTTGTCCAGTTTTGTTTTCTTCCTGATTCATAGAATCAGATATTTTACCCTCAACAAAACAACACACTAGAATAGCAGTAACAATGTATCACTAATAATTTAGCTATTTAATGAGCACTGACTTTGTGGAGGACACCACATTAAGTGTTTTGCATATAGCGCCTGTTTATCTTTCTCAGAGGTTTGGATAATAGGAATAGCATTAACCCTATGTTTCAAGTGCCTACTCAGAAGCTCAAGTCTAAGTTCCACAACTAGTCATGGTGGGCACAGGAAATTCCATTACATGAGCCTTCTCTACAGGTTCTTGTGGCTATCTGGGCACTCGGAAAGCAATTAATGAACCCTTTTGCTTGGCTGAGCAGAGGAGAACAAGTCCTCATACTTCTGCTTACAGAAATTCCCACCTGGTCCCATGCACAGACACCGAGTCTACCCAAGTGCACCCTGATCTTCTCAGAGCTCACCAGCCGGCTCCGCAGCGATCCTGGGAATGTGCTATACCAGACATGATGAGTGAGACTTGAGACCCGCAAAGCACATGGTCCAGGGCGGGTGTTGGATCACCATCCCGGGAGGCTGCCAGGCATTCCACTAAAGCTGTAAAACTGAAAGTCTAGAGGGTTTTGCAGGAAAGGCCAAAGGGATTGGACGGGTGCCTCTGTTCTCCTGGGAGTGACCCCGCGTTGCATAAAGTTTGGGCTTTCCTCCACCTCGTCTTGACTTTTCCTCCCAGACACACAGCCTTTATTGACTTCTGTCCCTGTCTACTCTCTCAATCTATTTACAGACATGTTTCAAGCTAATACTGCACAGTTAGATTTTGCTCAGTTTCCCAGGACAGTTTGCTTTATTATAATTACTCACAGAAGGCCTTTCTCCCTGCTTCCACAATTCTTAACTCTTCTGTAAAGTACCGTACTCCATATTCTTCTGTTGATTTTATCTGACATCTATACATATAGACCCCTATCAGAGAAAGCTGCCTCACTCAATGAGGAATGAGAGAACCAAATTGTTAATTCCACATGCATTTCTTTCTCCGGTCCTTTCCCAATCCATGCAGAGGTGGGAGACACGGGCTGAAGTGTAGATCAGTGGTAGAGCGGAATCCATCACCAGCACCACAGCTGGCGAAAGGTAGTGCAGGAGGTAGAAATAAAAATACGTGCATGAAAACTACAGTCCTCACAATTTCCCATGCAGTCATAATCCCAGGGGCCTCAGAAACTGAACAAGCAACAGAAGGAGCAAGAAACTCAAGAATATGCACTCACAAGCCTGAAATTTACTCAAAACAAAAACATTTAAGAAGCCTGAAGGTCCTTAAGCTTCATCCTCAAAGACACGTTAGGTGGCATAAGACTAACAGAACTGGAAGTGGCAGGTGTGATGTAGGTGACCCAGGAAGAGGTTGATATTCTAAAATGTATCTTTTATAACCTAACTGATCCCCAGCAGTGGCACCATAGCATCTTCTTAGATGTCAGCGCCAAGCATAAAGGGAAGAAGGAGCGAAGGAGAGTGAGCTGCATAGATCCACCAGTTCCCCAGAGCAGCATGAAAGGCACCGTGCTTCACAACCCTGAGGGAGTGTGCACAAACTCACCTAAACTCAAGGCCATTTACCTAAGAAGAGTCGCAAAGTTCAGGAGGAGCCATGAACAGCAGACCTCATTGACCTTCACACATGACCTCGGCAGCTCATGAACCGAATGCCGTCCTAACATTGGCATTGACAGAATGCAGAGGCTTCAGAGGCACACACGCTCTCGCTTACAAATACCTGGCAAGAGTAACTCAGTGACAAGCGGAACCTCACAGACTGTTCCTTTACTCAGCACACAGGCTTTCAGCTAGACAACCTGCCACCTTGCTGACAAGGACAGACCAAGGAATTTCCATGATGCGTAGTCTATCAGTGCCAATCACGGAGCCACCACCTTTCAAATGAGTGAGGCAAGCCATGTCCAGACCACCTCCCCAAGGACGAATGTGACCCTTTCAGGAAAGGCAGAGCGTGCTGCCACCCCTCACCCCAGCTTATCTGACTGCCTGAGGGACAAGTTGTGTGTTTTGTCTGCCTGGGAAATCTAATAGAAACAACTATTATTAGACATATTTATTTTATCAAAGGAAATATGCTCTTAAAATGTTCAAAAAAAGATATTGCCTGGTTCTCAAGTAATAGCTTAAGAGAATCCTGAGAACAAAGAGAGAGAGAGAGAGAGAGAGAGAGAGAGAGAGAGAGAGAGAGAGAGAGAGAGAGAGAAGAAGAAGAAGAAGAAGAAGAAGAAGAAGAGAGAGAGCACGCATATATGCTTGGTACATTTGTATGTGGCTATCTGTATATATATGAGCATGCACACATCTATTATTTTGGTACTCATATACATCACTAGGTACTCAAGACTAGAATCACCTTTATTTTTCTATCAGGGGCTTTTTTCTTTTGAAATAAACTTTAACCCCTCATTTTTTCAATGTGGGCGAGGTGGGCCTGCGCTCTTGTATTCATAGCAAGTCCCTGGGTCACAGCAGTGCTGCCCACAGACATGGGTTGTTGTTTGAGAAAAGAGATTCCAGTTGTGGTAGATGATCATTTTGTATCACACATTAACTAGTAGCTGTCAAAGATGGGAAACTATGAAACAAACTATATTTAAGTTAGATTATTCTTCCTGAGATGAATCCAAAATGGACACCACAGGGTCATTATAAAATTTACATTATGCCAGCATCATCCCTGGTAAAAGTGAATAGATTAAGGGGAAGTCAAGATGCCTTCTTTTTCAGAAGGATGAGAAAACACCAGAACTGCAGGTGATACTATGATCTAAGGATGAATGAAGGTCAGAGAGTTTCAGACCACACTGACTTGGCAAAATACATTCTATCAATAGAGAAAGGATCAAATTTTAGTTCAGTATATCCTCTTTCAAGTTTTGGGGGACAACAGGCAAATGTAAGCTACCAAAGTATCTTGCAGTATGGAGACTTCCATATAAGTATACTAATCATCATTTTCACTTCTGAAACTTCAAATGTGAAGTTAGACTTAAAAGGTATTATGAAATAGCACACAGGTTAAAACAAACATGTGAAATTATACAAATAAATAAGTAGGAAGGAGAGAGAAAAAAGAGAGATAAGAGAGATAATGAATTTTGTCTTGAAAGATTTCAAAAACCATTGAAAAGAGCAGAGAATGATCAAAGGTGTGGGATAAAATAAAAAAGCAGGAATGGGA
The DNA here is from genome assembly GCA_023101885.1 of Typhlomys cinereus. Lineage (NCBI taxonomy): Eukaryota > Metazoa > Chordata > Mammalia > Rodentia > Platacanthomyidae > Typhlomys > Typhlomys cinereus. The sequence continues at coordinate 6,531,135 of JALPQD010000075.1, forward strand.
ACTAATGGGGAGCTTGAATCTTCATATCACGTACTGAGGCACTTGCTTATGTTACGTAATTTAATACTATCCCTCCGAATAATTCTGCAAAGTTGACATTATTACACCAATGCGATGAACCAAGAAATTAGGCATAGAAGTGCCGAATGGTTAATGCCACACAGCTAGTGAGTGGTCCCCAGGGATTTAGATTTGGAGTCATGAGGTGTCAGAGTTGAGAACTCAACCAGCGCTTCACCTCACATCTGGTCAGGATGTTAGCTGTGAGTCAAGAGACAATATAGAAATGGGATAACTGACTAATAAGCTTTGGTCATAACTTTTTATTTTATGTACTCTGATATGACTAAGCATAAATAAAGATACTCAACTACAACTAATTCATACTTTTGAGCATGCCTTAGAATGTCAGGACTTCAAGCAAATGCCATGTGATGAGGTCCTATCACTTGATGTGCTTAAGAGCTTCCAACAGAAGCTTCACAGACTGTGAGGCAAGACACAGGCTTGTTATTTTATAGCACACACACTACTCGGTGTATGCACAGCTAGACCGTTTAAGAGCTAGACTTCGTGCTTGCTGACTCTCCGCTCTCCTTTTATCCCTGGCAAATTTCATTAGAATTCAGAGCCTTGTAAATAACTCTGGCCTCCTGCACTTGGTATGGACCATGGTTCTCAGGGCGAGTGTGGAGAGTGCAATTCTTTCTGTATTGTCTCCCGGCTGGGTAAGCTGGATTTGGCCTATTCACTATTTGACTGAGTATTTTTACATTTACTTTAACTGGGCAGAAGGGAGGGATGTGTGCCACAGTGTGCATTGGGAATGTGCAGGACAAGCAACCTGTGGTGGCTGGTTCTCCCCTTCTAGTGTGCAGGTTCCTGAGATTGAACTCGGATCATCAGGCTTGGTGTCAAGCACCTTTACCTGCTGAGACATCTCACTGGCCCTAACATGAGGCCTAGCTTTTCTTTAAATTATATTCATTATTAGTATTGGGAAGTGTGTGTGTGTGTGTGTGTGTGTGTGTGTGTGTGTGTGTGTGCACACGTGCCACAGTGCACAGGTGGAAGTGGGAAAACAATTTTGAGGAGTTGGTTCTTTTTATCTTTTCTAAAGGTTCAAGGGATCAAACTCAGGTTTGTGAGACTTGAACAGACATGGAAAAAGCATCCTTATCCACTGGGCCACCTCGTCAGCCCCATCCATTATTTGAAAAGACAAAGGTTGTGGACACCAAAAGAACCCCTGATGCTCCTCTTGCTACATTGGTGGCAGCAACTGTCATATTTTCAGTTTTGCATAATAAGTTTGCTCGAGCATATCAAAGTATGTATGTGTCTGATAACATTGAGTCTGTGACTTGTTTCATTTTCCATGAGCCCATGGTGTTCAGTAATATATAACCAAATAACAATGTCCATCCTATAGCACTTGCTTAATGCTTTTGATTGTCAAGTCATGTCCACTGCCTGATCCTGACACTGCAGCAGCTCATGGGTACTGAAGTGCATCGACTACCTTCCTCCCGCCTCAGAGTCTCTGATGGTAACTGGTCTCTGCACTTCCTTGCATGATAGTGAGAGGAAAATGAAACACATTTCACCATCGCTCCACTGCAAATGAAAAGAAGAAAGGAAAGACACATTTTAAGAAGTCACCTTTAGAGTTTGGGGTCAGGAGGGTGTAATGCTGGAGGAGAAGAGTCTCTATTGCAGAGTAATGCTATATTGAGATGTCTAAGAACCCCAACACAAATACCTGGAGAACATGGCAACTTCAACCAACATAAAGGAATGTGATGCAAAAAGACATGAAAGAAGAAATAAAATGTGTAGGGCTTTGAGCAGGAAAGAGATCAGACTGAAAAAGGTACACAGACTGGAGTACTAGTTTAGTTGCTCTTAAAGTGAAAGCTGAGCTAAGGGCACAGCTAAGCATGGGGGACTTGTATGTGATCCTGGGTTCAATCTCCAATATTGTATAGAAAGAGCGTGTTTTACTTATTGAACTTGGTTTTGTTCTCTATGCCAAGCACTGTGTAAATTACATCATGTGGTAAAGCTGTGAGGTTGGCATCATTAGCCTCACATGATGAAATATGCTGAGACAGGCTGGGGAATATGCTTAGTGTCTCCTAGGTAGCAAAGGACCAAATAAAAATCAGCTATGTGGTCTTATGTGAATCTATAAAGTACAGTGAGAATGTCTTACACTTTAGCTTCTCACTGTTGAGTAAAATACATAAATAAGCAAATCTGCAAAATAGCAAGTGTCCACATGAAAAGCAAAACAGATACTTTTGGATTATTTGCTTTTTTAAATCTGGGTTCAGCCATGCCAGTTGCATCTGGTAGTCAAGACTTGCATCATCTTAATAAAGTACAGAACAGATGTACTATTGATGCATTGTCTAAGAAAACTATACAGTGTTTTACAGCATGCTGGCAAAGAGTAATTCATTTATAATCCTTTGACCCTTATTATATATGCTTAAGGAAATCAATTTCAGGATATTCTCCTGACTGCAACTGTAGATTTGCAGAGCTGAAATTATGCTGACCTTGGATTCAACAATTATAAAGATAAGCCTGGGTTGGGGGTGCGGCTCAATGTAGTGCATTGCTCAGCATGCACCAGGTTTTGGGCTCCACACCCAACAACAGTAGGGGGCAGGGGACTGGGGAAGAGGAATCTGAAGCATCAGTGTGTGCCTACACTAGCTTTTCCAACTTCTGTCACTGGAGGTCGCTGTTTCCTCACAGTTGCAGGCAAGATCCACCCTGCTGTGGCAGACTGGACACTTACAATGTTCCAAATGGCTCATTTGTCAAAAAGAAAAAAATTTGATCAAACAATCATCACATTGAAAATATACATCAGATAATGTGAGGATAAAGCAAATTGCCCTCAGAAGATTCTAAATGTAGTGGTAACAGTTCATTTACAAATACCTAAAGCTTTAATTTAAAAAATTTACTATAATGATAGATATATGCAAAGTTATATTTGTCTAAGTCCAGAAGTGAATTTCCATAAGAACTATGATTCCTCAGTGCCAAAGGTTCCACTCTGCTGGGGGATGCTGATAGTGAGGATACTGTGCGTGTGGGAGGAGCACATGAGAAGATTTGTTCCATACCTTCAACTCAGTTTTGCTATGAAGCTAAAACTGCTATAAGAAAAAAAAAAAGGTCAAATAAACTGAAGTTAAAATTTGTGCACAGAAGCATTTAAACTTGTTTTATAAATTGGGCAAACTAATCTATTAAAAAAAAAGCAAGCTCCTAGCCTTGCTAAGCTCAACTTACTGATCTATAATAGAGATGATAATTCTACCAACTTCTGTGAAAATTATATTGTGTGGGAAGTACTGAGGACAATGCCCAGAGCATGAATGGTATTGATCAATTGGGAGATACTTATCTCCTGATGTCATCTCCTGAGATTTTTTGCTGTTTGCAGTGAGCCCAGCTAAGCAAAGATCTCTACCCATAAACTACATCTTTATTTGCAAAGTACTTACAACAAAGGCTAACACATAGTGAGGACTATTTACATATCTGTCAATGATGGCTGAGTAAAATAAATATTTCCAGATTAAATGCATAGAGTCCCAACTAGGTAACCAGTAAAAAACTCTGAGACCATACAAATTGGGGCAGGGAGTGTAGCTCCTTGAGAGAGTGTGTATTTAGTTTGTGAAAAGCAATTTAGTGTGTGACAAGCTTTGGACTATCATATATGTTGGGAATGAAATAAAACCTAATACTTGTTTTGAAGTCTCTAAACAATTAGGGCCTGGCAAGTCATCTAAAGGGATCCCCTAACAAAATATCTCTACTTAAGGAAATGAGTATACCTCAAACAGAATCCAGAGCCTATTAATCTTTTAAAGAAAAGATTTTGGCTTACCAGGTTCTTCCTCTTTTTGAGACCATGACCAACCATGAGAGAGCCAATGAAGTCACATGTGTCTGTGGATTTTGTGTATTTGTCATTCAAACTAGAGTCACTACTTTGCATCTATTATTGGCATCTGAGCACAATTAACATAGTACCTTTCAAACTTAAGGGTTTTCTTAGTAAATTAGTATAGAATCAAAGCCTAAAGGCTAAATGAATACTTGAACTCTGTTGGTTGATTAAATACATTTGTGAATTGACTACATAATTCATTTTGATAACTACCCCTTACTATGTCATACTTCCTTTTTTCCCCTACCATAAGATTGTTAAATTATAAAATACATAGGAACAGACCTAGTTTGTATCCTCATTCATTGCATACACTCAGAATGTAATCCTGGCAGCCAATGATTAATTAAAACATATCTGGCTTCTAGCCTAATTGTTGCTGCTTGTTTGTTTGTGTTTATTTGTCTGCTTTTAACATTAAAACATTTTCTGATGCGTGGGACCCATCACAACATGATTCTTCGGGCTGACCTTCAAGGCACACAGTTCCCACACTGAGGACTTCAGGGAACTTCTAGAGAGTAGCAGCCGAAGGGGAGTCTGGGACCCACAGGCATTCAGTAGCAGTGATATGGTGCAGAGCTAGAAAACAGTGGAGCCAAGGAGTGACCCCCTCCTCCCCAGGGCCCCACTGGTGCGTTACTGGTCCAGAGGTGACCAGAGTCTGACCGGTGCCTGACCCCACAGATCCCATGGGGAAGTGGCTAGGAAGAGAACTCTCTCCTGGGGAGAACCAAGACCAGGGGAACCCTGATAGAAGGTTGGATCTGAATAAACCAAGCACATAAAAAAGCAGCATGGAAGACAAGTTGGAAGAAATTTTCAGCGGTCAGAAAAGACTGCCTCACAGTGAGGAATCTGAAGAAAACCATTCCTCAGCTCTTGGACTTCAGTCTTCTCTTCAAAGAAAGATTTGGATAAGCTGACATCCCAGGTCCCACCAGGTTCTTGTGTGGTTTAAGGTGCTTTTCCAGTGTGAGTATATGTGTGTGTGCGTGTGTGTGTGCATGTGCATGTGCGTGTGTGTGTGTGCATGTGCATGTGCGTGTGTGTGCGTGTGCGTGTGTGTGTGAAAGAAAGCGAGAAGGACTTGAATACAGGGCCTTGTGCATGATAAGCATGTTTTTGATCACTGAGCTGCATTCCACACCCTAATCTTTGAATCACAACTTACATGTCACAGCATAGGACTTTAGAGTGCTGAAAATACCACAAAAGCACAACAGAAACACCACGAAAACCTACAAGCAGCAGGTGAAGTTATGAGCCATGAATTAATGCTGCAGATTTAGGCAGATATCCAAACAAATATACGTTTTCCTGATTCTATCAATGTACTCATAAATCAAGTTCTTTTTCCTATGAAAACTGCAAATGAGATTGAAAAAAACTCAAAGTAAAAACAAGGAGGTGGCACACAGACGCTATCTCTGTGCATAAGAAGACTGTCTTCATGTGTAAAAAGACTGTATTTATGTGTAAGAAGACCATCTTGTGGTAAGAAGACATCAGGACCTAAGACCCAGATTGTAAGAAAACAATGTACAGACAATAGTAACAATTACAGCCTTTTACAATTTACAAAGTATCTTCACATACACATAGTACTTGATCTGGCCCAAAAAGTGACCCAGTCAAGTGGGGCTATATACACAGACAGACACTCTGTTGTGCAAAGACTACAAAGAACTCTACGGAGGTAAGTTAAGTTGGGACTAGAAACCATACACCCCAGTAGTCTAAGTGTGTAACACGTAGCTGGTGTTATCCTCAGTGGTGGTTTGGAGAGCTGTATAACTGGATGGCACAGAGATAAAGATATCCTAAAGTAAAGCTTATATTCCCCTTCTGGCTATCTAAACTGTTGAGATCAGGCACGCTGAGAATCTCAAATTTCTTGCAGGAATCTCATGTTGGGCATAGAGCAAGACCTGACGCCATACAGGAAGGGGAAGAGATCTCACACAGTTGTGACAATTTGTCTGATCACCTTGCAGGAGAGAATGGGACCAAGACAATGGAGGATCAGTGATGGATTGCACCACCTCTTGACCAGAACCATTTAGCCATTCATAACTCTTGCCTTCTGTTTAAATCTAAACTTCAGGTTCCCAAAAGTCACTCTGGTCATCATTGGATGTTTCTCTCCCTAATATTGTTATATTGAATAAATCTTGCTTTTTCATGATTTTTACTGTTAATTTGACATCGTTTTCATTGAATTATCGAAGGTAAGTGGCCAAACTGAGGCACTAAAGTTACCCAAGATTCAGCAATACAATCACAGGGTCCACTCTGAATTCAAAGCCCAGCATGCAGTGACAGGTCAATTAATTGTAGTTGTCTGAAGAGGCAACAGTGTATCTCTCTGAGACTGAGCACGGAGGGCTGTGATTGCCTGCTAACACTTCTTCATCAAAATAGGCTGCTTTCAAAAGTTGATTTGTGGGTCGGCAAGATGGCTCAATGAGTTGAGGTGCTTGCCGTGCAGCCTGACGATCTGCGTTTGATTCCCTGTCATCTATGCCAGGGTGGAAGGAAAGAACTGACTCCACATTATTCAACTCTAACATCCACATGATGCCACAAAAAGTGACTCATCTGTGTTGGGAGGCGGGGAGAGGGGATAGCAAACACTTCCACCATTGTGAGCCTAGTGCAGTTAGAGCCAGTGCGCAAGGACAGATCTCCATATCACATGTAAACTCCCTATTCAGACAGAAAGAACTGACAAGGTGTGTGCCGATGTCCTGGGACCCTGTGCAACAGCTGGCTGTGCGTCCAGCCACTGGATGCACGACCCTCTTATCTACACAACCTTGGTTCTCAAGTCACAGGTAGCAACCCTGGGACCCTAAGCTTCTCTCGAGCACATTTCCCATCGAAGTTTTATTTGGATGCTGTTGCTTGTATCCTCTTGATTTCTATCTCAAATTGAGCTATGGATCTCATAAAAAGTTCCCCCCAGTGAAGCTCACAATTCCAAAGTAAGCTGGTAACAAGAACAAAATATCCCAAATTGAGCAAAAGAATACTATGTTGCCTGGTAGTATCTCAAACGCTGGCAGTAGATCTTTGTTGAGTCAAATATGTGTTCCTCTCTGTACTCTCCATTTGTGGCCTCAACCACCTTCCCTCCAGCCATTGCTGTTATAATCAAATCAGTGTTCGGGTAGGCTAAAGGGCTTCCCCCCAGAGTTACTGTGCCCTGCCTTCTCCCCGGGGTTCTCTGGCATTAGTGAAGGACCATCACGAGAACTGAGCAGTGACTCTGAGGAAACCGAAAATGCCAGCAGGTCAGTTCTTGTTCAGTAGAGATGATGTCTGGTGGATCAGTGCCCCCTTCGACCGCAAAGGAGAAGTGCGACTCTCAGTTTCTTTATAGAGGTTAACTTGGCGAGCACTTTTTGGGGGCCTTCCTTCCTTTCCCATTGCACTCACCAAAGGTCTCCCACCTGTTCCCAAGGACCAATTTCTGAAACAACAATTCACACATATGTCCTGATCTCAGGCTGTGATTCATAGTGGGAATTCAGGAATGGTATTATGAGACACTGAATTCATGGTGCTGGTCACATGAGAATCCTGAATAAGCTTTCCTAATAAGATCCTTTTATCATAAGGTTTTGCGTCTTTTTTTAGAAAGAAGACTCTGGCTGCTTGCCTATCCAAGTTTCCCTGTCCTTCATTATTGTCACCACATGGTGAGAAACAGAGAGAGAGAGAGAGAGAGAGAGAGAGAGAGAGAGAGAGAGAGAGATCAAATGCCATAGAACAAAGACCTGGAAATAGTTCCCGTTCCAAGTGTCCAGGAGCTGATTTGGAACCACCTGTTTGGAAGGAATTTTAGGTACTCTGAAGTCATGTACTGGAAAGACAGCTTAGCAAATAAAGTTTTGCCATGCAAGCAATAGGGCCAAAATTCAGATTCCCTAGATCTCACAAACATGTTAGCTTGGTGTGGCAACCTGTCTATAATTTCAATTTCAGAAGGCAGAGTCTGGGAATCCCTAGAGCAACCTGGCTGGTCAGACGAGCCCTATTGGTGAGCTCCGGATTTGGTTAGAGAACCTGTCTCAAAAAGGAAAAGGTGGAAGAGCAATCACGGATGATTGCACCATCAACCTTGGTTCTTCACAAGCACACACATATGTGCATGTTTTGCCAACACATATGGAACACGCATGCATATATTTAAGCATACCCTTCACATACACATGAAACATTAAAAATTATGTAGTAAATGTTTTGTGCAACTCGAAAATTCTATAATTAGAACATCAGAATCATGATTTTGCTATAATGTCTGCTTTTGCTAACATTTTAAAATAGTTTGACATAAGAAATATGAATAGAAATAAAGGTAACATAAAAATATAGAGAATCGGACCCAGTGGAGAGTTAGGCGTACTCAATAAAGGACTCTCTGGGAATTGGGGGGGGAGGCACTGGGGGAAGGGGAGGGGGAGGAAGAAGTTCGGGGGGAGGAGGGGGGAGGGAGGGAACTGGTAAAAAATTTTAAAATGTATAATTAAATTTTTAATAAAAAAAAAGGAAAAAAAAAGTGCTGGAAACCAGTACCTTGCCGACTGAGCCATTTCCCCTACTCCTACGTAGCTATTAAAGTAGAGACCTGATGAATATTCTGATTCTGGTGAACAGAAAAAAAAAATATAGAGAATCATTACACTGGGGAGCTCTGCTCCTGAGCCTCCTACCAAAATCCTCTCTATAAAAGAGTATACATAATGTTTGCATATAATGTGCACATTTCCTTGCCTGTTTTAAATCATCTCTAGCTTACTTAAAACACCTAACAGTATGAATGTTGATAGCTGTTATTTTCTACTATTCAGGGAATAATTACAAGGAAAAATGACCACAGATGTTCAATGCGGACATGATTTTTTTTTTCTACATGGTTGACTGAATTCACATTGTGCAATTCATGAATATAGAGGGTCAATTGTATAGCAGAAATCATGTAGGTAATATGAAAAGTTGAAGTCTGAGAAATGCTAATAGATACATGTACCTTTCATAACTATAATGGTTTTGGGTAAGTAGGTAAAAACATAAGTTGGCCAACTCTATTTAAGATTTTCATTATCAAGTGTGGTAACAAGGAAAAAACACAGACATGGCAAGGAACAGTTATAGATTTAACTATGTTGTCTCAATTTTTCAAGAAAGAATAATCATGTTTCCTATATTACAACAAATAATTATTCTGACAAAGTGAAAACACCATGCATATAAATAGGAGTCATGTGCACTTAATCAAGTACTAAATGGTGACAGAACTGATTGATATCACAAATGGATTCTCCTATACCTCTATGAAAAACAGCTCCTAAGACTTCTGTGCTTGGAGAAATTTGTACAACAATCAGTTCCCTGAATTTATCAGTAACTATTAGCAAAGAGAAAATATAAGATGATATGCTGAAAAATCTGACTTGAGATTTCCTTTACAGTTAAAAAGTTGCAAAATGTTTAAAAATACACATTCATGATACTTTTAAATATTTGTTAAATCTTTCCATTGGGAAATACCAGAGGCTTTCGTTCTTATAGCTGCAGTGAATAACACATATTTTCCTACATAGAACATGAAAGCCCTCATGGTATAGAAGAAATGTAGCCTTCCTGTATTTCACATAAGAGATATGTCAGACAGCCAGAAATAATTAATGCTTGCACATCAGTTACTGTGTCTGAAGATACAGACAGCCATGATGTTAAGACTGACCTAAAGACAGGCATAGTGTTTCATGATTTTTTCCCTGTAACTGTCTTTCTCCCATAGACTTTACATTATCAGTTGTTCTTCTGAACATAGCTTAAAGGTCACAGAAGTGCTTACTATGGCAGAATCCCTGGAAACACTCAAGCATCAGAAAAGACTGATGGCTAGGGCTGTGTCTTCGCAGTATCACCAAGAGGTAGAACTGGTAACTTCTCATGGAATAGAATGTAAGTAGCACATGCATTATTCTATCCCTTCAGGAAATCTTTAAATTATAAATCAAATATTGGGTGAACATTGGTTTCTGTGGGGAGAGACAAGAAAGAATACATTACTAATAATGCACATACATTTAGTGGATCAAGAGGTAAACAGCATGTTTGCAGTAATAAAATTTCACGAAAGATCAGAATATGACTTACCAGCAGAGTATGTGTCAGACTACTGGAGAGGATCTGGAACTGATTCTCAGCACTACCCAAAAATGAGGTTTTTATACGCGCGCGCGCGTGTGTGTGTGTGTGTGTGTGTGTGTGTGTGTGTGTGTGTGTGTGTGACTGCATGGCATGTGGAACACTGATGACAAACTCAGGTGTCCTCCTCAGGCCTTTCACTTCCCTGTGACTTCACTGGTCTGGAGCTCACCAAATAGGTTGGACTGGCTGGCCGGAAAGCCGGGGACCTTTTTGTCTTCATCTTCCCAGCATATATGACTGCAAGAGCAAGCCGCTATGCCCATAATTTTCCCATGGGTTCCCAAGATCAAACTCAGGGTCCCTCATGCTTACAAGGCAAGTACATTACAAACATACCCATCTTCCTAGCCCTCCATAAAAAAAGATTTTAGTAAATTTGATAAAATTGCATGGGCGGTCATCCCATTGTCTATTGTCACCTTTTCTAAAGTGTCTTAAGTTGTTTTGAAAGTAACTTACCAAATGATAATCAATAAATGAATTAAGTGCGCAGAAAGAGCTTTTTCCTAAGAATGAACACTTTCCCTCAGGAAATTCAATGCTCTTGCAAATCAGAATCCTGTTCTGCCAACTGAATTCCATTCTTGGAATAGCTGCAGTATCACATGAAAAGCGTTACCAGCAGCAACTCCAAGAATGCAGGACGGCTTCGCTCACAGGGCTCATTTCTCCTCCAGCTCTGTGTCCACAACAAATTTACTAAGAAGAGGACAAGTTTGACTTATTTTTTTTTCTTTTATAACTATAGAAAAGGATAAAAATGAAGTAATATCAGCATTTTTTTAGCTCTCATACCCAAACAAGGATCACCAACTTAAATAAATTCCAAGGATTTCAATATTCCCTGAAAGTCAGCATAATTGCTAGAAATGAAAGGTATCATGTGCCACCATTTATTATTATGCTGTTCCTTCTAAAGCAGAGTCCTGGGCAAGGATCCAGCAAGATGTGCATTCTCCTGTCTTTGGCAAGCACCACATCCAGGCTGCAAATGATAGAATTGCAAAATGAGTCTGTGCTGGTCAAAATGGATTTCACTACCTGTGGGTCCTCAGGAGCAGGTACCTGCCTAGGGCCTCCCCGGGTCATCACCAGCCGCAGCAGACGCCAGAGGACAGAAGACGAGAGAAGACACACGCTACCTATAATCCAGACGCCTTTTCTTCTAAGCGCAGAGTCCATTTTCTGGGAGCAGCTGTGAAATCACCAGGTTTGTAGGCACCTTCCCTGCCCTGATCTAACTAACGCCACCGCTCCACTGAGTGCTGAGTTCCTGGCTCCACTCTCAGGAGTGGGCATTGTGGATTGTACAGAATTCTCTGCGGAGTCCTGCATGGGCGACTCCAGTTACACCATCAACAAATATTCTGCTTCTTTAAAAGGAAAATCTTGATAGTCTTGTGTGACAGAATTGAAACAGGTGCAGAATCTGAGGCAGATCTGCTGTCCCTAATTTATATTAATGCGCATGCGTTTGTCTGAATCCAAGAACTAGTAACTCGCGTCAACTGCCCAGACTGGGGCGCCGCCAGCTAGGGAGTTTTCTCCTGCCCTTGAGGAGCCAGAAGCAGAGACTGGGGGTGGAAGAATGAACTTCAAAAATCACAAACCTCCACCCTTAGCCGTGCTGTTTGAGATGTAAGATAATTTCGAACACTGCTGATGGTATAATTTCATAGCAGCTGTCAGGAAATGCCACCTGCTACTAAAACCACTAACTCAATCAAATGCTTTGTTCCAACCTACTCTCTCCTACACATCCTGCTAATAAATATTTTGTTTGTTTTGGTCTTTCAGCATTTGTAGCATCTTAGGGACTTTGAGATCCTGTCTCCTCTTAAGTCATCCTTCTCTCCCCACTGGCTGGAAATATGGAAGAACTGAACCTGTTTTCTTTGTGTTGTTGATTGTCTTTGTGGGGTTTTTATTCTTAAATTTTAGAATAGGGTCTCATGATATTAGGCATAATTCAAATTTGCTATGCAACCAAGGGTAATCTCTGATGTTCCAGTCTCCAGTTCCTTAATACTAGGATTACAGGCATAATTATGCCCAGTTTATAGGGTGTTGGAGTTTTGCATGCTCAGCAAGAATTCTACCAACTGAGCTACATCTCCAGCTCCTACAACTTTGGGGTTACTGAAAAAGATTTATACACAAATCAAGGTTAGTATAAACTCAGAAACAATAGACTTAGACTCCCAAAAGCATGGTTCTGGAGTGGTGACCCACAAAGACAAAGTTACACTTTGGTGTCCTTTACTTTTTGTATTTGGGGACATGGCTTTAGGTAGATGAAAGGAAACCAAGGCATTACAGGTGGGTGAGAGAAACCAAGTCAAAAGAATATCTGTCCTTGACATAAAAAGTAGGTGTATGGATTGGAGATGTAATCTAGTGGCAGAACATATGGCTGTTGAGTTTCTAGCACCAAAATAAATGAGTAAACAAAATTAATTCACTAATATTCTGGATTTTATTATATTATTATAGTCATGAGAGGTACTTATCATTCATAACATAATGTGTATACAAAGTGATTATCAAACTTACCACTCATATATGTTAGTTTTTTTAATATTACTATATTTCAATACATAACATGAACAAGTTTAGGACTGGTTGATTATGGCATGCTGCTGACAACATTTTTTCATGCATCCATTTATTTGATTTTCATACATGCATGATCTTTGGAGGAGTGCTTTGAGGAGGCCTTCAGGAAGCAGATGTAAAATCTAGGATTTCAGAGAGGGTACAGTACAAAGTCTAAGTCAGGCTGATGTGATGTGGTGATGTGGAAGTGGAAGTACGGGACACTAGTAGTAAAGACTTAATGCTGAGTGGCTGTCAGTTCTGAGTCAGGAAGGGCCATATTTGGTGTCATCTGTGACTGAGTTGAAGAACTGCACTGCTAGAGCTCACAGATGCTATATGGAGTGAGAAAAAGAAAAATGACCAAAGAGGGTAGCCACCATGTCCCATTCATTATTGGTTCTTTGTCTACACAGAGGCCTATGACATTTTTCAAAGTTTTTAATTTTGAGTAATAACATAGGATAGGAGGAGAAAAAATGGAAAAAATAGTAAAAAAAAAAATAGCCCCCTTAAAATAGTAAAGCTTTCAAAATTCAATAGTATATATTATTATAACTTTAACAATGCCAAATTATAAAAACAAGTAAATGTCTTAAGTAAAAAGAAAGAGAACATGTAACGTTTAGCAATTCATTCAGAAAGCAGAAGAAGAGATAGTTTAAAAGAAAGCCAATGAAGGAAAAAAATAAATGAGTTAGAAAGATCTGGCTAAGAGCAGAAATACAGTCTATGTTCAGCTGAGATAGTTTAACAAACACGGATTATTAAATTCACATATGATTTTCTGCCCTCAAGACTGGAGAGGATATGTTGTTGCTTTTAGAAAGGAACCGTACTTAAGTTTCCAAAAGAAAGCTTGCATGTGCCCAGAGCTCTAACATCCTGAGTAAATCTTGTCAACACAGTCAGTGATGGTTCTATGATTAGTAGCTCTGATCTTGCCAGAGTGGGGAGAGAAAAGGAAAAGAATGGGAAATAATCTGAGAAAGTGGACAGCCCCAGCAGAAGATGGAGACGGTTCATGCAACTGCATCTGCATATCTGAAGCCACCCTGTTGCTGGAATGACCTCTCTCCCCACCCACTGCCCGGCCTTTCTCCTCACCCACTGCCCGGCCTGCTGGCTCTCCTGCACCCTGGGCACCTAAAGCAGACTTTAGGAATAACAACTCCCGAGTCTGTAGGACAGGTACCCCCCCCCCCACCCCGTGAACATGATCAGGAAAGAAAAATAAATCTACTGCTGACGTCTCTGGACCACCTCCATTTATAAATAAGAAACCAAATCGGAGGGGATGATACTCTTTGCCTCTAATGTCTGTCCTCCACTCGAGATCACCTGTGGCATGGATGTCAGAAGGCTCCACTTGCAAAAGGGAGTGTGGATTTACTTCTTTTAGGTAAACTTAACATTTTCAATCTTTTTCTCAAAAATATCCTAAACATAAATATAGCTCATAAATAATATATTTCTGACATTCTAAAAATAGTTGGCAATCCTAAAAGTAATCCTTCTTCAGAATGTTTATGGTCCAACTAATCATTATCTCACCCTTTAAGGACAGACTTTAAAAGTGCTTTCACATAAGCCAGGTGACACATACCTGTATTCCTAGTACTTGGAAAGCAGAGGCAAGAGTATCAGGAGTCCAAGATCATCCTCAACTATATAACAAGTCCAGGGCCATCCTTGGCTACATTAGACAGTGTCTATTCTCAAAAAATAGAAGAAAATTATGTCATAGAACTTATAGAAAAACTGTACCTGATAAATTATGAACTTTATATATAAACTATTCATTGATCTCAATCATGCAGAGTTATATAAAATGTTGCTTAATGATTATAGTGAAGGTATCTTTTATAATTCACTTAAATTTTGCCTGTAGAAATTTCTTCTTATGTATCAAACTAGTGTGGTATTGGGCACCTGTAGCTCTAGCTACTTGAGAGGCTGTGATAGGAGGATGATTTGAGCCCAGAAACTCAAGACTAGCCTGCGCCACACAGTAAGAACTCATCTCAAAAAGAAAGAGAGAGAGAAGAAAGAAAGAAAAAAGAAAGAAAGAAAGAAAGAAAGAAAGAAAGAAAGAAAGAAAGAAAGAAAGAAAGAAAGAGAGAGAGAGAGAGAGGGAGGGAGGGAGGGAGGGAGGGAGGGAGGGAGGGAAGGAAGGAAGGAGGGAAGGAGGGAAGGAAGGAAGAAGGGAAGGAAGGAAGGAAGGAAGGAAGGAAGAAAGAGAACCAATAAAGAAAGAAGTATAGGTCTTTTAAAAAATCACTCATTCGGGCTGGAGAGGTGGCTCAGGGGTTAAGCCTCTGCCTTGCAGGCGGAAGCTCCTGAGTTCGGATCCCAGACCCCACGTATAGACGCCAGGCGGAAGCGGGGGCGGCCTGCGCTTCTGGTCCTGGTAGGGCGGAGCCTGTGAATCCCGGGGCAGAAGGAGGTGGAGGCGTCCATGGTGGTTCGCGAATTCGTCCGTGGTTCTACACACACACAGACACACACACACACACACACACACACAGACACACGCGCGTACATACACACGCATATGCACACAGTTGAATAAATAATAATAAAAAAAATTAAAAAAATCACTCATTCTTCTATCACGTTATCATTTTTTACTCATTCACAATAAAACAGAGTAACTGCTCCATAATCATGTGTGGTGATATTCCAGACGTTCGTGGTGAACTCCAATATCATAGCACTTGAGAGGCTGAGGAAAGAGACCATCCTGGGCCATACGGTAAGTTTTGGCTCAACTTGAATTATGTAGTCTCAAGACAAAAGGGGGAAATTCTCATGTATGATGCTTGTATAGTTTTTTTTTTAAACAGTAGCTGTACAAAGAAGGATGCCTTACAAAGCTACTTGTGAAGAACCACTTGTTCTGATTATTAACAACATGACCATAGTGTAGTATTTACTCGAATACATCTGACATTCTATAAACACTTGTGTCGCCTGTTGGGCAGATAACTGAGGCAATACGAGGTTCCAACCTTCCAGAACACTCTCTAGAGAAAGATGATAAACACATTCAGAACTACTGTGTCTGTGTGAACAGAGATAAGGGCATGCTATAGTTAGGCGCAAGTGTCAACTTGATAGTTGAGGGTTTGAACTCTGAAAGCATTTGTAGATAATTGGTAGTTGAGTAAAGCCCAGAGCGAACCTGCAAGAGATTGTCTAGTTGATGGGGCACACCTAGCCCCTGGTAGGTGGAATTAGCCTTGGACAAGTAAATAAAATACAGAGAACTGGTTGGGGAAGTTTGCATCCTTAGTATACTTGGCCAGACATGGCGAGTAAGTATTGTCCCTCTCTCAGTTGTTATGCGGAGATGATGTGGCCAGTTCCCTCAGCCCTGGTGTTGGTATGAGCTTTCCCATCAAGCTGGTCTAAGAACTATAACCAGACTATCATAAGAGAATAAATCCCTTGTTTCCTTAGGTAGTGTTGTCATGGTTTTATCAGCAACCATGCAGGCTGACTGCAACAGAGCACAATGCTATGAGGCACACTGCCAGGGGCTGGACTTCAGAGGATCATGAGTGGAAACAGACTAAGCTAAGACACAGAACAGCACTGATTACAGGACTGACGACTCACATTTGTTGAATGCGTAGCACTGGGCTGGGAAAAGTAGCTCAGTAGCAGAGATTGTGCTTAGTGTGCCCCTGGGATCAGCCTCGGAGTAGCAGAAAGAAAGACAGAAAAGAATGCAGCACAGTGGAAGAGAAGCAAAAAGCCCCTCACCCTGGGATCTAGTTTACATTCCTGCTGACTGAGAGCCAAGAATCATCAACAGAAATGATGGAGCCACAATTGCTAGAGATAGCACTTACCTTCCTGGGGACATTTCAAGCATGGATGTTAAAAATGACATTTTTTTCTCCCATCCTTACATCTAAGCTATGCACCTTATAAAAACACCTTACAATTTCATATACAACAAGAAACTCTTTAAGAGAAATAAATAATGAACAAACTAACTCATAGCTTTTACCTAATTTTTAAACTTTGATTCATCTATTAACCTTTTTAAAATTATATCCTCCGAGCACTATATGAAGCCATCATGTAGATACTTGACATCTGTCTTGGATATGTACTGTCTTTTTCTAAGCGTCTTTCTCCCAATGCTGAGACATGTACAATCTTTAATCTTTACTTAATACACACACCAGTTTTGTTTCATTCTGCCTCAGCCTGAAATTCTCTTCTGCAGCATAGTCAAGGATCTGGTTTTACCTAAGTGGAGGTCCCTAGTGGAGATCTACCTCCTCAGGATACTCACTACAGAGCTGGACTGCATCTCCCCACTGACTGAAACCCCACCCTTGCAAACCAAACAAAATTGCTTAGTACCGGGACAGGTGCTACGCTGAATGCTTCGGATCACACTTAGCTATCATCTTATTAATAAGATTAGGTAGCTCCTTAGTTGAATTTAGTAGCACAGCTGACATACGGCTAAGAGTATTTGTTCTGCAGAGTGGACATGGGGTTTCATCATCACACTGTAACATATCCTGCTGGTCTGTTCTCTAAACTTCACAGTCAATAAATAGTTCTATTCCTCAAGGAGCTCAGGGCCTTCAGGAACTTAGAAACTCCTGTACAACTATGAACCTGAGCTTCAAGACCAAATGTACTATTTAATGAATTCTTCTTCAACATGTGTTTCCAAAAGTCCCATAAAAATGTGTGTGTCTATGTGTGCATGTGTGCGTGTATGTGTGTGTGTGTGCATGTGTGCGTCCATGCATGTGTGTGTGTGTGCATGTGCACCTATGTATTTCAGTGGTATGGGTGCCAGTGCTGGGATGAAACCCTAGGTTTCTATCATGCCAACAAACTCTCCAGCACTGAGTTACATTTCCAAGTCCCCCAAAGCTTACCTCATAACTCATAATGCTTTGCATGTTCCTAATTACTAATTAAACTAAACTGGTGTGGTTTACGCATAATTCCCATAGACGCAGAATGAAAATTTGTCTGCACACAGATTTCCTTAATTCTGCACACAATGACACCATCAGATATGGAAAGGGTTTTATAAATGATACGACATATAAAAATAAGGTGGAAATAATTTTTAGGGAACCAAGTCAGTATAGGATTACCTCATCATCTCCAGATGTCGAATCCAGTTCACTAGAATTTTCTTCCAGGAAACATTTTACCTTTTCGACCTCTTCCATGCACTGAAAAAAGGCCATTTTCTCTAGCGGGTTGCTGCTGTAGGACGAGCTGATTTCCTCCAGCCTCTTCACTTTCAACATCCTGGTGGTGAGCCCGATGAAGCTACTGCTTGAAGCATGATTTCTATCCCCCTCTGTCTCCGACTTGTAAATCAAGACACAATCGTGACTGGTCAGTGCTACCTTCTCTTGACTGTAAAGAAATGAAACCAACAGAGTTCTGATCACTTATGTACTATTAGCTTGCTGTGGAAATGATCAGTCAGAATTTGGAAGTGTCTTCTATTTAAACTGGAAAGATAATCCAAAGTTAGGAGAGAAATGCTAATGTTCTCATTGAAATCCTTTCCATTGCTGAACTTTTAAAAGAATGATTTTCTTCACTTTTTCCCACAAAAATAAATAGTAAGAGGATGACTATATATTTCTCACTTTGTTAGAAGATACATATATTGTGGGAGAGTAAAATACCCAGCACCAAATTTATTTACTTGACATATTTCAAATTGATTATTTACAGAAACTGCAGACCTCTGTGCATACAAGAATGGCAGTAAAATTTGCTTTATTTTAAAAGGGAATTTACATACACCTATGTTACTAAGCAGGGAAGACAAGCAGTGGCATTTCTAATATGCTGTTCTTTTTCCTAGGAAAGATCTACATATAAGGAGAAGAGACAGAAAGACTGACTCCTGGCTTACGTAGATGACCACTGGTGGTGGTTCCTTTGGGGGGAGAGTCCATCTGCGGTGGCTCCATCTGAACCCTTCTCCTAACCTTCCAGAGACTGCCTACCTTCCTTCACCCCAATAGCCCCAACTCCTGTCCCTTCAAGATCTCAATAAGAGGGCAGTATGCTGCTCCACCTTTGAGCCTAATACTCCTGTGCCTTTAGCACAGGGTACATTTGCATGCCCTGTTCCCAGTTATCTGTCTGTTGTCTGGTTTTTTAAATAGATTAAAATGAACTAAACTTCAGAAGGAAAGGGGCATACTTAAAACTTCCTACAAAATCAAGTGGCCAGTTTAAACACAGAATCTAAAGGATTTGTGGATTTGATTTGGATTGTAGGGTTCAAATTGTGGCAGGAAGTGCTTATCTAAAAGGACTTCCTCCAGCTTCCCTTGGGAACTTTGCCTCTCTCTTGGGAAGTGTTTCTACCAGAGCAATATTCTGCCTACATCAGTTCTATCACATGTGACAGGCAAGCACTCTACCACTGAGATATACTCCAAGCCCTTAATCCTATATCTCAAGATATTTGCTACTTATTTTTTAAAAAGAAATTCATTTCTATATGTGAAAAATATAGCCAGACACCTTTTTCTGCATCTTTACTCACAGCTCTGTATTAAAGAGCTCAGAGTTTTTATGCTTTCTTTGAAATGTTTTTCATACAAATTAGGTAGTGCTTTAATTCTGAACACATAAATGCATCTCTGTATGTGCATATTATTTGACTGGAGAGAGAGAAAGACAGAGACAGAGAGACACAGAAAAACACACAGAGAGAGACAGAGTGATGGAGAGAGAAAGAGAGATTTAAATTTGGTTTCTTATGTTTCTGATGACCAATTCCTGTGGCCCTGCTGGAAACTGTCTGAAATTTGCTTCTTTTCCTCAACTTTAAAAAATTATCTATAATTCCTCCAATGAAACTTGATCATTCATTTTTGTAGTTCATATAGTGCAACAATATACTAATGATGTAACATATTTTAAATTTGACATTCTATAAAATTCTACCAAAAAGTTTACATTCAAAAAGTGAGAATGCAAACATTTCAAAGGTACAGACACATGACAGACCATTATCAGCATTTTGTAAACTTCTTCAGAAAACAGTTATCATTAAAAGAAGAATAGAGATGCATGGCTGTTCAAAGGCAAACTATGACTAAAATACAATGCTGAAATGTAGATGATACTAAAACTTGATTAGGAAGCCAAATAACAATCATAAAATTAAAACAAAAGCTTAGGTTCAACATATATAATTATTTTGCAAAGAAATATTAAATATTGAACTTTACCTGAAGTTTGAAACTTGTATTTAAAGTAACACAGAAAAAAGAAGATATTTGAGACATTATAACAACAAAATGATTACCATTTATAGGAAGACATCCTCAAATTTGAACCACGGCAAGTGTAGAAGATCTGTTGTTCTGGATGATAAAGGGAACCGCAGAATTCTCTAGTAAGACGCTTCACTCTCAGTTACCACAAGAGGAAGTAGGCTCTCCTCTCTCTTCCTCAAATGCTACTTTGAGCTTCTGTTTAAACTAATATAGTCTGAGCTCATGTTGCTCAGCTGTTGCGTTCCTAGTCAGATGGGGAGGAATATTAATTTTAGATGCCTGGCTTTTCAAGGCGCATGGCTCCATTTCAGAGGTCAGGTAAGGAGAGGATGAACTGAGATCACTGGATGAAATATCACCTTCACCTTTGTCTCTCACCAGTGTGGCAATACTCTTGGGATTACAAAGTTGGTCTTGTTTTTGGTGTTCATGCACTCCTTTCATTTAAGCACCTATTTCCCAACCAGCAGGAGTCTAGGTGTGAAAACCCACAGCTACAGGCACACTCATTATGGAAACTGTGAACCAATCTAACTGCAACGTGGGGTCTTCTCATCTCATTTAGCAAGTTTGGTTTAGCTTTCTCAATCCTTAAAGGTATTTGAATCGGCTCCTTTTGCAGGTTTGAGAAAAGGTCAAAGGCACATTCAGCCAGATAATATAAAAAACAGGAGCAAATTTTTAATGCATTCTCCTTATGCGCAACACGATGACCCTGCGTCAGCATACAATAGCCACCTTCCCGACTCTACAGTCCTAGATGCAGTAAGTGGCATAAATCGCGGTTTCCTAAAAATTAGAACTGATATTGTAGGCAGCTCTCCAGACGACTATCACCTCTTGTTTGTTGCTTTTGCTAAGTCTTCTGAAACCCATTTCCAGAAGAAGCCTTGCTTTTTTTTTTTTTAAGTAATACATTCAAAATAAAGCTAAATGTTTTCCACTTTAAATTCTATTTGAAGGGTTCTTACAGAATCTTTTGTGGAAAACAGAACTAAAGATATTTTTCTAGGATTTCAAAATTTTGTTGTTCAGGAAAAATAACAAAGCAGAAAAGCAAATTGTAAAAAATAAAAAAAAAACATTCAGCATGTCATTATGAAAAGCTTACACTGACTTTAAGTCACCAACTTTTAAAAATTTTATTGTTGAGAATTTGTTCACTATGAACAAAATGCCCCTCCCCTTACTCCTCCCTCCCTTCACCGACCCAGTTTCCATCCCTCCTGCCCTCATGTACCTCTGTATCTGTGAACATTAGAGTTCTCTTGGGGCACAAAGTCACCAATTTTTATAGGTGTGACTAAATCATGTGAAAATATTGAGATAGGCAAATCCCTCCCAGCAGAAGAAAGATGCACTGTTAACGTCTTTCAAACAGATGATGAAAATTATAATTCTCATTATTTATTTGTAATTTTAGGCTTTAGCTGCTTTAATTGTATAATTATAACTCTTGGCTTTAGCTGTTGCCCGCAGGTACTAGAAAGTCACATTCTAGCTACTACTAACAGAACACACTAGTTACATTTTCTTCTTTTTTTTCTTTAGTCTTGCTTTTCTGTTCAGAAACCCACACATGCTTTTACATTACATTTATGGCCAATAGTATTTGTAATGGATTGGATATGACATGTGAAAGAAAGACAATAGACAGGTAAGATCTATAAATTTCTTCCTTTCCACTTGAATGACGCAGTTTAGTGAACTGAGATGGTAAAGCTCAGAAGCAAAGTTGTGGAGGGGGGAATCTGGAACTTAGTTTTTGACAAACCCATTAAAGATTCAAGTTAAATAAGTGGCAGCAATGAAAATGTGAGGATTAAGGAGGGGTGTAGGTAGAGACATAAGTTTGGACAGTTATCCACACATAGATATTTCCATGCATAATGTGCACTCAACTAGTATTTACTGATTAATTATTAGAGAGAATGATTTTGATTATATCTGCTTGTCAGGAAGGAAGGAAGGAAGGAAGGAAGGAAGGAAGGAAGGAAGGAAGGAAGGAAGGAAGGAAGGAAGGAAGGAAGGAAGGAAGGAAGGAAGGAAGAAAGTAGGGAGGGAGAGAAAGGAAAGAAAAAAGAAAGAGAGAGAGAAGAAAGAGAAAGAGAAGAAAAGTCAGTCGAAAAAACCCCACACTGCTTGTCTTTAAAAGTTTGGTGGGGCTGGAGAGGTGGCTCAGGGGTTAAGCTTCCACCTTGCAGGCGGAAGGTCCTGAGTTCGGATCCCAGATCCCACGTATAGATGCCAGGCAGAAGCGGGGGTGGCCTGTGCTTCTGGTCCTGGTAGGGCGGAGCCTGTGAATCCCAGGGCAGAAGGAGGTCGAGTGTCCATGGTGGTTCGCGAATTCGTCCGTGGTTCTACACAGACACAGACACAGACACACACACAGACACACACACAGACACACACACACACACACACACACACACACACATACACGCACATACACACGCACATGCGCACAGTTGAATAAATAATAATAATAATAATAATAAAAATTAAAAGTTTGGTGACAACAGTCTAATTCTTCTATGCTTGAAGAAAAAGCTGTCTGGTACCAGAGTTGACCATAAAAATCCAGGCATTATATGCATACTTATATGATCAATTCACCTAATCTCAGAAATCCAGTAACTAGTCTGAATGCTTTTATGCCTAGAAAAATTTATAGTAACACTGTGAATAGGTTCACCAGTACTTTGCCAGTTCATGATTTATAATATCTTTTAAAAACGGTAAATATTAAAAAATAATGGAGCCATGAAAGAAATCTTCTGATTGTGTCCAGGGGATATTTCCACTAGCTGAGGAAGAGTTGATGCTGTCAGAGCCACAGGACGGACACTGCTGTCTACTGACTCCTGCTTGGCACCCAGAGCAAGCTGGGAAATGCTAACAAGTTCTGCTTATGCACAGCTCTCTCAGTTTTTCCAGAGCAAAAAGTGAAGTTGTCATCATAGACACCAAGATGAAAGACCCCTGCACCCCTGCTACCCTCAGTGACGACTTTCACAAAGCACCACCGAGTATGACCCTAAAAGCAAAAATTGATAAAGTGGACCTTATCAAAATTCAAAAATTAGTAAATGAAAAGACCCGATCCAATTTGAAAGCACTGTAATATCAAAATTTTTACTAAGGAGTTGTATCGAGAATATACAACTCAGTAAGGATTCTCATTAAGGATTACTAATATTCAATTCTAAAAATGGTCAAAATCGTCATTTCATTAAAGAAGATATATGAGTGGTTAATAAAGACATAAAATAAATACTCAAAATCAGTTATCAGAGAGATGTAAATTAAGATAGCAACAAAATAGATTTCATGCCTGTTAGTAGCATTATGATTTGAAAAAGACATTGAAAAGTAAATGTGAGTAGCATGAGGAGAAAGGAGAACCCTCATCAGGTGGGAGAATAGGAAAGAAAATGGTATAGATATCCAGAACGGTCAAGTCAGGATTTTTTAAGCTGATCTCCTCCAGACCTAGCAATTCCTTTCCTCAATATGAGCCCAAGAGAAATGGAAACACACCAACATGTGAAGCCTCACACGTATTTGTAAATGCAACAA
Organism: Typhlomys cinereus; assembly: GCA_023101885.1. Taxonomy (NCBI): domain Eukaryota; kingdom Metazoa; phylum Chordata; class Mammalia; order Rodentia; family Platacanthomyidae; genus Typhlomys; species Typhlomys cinereus. Next base: position 6,554,814 of record JALPQD010000075.1, read on the forward strand.
TCCACATTAGAAACACCCAAATGACTATCAGTTCATAAGTGAGCAGGAAGATACATGTGGAATATCCATATAGACGAAGTACTATCCAGCAATCAAAAGAAACAAAGTGTTAAGATGTGCTGCAACACTGCAAGCAAAATTGTAGCATTCAGTGGGGAGAAAAAGAATACCACATAGTAAAGGATCCTATTTGTACAAAATGTGCAGAAAGGACAAGCGTTTGGATGCAGAGACAGTGTGGTGCCTGTCTGGAGTCAGAAGCAAGAGCAAGCGTGAGCTATGAACAGAATCTCATCAGGGGACATTCCGCGGAAATAGTTACACAGCGCTCTAATTTTCCTAAAATATTGTTAAGTTGCATGCTTTTATGCTACATAAACTTCACTTTAATAATTTACAAAGAAGAAAACTCAGTTATAATATGATTAATGAATAGTAAGGTTGCTGAAGTATAAGGGGTATAATTGATACTAGATAGTTCAGACCAGTTCTTCCAGGTAACCAAACTGGACTCCAGGGAGACATAAATTATACTCTACACTATTGAGTCACCAGGGGCTAAAGACAAGGTGAGGGAAACGCTAAGTGGGAGAGAGTGAATCTCATATTTTTCTTCTAGTATAAATACCATGAAACATAAAAATTTGTAATTAATAAAAATTCTTTTATCATTTTTTATCTGCTTGGAGACGGAATACTTTGAGTAAGGAGAGTAGTGATATTACAGAACATCCAGACTTGTTTACAGCGCATCTGATATTAGACCTTTAAATTTTCCAAGTGACAGTGAGTATGTAGCTAAATCTTATGTAACGAAAAGTGAGGAGTCTAAAACTCTCCTGTAGGCTGTGGGCACAGCCCAATGCGAAGTCCTTGCCCAGAATGTGTAGCCTGGGATTCATCTCCAACAACACAAAAACAAACAAACCAACTCCTATGCTATAGGCACATTAATATAGCCTATGTGTTCCTTTTATATTTAAAACATAAAAATAAAATAGAAAAATTACAAAACTACATAAATTATTGATGGGCCATTTAAAAATAATTTCTCGAGAAATTCTAAAAACTTTTAATTATTTATATAGTAACTAGATTAGATGTCCTAATTATATCCCATTTTGCTTCATTATGGAATGTAAAGATAGGTCAAGAAGCTTATGTATTATTTATAAAACATGACATGATATTCTAATAAAATTAAACTGTACTGTGCAAATATTACTCATAAATTTGTAACTGATTTCCAAAGCTATCTGTGACTTTTATACAATTTTATTGCATAGTTTTCCTTTTTTCCCAAATCTTTTCAAAACAAATTTCAAGGCTGAGAATTCAGCACAGTGGTTATATGCTTCCCCAGTTTGCCTGAGGTTTGATCCCCAGAAGTGTAAAAATAAATAAGCTTAAAAGTATTAAAAATTTAAACCTGTAAAGAACTTACAATAATACAGGGAATAGCTGTCTGCTCCATACTAATATGCACTAAACATTAGTGATTTCCACATTTGCTGCTGCTTCTTTCTAAAAGTTGAAGGCTTCATGACACTTAACCCCCAAATGCACAAATATATGACTACTCAGAAGGAAAACACTTTCTCACACAACAGGGTCAAGTCGACATTCCCACACAGCATTTATTGTCATGTCTTTCTTTTTTTTACAAATCCCTCTTTTTCTATTTGCCAGTCTTTTTTTCTTTGGTTCCTTGTGATGTTGGTATTTTCACAAACTCAAGACAAACTGCTTCATAAAAACTTTCCAGTTTGAATTGTGCAACCGTCGCATGTATGGAACCAGGTTACACCCGTGGGAAGAAAACCACAGAGGTGCCGTGTAAAGCTCAGAGCATCCTGGAAGGCAGGTACATGGTGTGTCAATGTCAGTGAAGATACATTTGGTGGCCTGATTATAGTGGTGCCCACCACATTTCTCTAACACAAAACTGTCTTTTCTCTTCCTAAATGATAAGTATAAGTTATAGGAATTCGTGCGTATCTGTCTTATAGCAATCCACTGCTCAGGCTTGTCTGTTCCTGCCTGAATTAATTATTAACCACCATGACCATGCAATGGTGATTTTCTAAGACCATTATTTCTTCTACCTTTGCTGATTGGTATTATTCTACAAGATACAACTTACATCCTCCCAGTTGTTGTTAGTATGAAGTCAAAGGTTTTAAAAAGTAGATACATATTTGCCACATTCTTCATTACAAAACTCACTTTGTTTCAGACTTGACCAAGGGAAGCTATGTTAGCTTTTGTGCACTTCCTTTTAAAAGTTTTTGTGTATGTGATTTAAATAATAAGATATTTCTCATGTATTTCTAACCATTCCAAACCCATAGGATTCTTTCTGCCCTTCCCCCATTTCCTCATATGTGACTCTTCATTAAGTCTCTTAGTTTACAAAGGAAAGAACAAAATGAAAATCCACACTCTTTATTGTGATTATCCAGTGTAAAGAAGAGAGGGAGGCTAAGAGGGCTCATATCTACTTAAGAACCCCCATCCCACGGCATGAATCATCACTTTCTAGTTTTAGGACCTGGAGGAACAGTGTATTTATATTGACATGCTTAGGAATGCTTTGCTACCTTCTAAATTGGAAGAGGATTTGAGCAGCTGGAAGCAGCTGATGATAGTAACAAGGCATGAAATTACAGAAGTGCAGAGCTCAAGTCAGCTCCCTGACCAAAGCTGGCTTGCTTCTCCCACGGGGCAAGCCTCGGGGAGAAATTTTCCACAAGGAAATCATGGAGGGGGCATATTAAAGGCTGGCTGATTGCTGCATGGAAACCTTACCCACCTGCTGGGATGTATTTACTACAAGAGGTAAAATTTGTATTTTAGGAAAAAATCACACAGTTATGGAATGGGTTATAGGAAATTCTTTGATTTTATTCTATATGTTCAAATATATTGAGGAATTTGTAGCACAAATTGTGTTTTTACTTCTAAAGTTTATTTCTAGCTTCTTGCTTGCATCTTAGTTCTTGAATTTTTTATAAAAATTATTTTATTTTTCTAGTTTTACAAGCATATTGAGTACTCATTCCTTCTTCCCTCCATCCCCCTCCCTCCCCTTCCCTTTCCTTCTCTTTATTAATCCATCCCACTCCCACCCACCCTCCTATCTGTCTGCTTCTATGGACCCCAAGGTTCCCTCTGGCTTGTCTACTCTAGTGAGGGTTCAGGCTTCTTGTGGTACACAAAGTTGCCTCTCTTCAGGCCACCCCACTAATAGAAGCCTTTCCCTTCGTCATGCAACTTTAGTCCTCAATATTTCCACTATATGTTCTAATCTCTTGAGTTCCTCTATAGTCTATGGGGGCATGTTGGTATGACAGTCACTATGCAGGCCTGCTAAGGACAAGTCTCACTGCAGTGAGTTCCTAGATGTAGCAGTCTTGCCTTAAATGGAACGTTTTGTTTCATGATGAACCTTCCCATCTTTAGGTTCTTACAGTTTCACCACCCCCTCTTCTGAAAGGTTCCCAAAGCCTTAGGATGAGGAGAAATTAGGTTGGCTTTATTCTGGGTGAACCTTGCTAGGTCACTGGTACTCTGCATTATGGCTGGATTTTGCTGTCCACCTCACTGCTTTTCTACTGCTGTAGGCTGTCTACCTCTGTTGTTTAAGATTTCTAGGCTGAGTGTTAAGTGTTCTTCAAATCTATGGGTTAATAGCAGCTATTTACAGAGCACTTTGGTGTACTGTCTTCCTATCTATAGGTTCATTGGCTGCTTTTCCCTATTGATGTTCTTCCTTCCCTTTATTTAGGTTCTTTTTCTAGTTAACAGTAACTGTAACACCTCCCATTCTGACAAGCAGGTCTTGCATCCAATCAATAGCTGTTGGTTGTCTCCTTGATACTCATGCCACTAGTACACTGGTGATCACCTATTGCCATGGAGATGCCCATTGCAACATGTAGATCTCATGAGCTGATGAGGCCTGTGCTTATTTCTCTTCCCAGTAGCTTCTACAGTATTGCTTGGTATTTTGTAAGCTATCCAGCAAGGAGGAAGTTCTCAGACCAGTTCTAGTTGATGTAGTTTGGCCGTACTCTGTGATCTATATGTGTTGCATCTTCAGTAATAGGATCTTCCTGTCAGTTTTTTGGACAGAACCAAGAACAATGGCAAAATCTAACATGTTTGGAGGCCTTTGAGACCTCTCATTCTTGTCATAGGGCTTCTAGTAAAACATCAAGCAGAAATAGTTTGACATTTATTAGTCATTTTGTTAAATTCAAATATAATATTCTCAGTGTTTTCATTCTTTCGTTCTTGTTATAATGAGGTGGCACCTCATAGCGGTTTTTGTCTGCATTTTCTTATGTGTATCTTTTGTCATTTTGACGATAAGTGCCTTGTTTTGTACGGTATTCTTTTTTAACTTTTACCTATTTCTAATGGAATTATTTTATTATTGTTTGTTCTCAATATAAATTTAGTGCAGACTTATGTACTAAAATTCTTCCCTCTCTTAGATTGTGTTTTTGCTTCCTTTAGTTTTTTGTTTGTTTATTTGATCGTTTGTTTGCTTGCTTTTTGAGACAGGGTCACAAAAACTGTGTAGCCCTGGCTGCCCTCACTAAGAAGCCTGGGATGGCCTTGAATTTGCATTGACCCCCCCCTTCCTCCAGCTCCCAAATCTGAGATTACAGGTCTGCATCACCATGCTCAGAGTCTTAGAACTACTTGTGTCCTTTCCAAAAAACCATCACATAAAACCGTGAAGACTTGGTGATGTTTCACAAATCTGCTGTTTTCTTGAAGCCCGTGACCATCTTTTTCACGTGGGATAATATAAAAGCCAAGAGGAACCATCTTTCCCCTCTTGTGGCTGTTCAGATGCTGGCACCACCACTAACTGACCTCCATATAAATAATGAAGACACTTTTTAAACAAGGACTCTCAAATTCTCCCTTATCCTGTGCATATTCTGCCAAACAGGCTCTCAGTTGTGTACAGTTATGCCCTATGTGTTTCTGAGAGGTCCTCAAAGATGTGTTTTCCTGTGCTGACAACGTTTCCATCTGCCGCACCTCGTGCTTGTCTGCAGCATCTGTCGCCTCCACTCCACTTAGTGAATGCTATTGGTCCAGGTCCTTCCTAATGCAGCCCGCCCGATGACTTCGCTGGGGAGGTCCACAGGCAACTCTAGGTCTGAGTTGCAGCTACTTGCGTTGCATTCATTCCCTCAGCTGCCATATGCTGGGGCCACAGCAGAGTCGGGGAACGTGGGTGCTGTTGACCTTTCAGTTCCTAAACTGATGCCCAGAGATCCTTGTTCCCATGAGAGGTTTGTTCCTCTTTGGGCCGCCATCCCTGTCAACACTGGGATTAAAACCCAGCTCAGTAAGAGGCAGCATACCCTCTGCCGTCCCTTCTTTCCTCAACTAAATGCCCACTTCTCCCCAAAGCAACCAATTTACCTTCCTAGCGTCATCTCCCCATTCTCCAAGATGATTATGTTACTCTCGCTTCTGATTTTTGTCCCTTTTTTCTTCTTTATGGAAGAGTTCTCCTAAATATCTTTAAATCAGTAGTAAGTTTTCGTCTGACTTTTACTTGTCTAAAAGCCCCAGCCAGGTGATTTTCCCAGATAGAATGTTTGAAACATTAGCCTTGTGCAAAATAAGTTTAAGCCAGCTCATTAGGCTTGCCAGTTCTTTTCACTCACAGATTCCATTCCAGCACATCCCACAGCATGTGAGGCCCAGTATCTGGCACTGAGAGTACTAAGGCAAGACCTGTACAGTTGGTGAAGGTTGGCAGGAGGATTGGAAACAACTGGTGATTGGGGTACTGCCAGGTAACTGCTATAGTGACAGACAGGATCAAATAAGCATATGGCAAAGGGCACCAAACCGACCTTGGGCCAGGAAAAGGCTAGCAAGAACACCTCTACACTAAAAGGGAAGTAACATCTCAAATACAGAAGAAGATTAGAAAGATATTCTAGGGTGAAGGGGTATAACATGCAATGGTGAGGAGGTGAACACAAATATGAAAACCGTCTTGAGTGTTTTTCTATCATTAAACACAATAATGGCTGCCAACTGAGGCCAAAAAAAACCCACATTAAGGAGGTGTATTTAATAGAGGGATTAACATAGAATCCTGCCAAATGTCACACCATATTCTACTTCCTAAAATAAAGATATCTGCATTCTCCAATAATATTAGTATTTAGTATCTCCAATAGTTGGTATTAAAATAGAAGAGGCAAAAGCATTACTCTGACAGCAACTGGATGTTCTGCAATCAGTTATGATACTACATTACTCAGAGTTAGTATATATCTTACCGGTGAAGAGCAAAGTTCTGTGAGGTGATTCCCACCTCAGACTACATCATTAGCTCAGGGAACACCTGTACTTCTAACTGATCAGTGACAAATGTGGGAGATCCATGACTTCCATAGATATATAATTCAGTAGAATTACCTACAGAATTCACTGTAAAAAAAGGATATAACTGAGTGATTAAAGTTTTATTGTGAAGAAGACACAAAATATGAGTGTAGTATCTTTCTAATACAAAATAACTATTACAAAATAATTGAGACAAGAGGATAGGTTTTCTTTTTTCTTTTGGTTCTAGGGGTTCTTGCCAAAATTAGTTCTCCCTGTGTTTTTGGAGCCTGTGACAAGCAGTGGAACACTAAGGTAGCTGCTCATCTCCTAAGGAGGCACAGAGAGAAATAAGGAAGGACAAGAGTCCCAAATCCCTTTCAGAGACACTCCCTCAGTGGCTGTCTCCCCTTCACGAGGCCCGACTTCTAAAGGTTATACTACCTCTCAGTGATGTCATGGACTGACAAACAAGATTTTAACACATGGGCCCATGGGCATTTGGGGACATTCCAAATCCAAACTGTAACAGCAAATTCATAAGGGTCCTAGGCACAGATCTCTGGGCCCTCTCTGCTAGCATCCAGGCCTGCCAGACTCCTAATACCTCACTGTGGTCACCACTGTTTGTATTGGAGTCATCCTGTAGGCAAAAATCACTAGCCATGTGAACAGGGTAAATCTCCAGTACTCCTATCCACCCAAACTAGACTGGTCCCAAGTTCCAAACCTGGGGAAGACTAAGGGCCACTTAATTTGCCTAATAAGGACACCTAACAACTCAGGAAATCACAAGAGATTTTGAAGATTTATGCCAGCTATTAAAAGAAGAACGCATTAAAAATTATAAATGAAACTAACTAGAGGTCAGGTATAAATCAAAGAAATACAAAGCTCTTCAATATTGCTTTGTGTCTATTGTGATTTGAATGTGGAATGTCCCCCAACTGGCTCATATGTTTGAATACTTAGCACCTGGCTGGTGGTGCTATTTAGGAAAGTGAAGGAACCTTAGAAGACTGAGCCATGTTTTAGAAAGTATGTCACTGAGGCTGCCTAATTCCTTATTTCTCTGATTCTTAAGATCAGACGCATTGTGAACAACCAGGCTCATGTTCCTGCCACCACGTCTTCCCTGACATGATGCAGTCTATCCTTCTGGAACTGGGAGCTAAAATAGACCCTTTCTCCCACAAGTGTCTTCAGTCAGAGTATTTTTATCATAAGAACAGAAAAGAAACTAAAGCAGAAACTGGTTACCAAGAGAATGGGGATCACTGCTGTGATAAGCGACCATGAGACTTACGGAACTGTTTTGTGACAGTAATATGTAAGAGTTTGGAACTTGGACTAGAAAATCCACTGAATGCTGGAAGCAGAGTTTAGTGAGTTCTTGTTGAAAATGGAAGATAGAAATGCTGAGAGAAAAGGTACCTATTGGAGGTCTGGCTCGTATTTCAGAGAGGAACAAGGATTCTTTTTTGTTTGGTAGTTCCTGGGGTTTTTTTTTTTATTCTTTTAGTTTCATACCTGAATATAATGAATTTATAATATTTTCATACCTTAATATCTTTTTTCCATTACCATGCTTTTCCTTCCCTACCACTGTCCCTCCTATTTCCGTGCCCTTAATCATGTGTGGTTCACATTTGATATACCTTTGATGGCATATGCCTAAACACTTGTCAGAACATGAGTCACATATTAGTGGTACACTATCAAGGAAAGTATCTTCCCTTTTCCACTACTGGCATTATGAGGGCTCTTAGGGAAGCCCCCTACCTTGATCAGGGATGCAGAGACACACACCCAAGAAACATGACATATACACAAGCAAGCAGGATTGGTGTCACTGGATTAGAGAGAGGCAGCAGACAAGCTAGGTTTTGGGATGTTTTTACAGGGACTTGTAGTTGAAAAAGTACTGGCAGGGTAGGTGAAAGTCCTTGGGAGAATGTGCCAGTTTATTTTAGGTGCAGGTGGATTGGGGGCTGTGTAGAGGTTGCAGACAGAGTAGGGGCTGAGGAGTTGTCCTTGGGAGGATGGAGCTGTCTTATCTAAGTAAACTGGGAACTGAGAAGGGTTCTTTGTCTGAACTCATGGTGGGGAGGGGGAAGAAGAGGGGCCAGCTTGAGCCATTTTGTGTTTAACATACCTAATATCTAACATTCATTAATTCTCATCAGTTTCTCCGAAAGTGAGGAGCCTCCAGAGAACTTTCTCCTTCCATGGTGAATAGACCAAGGATTCTATCTGGTACTAAACTAGGGTCTATATTCATGTGACATTTTGTCCAAGAAACTGACTATATTTTTCCTGAACTCTAAGAACCTGCATGAGGCTAAACTAAACAACAGAAGAGATATGAAAGCAGCATAACATTGAGTTTGTGGCATGGTTATCAACTAATCACGCTTATGCAGGTCTACAATTAAAATGAGCAAGTGGAGCAGAAAGAAAATAATTATGCCCTTTATAAAGGAACAGAAGTACTAGGGCGCTTGGTTGACACCAAGACATGTGCTGGAAAAGAGACTGTAAATGTTAAAAAGATTAGTGCTCTGTACTGGGAAAAACAACAAGAAAAGATCCAGCAAAATAAGTCTCCAACTATGAAATGAGAAAGCCTAAAGGGTTTCCTCTTCTGGAATACAACTGTCTAAAGAGGAATTTTATGACTTCAGCATACAGAAGTGCTACAATAGAGGTCCAAAGAAGCCACGCTCATCCTGAGCTGGCAGTAGAACTTGAAAGTTTTGTTCATGTGATGATGATTTTGGAGGCACCAAAGATACAAGATTGAGGGAGAATCATTGAGGTCAAGCAATGTGTGGAGGGTTAAAGTTCCTGAGAGGAGAACCTTGGCAAGAAAATGCCAAGATGAAATCTAGGTTGCAGTGGAGATATGAAGATGTTGGAGATGCCAGAACCATGACATGTCTTCATATAGGAAGAAGAATGATCTTAAGAGATAGATGCGTGTTTCAGGTGACAAAGCCAGATCTAAGTCTTTCAGAATGGAGACAATTTCATCAGGAGCTATAGATGCTAGTCACAGAGCTTCAGGATCTGGTATTCGTCCTATGGGATTTGCTATTCTCATGCTGAATTTCTTTCTTGTTTGGCCTGGTCCTTCTATTATATATTCCTATTCGCACATTTTGAAATGGGAATTGTAGCACTTACTCTCTTTGTGCTGCTGCAAGACCTCACTCAAAGTCAAGTAACTTCAGGGGACAAAAGAAGATTTATTTGACTTATGGTTCCAGAGGGGAGATGCAGTCCATTATGGTGGGTAAGGCAGTGGCAGAAGCTGGAGGAGGCTTCTGTCACTGCAGACATTATGGTGACTTAGAGAGCAAACTGTAAATATCAAGAGCTGACTTCTCTCAGAAGCTGGGGGAGAAGGGGGACTAACTAACCTCAAGGCCCCACCCCCTGTGACAGGCCTTCATCCAGTAAGGCTACACCCCCAAAGATGCCATGACCTTCCCAAACGACAACGGAGGTGTTGCAGTCAGCCTCCATAGTTGCTGATAAATGACCATCAGATGGCTTAAGGGAACAAGGGGTTTATTTTCTTATAATAGTCCAGTTACAGTCTGTCCAGCTTGACGGGAGAGCATGCACTAACACTAGGGCTGAGGGAACTGGCCACACCATCTCTACACAACAGCTGAGAGAGGGATGATCTTTACTTGCCAGACCAGCATGTCTGGCCAAGTGTACAGGTGGATGCCAACTGTCAATCAGATGTCTGTAATTTATTCCAGGACCTAGTCCCACCCACCATGGGCTGGGCCTTCCCCATCAGCCAGACAATCTCCTGCAGGTTTGCTCTGGGCCCAACTTAACCATTGATTCTCTACAAATGTGCCCAGAGCTCAAACCCTCAACTGTCAAGTTGACACCTGTGTTTAACTATGACATAAGGATTCAAACAAAGAAGGCTGGGGGGAGGGGAGCAACATATTCAAGCCATGATAGTAATGTTTACTGTATGCTACTGTATTTTGGAAGTACATGATTTTTTTTTTTTAGAAGGGTCAAAGTTAAGTGACTGTCTTTCTCTTGGAACTTGAACATCTAAGCAAGTGTTGGAACTATCAAAGACTATGGAGACTTTTAAAGTTGGATAGAATGCATTTTGTTTTATGAGATGATCATGAACTCATGGGGGACAGGAGTAGAATGTCCTGGGTGGAACATGCCTCTAATGTGGCTGCAAACTATCCCTACTAGGTCCATTCTATTGTATTCTCAATTCCCAGGTAGCTGCACTGTTTGGAAGGGTCCTGGAATCTTTAGAAGATGAGTCTTGCTGGAGGATTATGTTGCTGATGGTTGGCTTGAAACTTCCCGTGCCTGTGTCACTTGCCAGGCTCTGCTTGCTGAGTGTTGACGCAATGCAAGTCATCACTCTCGTGCTCCTGCCGTCAATCCTTCTCTGTCAAGGTATACTCTACCTTCTGGAACTAATAACTAAAACAAACCTTTCCCCTTAAGTTTCTTCATACAGAGTTTTTATTGCAGCAACAGAGGAAAAACTAAAGCAGTGGAAATATCTGTAGGGCCTGCCAGTAACCAGCAAAAAGCAGGCTGTCACTAGTTAACATGTACAAAAGAGGGGGCTTATTCAGCAGACAACTTTTGACCACATTCACATAGAACATATTTCCCTAGGATGAGAAACACTGAAACTTCTCCTTCTTGCCATCCAGCTACTAAGCAGCTTTTTACTCTCTTCTCACAAACTGCCTCTTTGCCATGAAATTTAAAATACAGATCTGAGCATGCTTCTTGGGTTCTTTTCAGTTAGTCTTTAATAGAAACATACACTCTCCCTCTCTTTTTATGCTATGGCCTAAGGCCACAATATTGACTTCTATGTGCATGAGACCAAGCTGTGTTTTACCAGTTTCAACTGAAAATCCCTTACAGCTGCTAAGAGGTCACAAGACTGATATAAAGTAGTAAAAAAATGCATGCATTTCTTTAAACCAAGAGAGACGATAAGAAAATGGAATTAGAAGAATGAAAGTGTACCAAAATAAACCTAATGATAAATGTGACACAGAGGCTAGAAGAATGCAAAGGCAAGTTGGGAAAAGAAAGAAACATGAGCTCAGGGTGGGTGAGAGGCACCATAGAGCAACAAGAGATGACTGCAGGGGTGTGACGCTGGTGACTGAGATGGCAGGGATGCTGGTCTTGTGGGATGAACATGAGGGTCAAGATAATGCCCGGAGCTTCAGTACACCGCCAGGTTCACTCGGGCACCGCAGCCAGGGTCACTCTAGTAGTGGTCACTGACCTAGACTATAAGTTCTGTTACTATTACTCTGAGGAAGTATCAGAAAGGTGGTTTACTCAGCAAAGTAAGCACTCAAGGGTGACTAAAAACAACCAATGAAGTTGTAAAGGAGAAAATGTAGACCTAGACTTTTGCTTTGCATAGATTTCATTACCTGTGACCTTATAATAGAGTTTACATGTATTTGTATTTATGTTGACTCAAAATCAAACTTTAAATATGACTAGTAAAATAAGGTGTGACTTTTTTTTTTAAAGTCTTGCTAGTATGGTTTGTTTAGTTTTCTACCATCACCATCTAGTGGAGAAAACTTTGAACTTCAGACAGAAAGACTAAGATCTAGAAAGAAAACTAATAGTGAGATTGGTATTATTCCTCATCCTGATTTGGAAACTGAGTTAGGTAGCTTTGCCCAAAATTATACTGTGAATGACTCAAATTTGGATACTTGAAATCAAGTCTAAAGCGTTTCTGCCTCCTGATACATCCAAATAGCTTGACTCTATTCTTCTTGGTGACTTTGAAGGTAAATTATACAAACAATAGAGAATTTTCTTCGTATTTTTTTTCCTACTTTTATGTGTGAGAAAATCGCATTCACACACAGGTTGAGGCCCGGGTATTGTGTATTCTTAGCATGTGAGAGGCTTGGGGCTTAATTTATATCACAAAATAAAAAATTTAAAAAGGGACCTTCCAGAGCCTGGGCCACCTGTTTTCAGTCCAAAAGTCCAAGTCCTATAGGAGTCAGTCACCTTACTCTTGAAGTTTAATATGCTTAATCCTTTAGTTATTGCCAATTTAGTTTATAGACTACATCATCAAACCTTCAGAAGGAAAACAATACATCTAAAGTTTCTCTATAAGTAACTTTCAACCATATGGTGTGACAGATTAAATAAAACCTTCGTTTTCATCAAATTTCTCCTTTAACTCATTTATTTCCTGATTGCAACGATGATTTCCTGCAACCCCCTGGTTATTTGAGTGGTTGAGAAGAACTACGAGTTCGAGGCCAGTCTGGACAACTTAAAAGACCCCATTTCCTGTGACGTGTGCACATACATATTTAAAGAGTAGGTCTGGGCTGGGGAGGCGGCTCTGGGCTCGCCGCTCTGCCTTGCAAGGACCTGACTTGGTCCCACATGAAAAACGCACTTCCGGCCCTGGAGGGTGGGGGGAGCCTGGGAAATCCGTGAGGCAGAAGAAAGGTAGCAGCAATCAAGGATGACCCCCGAAATCACCCCTGGTTCTGTGCAGGGACACACAGTGCTCCCTCTCTCTCACACACACGCGCACGCACAAAAGTAAAAAAGGCTGCCAACCATCATTGCTATGGAGCGCAATGGGTTTTGATTTCCAACTTGCGGCGATTACACAGCAGCTATGAGATTACGATCTTTAAGAATTAGACTAGTATTTTGGGTGATAGGTCCTAGGGCAAAACGTCGACAAACTCAAACGCAGCGCGGAACACCCTTATCTGCGTTCGTGTGTCGCTTTGGCTGAACTTTCACCTTTGTGGTGGTCTCTTTCCTGTTCAAGTTCCTTCTCCAGTTTCCCGCAGTTTCCCACATTTCACGGTTTCCCTTCATTACGAATAATCTTCACTTGCTAGTCTATCGCCCTTCTCCCGCGCGCGGGCTCAGCTTCTCGCCGGTGGAGAACTGTCAAGACGCACTAGGAGTCGTAAAACCACCTCGCAGCCGCTACGTTTCCGCGCAGCCGCTAGGTTTCCGCGCTGCGCAGACCCACACCGCTGCTTCCGGCGCTGCGCAGGCTTGCACATGCGCACATGCCTAGCCAAGAGCCCTCTCAGAAGGGAGGCTTTCAGAACCGGAAGGAGAGGAACAGCGGCCGAGAACGACGACGAACTACAAGTCCCAAACTTCAGTGCGCGAAACTCTCGGCGGGGATTGGGTCAGAGTCCGGGACTCCACTTCCCGAAGGGCCGCGCGCGGCGCCGTCCGCGCCGGGGCCAGCCACGCCGGACTACGTTTCCCGATGCCCCGCGAGAGGCGTTGCCAGCGGCCGCTCGAGGGCGGGCCGACGCGGGAGCTCCGGACGTGAGGCATGAGCGGCGCCCTCCGTCGGCCCGCGCGCGTCCTGCTGCCTCCTCGGGCGAGGGTCGCGCGGCGCGGGGCCTAGCGGCGGGCAGCGGCGTTCTCCCGCAGGTGCGGCCGCGCTGCGCGCCGGGAGGGCGGCGGCGCCATGGAGGTGAGCGGGCCGGAAGACGACCCCTTCCTGTCGCAGCTGCACCAGGTGCAGTGCCCCGTGTGCCAGCAGACGATGCCCGCCGCGCACATCAACTCGCACCTGGACCGCTGCCTGCTGCTGCACCCCGCGGGGCACGCGGAGCCCGCGGCCGGGCCGCACCGCGCGGGCGAGCGCGCCAAGCGGCGGCGGCTGTCGGAGAGCGCGGCGCTGAAGCAGCCGGCCACGCCGACGGCGGCCGAGAGCAGCGAGGGCGAGGGCGAGGAGGGCGACGACGGCGGCGAGACCGAGAGCCGCGAGAGCTACGACGCGCCGCCCACGCCCAGCGGCGCGCGCCTCATCCCCGACTTCCCCGTGGCGCGCTCGGGCAGCCCCGCGCGCAAGGGCTCGGGCCCGAGGCCGGCGGCCGCGGCCGCGGCGGGCAGCGCGTCCCCGCGCAGCTGGGGCGAGGCGGAGGCGCCGGACGAGGAGGAGGCGGCGCCCGACGGCGATGGCGACGCGGACGCGGAGGGCGAGGACGACCCGGGGCGCTGGGACGCGGGCGCCGCCGACTCGTCGTTCGGGGTCGGCGCGGGCCGCGCGCACCCGCGGGCGCTGGCGGCCGACGAGATCCGGCAGCTGCTGCAGGGCCAGCCGCTGGCCGACGCGATGCGCCCCGACACGCTGCAGGACTACACGGGGCAGAGCCGCGCGCTGGGCCCGGAGACGCTGCTGCGCTCGCTGCTGGAGACCACCGAGATCCCCTCGCTCATCCTGTGGGGGCCTCCGGGCTGCGGCAAGGTGAGGCCGCCCGCCCGCGCCCCGGGCCCCTCCTGCGGAGGGAGGCCTGGGGCCGGGGCCAGCGGCAGAATCTGGGGTGCCGAGGGAAAGGCACACCCCCTGCAGCTCTGAGACCCTGGTGCTGGGCGTTTGCAGAAAGGAAATGTCAGCAAATTCTCGTCTTACTCGGTGGTCCCGCCCGCCCCACTTCCCGATTTCTAGTGCCCTAATTCCCAAGGAAACAGCTGCAAAAAGTCGCAGAGACATTTGCATGTTCGATTTGTATACGGGCTCGATAATGGGCAAAGTCATTGTTCTCTAGAGTGATTTCTTCCCTCCACTAGTTACAGTGATCCCAACAGTGGGTTTTTGACAGATGGGAACTCTCCCTTCTGCACGTTTTCTTCAGGCAGTTCCTTCACTTTCTTACACTGCCTTCAACTTTAGAGATGAAGCATCAGTAAGTTGGTGTCCATTCCATGCATCTTCTTAAGGAGGAGAGTAAGGAGATTGTAGAGAACACGCCGTTGAAAGAACACTCGAGGAAAAACACATCAGAGCTTAGCCTGTTATCTGTTCATAGAAGAGAAGAACGAGCTCAGGGTTCACACGAAGACCTTATCTTCAGGGTCATACAGCTTCACACACGAGCGAGCAACATTCATGTTTTTTATCCTGATTCTCCTTCCAGCTCCATCTGTCAATCACACCTTTTTACTTCCTGGAATGCATTGTTGTGTTTTTGTGCCTTGTTTATTCCTTTGATCAAGCACAAGTCAGAATATCAGACGACATTTTGGATAGGCATTGAGCCTAAGTTACTGAGGTATCCCTCCAGTCTCCCAGTAATGTACTGATGATTTAGATGCTGATGTTCGCTCCCCATGGATTTAGTTGTTACTCCGTTTAGAGGTTTGACCAATAACATTTATAATGATGATACAGTGTTGATGTAAGAACATGAAAGTGGATAATCAGATATGAATGATCTTAAACTTAGAAGAAGGTCTTCAGGGAGATGAGTGAGTTGTAGAGGATTTAATATTAAATAAATCTTGAGCCAGACCATTCAATGATTCAGGGTGATCAGTCAAGTCTGGATCCAAAAGGAATGCAGGCCGGGGTTTGTTAAAAAACAGGCCAGTGTGCAACTTCCAGAAAATAAAAGTGCCACCTTTCTATCCAGGAATGAGTTTGTCACTCTTCTTTTTTCTTTATGTTTGGTACCATAGTGCTAACAATAGTATTAGCAGTAGCAAGTGCACATTTACTGAGTACCGTTAAGTACCGGTACAGAATAAACATGGCTGTTCATTCCTTCCACATTGGACCCTCAGATGCCCTAGGTAGTTATCTTAGCTCAGGGGCCGTTTACTCACTTTCCTCGGTTGCACTACTGGCTTCCCAATTTAAACTTGGTTCTGGATTAGCTTTATCCCAGGCCCTTTTGCCTAACATTTTTTTGGCTGAAGAGGGAGAAGTTTCTCTTTGGTGAGGTCACAGCTGTCACCCAGGCTCTGCTAAATCAAGAAGGCTGCTCTTTATTGGTACTTCTGAGATCTTTAAGACTCACTCAAAAAAAGAATCAGAAGGGGTTGGGGACAAAAGTAAAAAGGTCAGAATTAGCCCAATTAGTTTTATTTATAATGTTTTGTTTTTACCTATATGTGCCTCTGAACATTCTTCAGAGTTCAAGTTGCTTGGCAACTAGTGCTGATGTTCCTTGTACCCATGCATGCTGCCTGCTCTGTCTAATGAGTTTTGTAAACTATGTGTGTCCTCTTTGTCTAGACCACTCTGGCTCACATCATAGCCAACAACAGCAAGAAACACAGCATAAGGTTTGTGACACTGTCTGCAACAAATGCCAAGACAAATGATGTACGAGATGTCATAAAACAAGCTCAAAATGAGAAGAGCTTTTTCAAAAGGAAAACCATCCTTTTTATTGATGAGATTCATCGATTCAATAAATCTCAGCAGGTATAGTCACTGTACCTTCTGTCTTTTGGATATTGGGTACGTCAAAGAAGATTGTTTTGTAAAGTACAAGGCACTATATAGATGCTAGAAGCTGTCATTAACTAGCCTTAAATAATACAGGCTTATCAGCCTGTCTTCTTTTAGTCTGTTTTCCCTGTACCTTCTTTTAGCTTTCAGGGTAACGAGAATGTGTTTTCTCTGATAAGTAAAGTGAATGACCCACCCTCAGCTGGTGACATCAGGCAAAGAGCTTTGGATCAAGTTTCTTCTTTGCAGCAAATTTTAATCTGAAATAAAAGTTACTGTGAACGCTTGAACTCGATCTTAATGATCCTTATTGTAGGGTCAGTAGTGTGGCTCTGGGTTTCAGGACCACAGAAAAGAGAATCATGCTAGTGTTTTATTTCTCCCCTATATTTTTATTTTCAAAATTAAAGTCAGTATTTTCTGTGTCTTCAGGGACTCATAAAGGTGAATAATATATAGCTGTTAATGTCTATTTTAACAGGTTTTAGAAGTAAAAGAATACAATTTAGTTTAGAAACAAAGCTACTTTTGAGTTTTTTAAATAGACATTAAAATATTTTTCAGGTGTCTTTTTTCATGAATTTATTTTGTTTACAGCTTTTTAATTATAGATAGAAATATTTCACAAAACTAATAAACCTTTTCACTCCTGATTTGAGTCTTTTGGGGTAAGCAGGTACTTTACAGAGTTCAACCTCGTTAGTGTTATAGGTTTCATGGGGACCATTGACTCAGCATTTTCCCCATCCCCAAGTATGTTAAGATTGACAATAGAGTTGAAGTACTTTCAGGGGAAGAGCAAGTAAGAAATAATGCCTTTGTCTTCTGTAAATAAATAGATGATATATATGCTCATTGTATCCCACCCAATTCAGCACTGGGTAGAAGATATTTTTATGGGGGGAAAAGTCATTTATGTTGAAACTAAGTTAGAATTCTACTGCAAAGTACGGGTTAGACACTGACATACAAAAGTTAGGTTTTAGACTTACAAACCAAAAGTGATATCCTTACAATACTATAGGAATACACTGTAAAGGTAAACATCAGGAAAATAAAAGGGTGAGATAACTTACAGGGACTTCCGTAGGTGGCTGCTGAGTGGAATCACTTTCTTCTCTTTTCCTCCCATGATTAGGACACTTTCCTTCCTCACGTGGAATGTGGGACGATCACACTGATTGGAGCGACGACTGAGAACCCTTCTTTCCAAGTCAATGCTGCTCTTCTAAGCCGCTGCCGGGTGATCGTTCTTGAGAAACTTCCAGTGGAGGCAATGGTGACTATTTTAATGAGAGCGATCAACTCGCTGGGAATCCACGTCCTGGACTCGAGCCGCCCCACTGACCCTCTGAGCCACAGCAGCAACAGCAGCTCTGAGTAAGTTGACCCTGGGCGGCCTCCCTGGTGCCCAGGCCTCCCTGAGAATCCCTGGCAGGAGGCCAGAGAGGGCTGGGCCTCAGCCAGTACAGGCATGGGGCCCAAGAAGAAATATTGGTCTTCCTGAAATGGAAATACAAGGGACAGAAATGCTTAAATTAACACTCCAACAAGTGTGTTTCCCCCGTGGTTTCTTTTTAGACAATTTCTTGTTTAGGCTTTGCGTAGCCTCTGCTGGGCGCGTCGATGCTTTGTCAGGCGTTAATAATGCTTCATATTAGTTCCTGGGCATTGGCTTTTATACTCAGGGTTCTTTTCCCCGCGTAGGTGAGTGTAGAAAGCCTAACGCTTTCAAGTCCCTTACTGAATAGAAAAAATAGATAATTTCTAAACTTAAAATAAGCCTTTGGAGATGGTGCTAAATTCACTTTTTTTTTTTTTTGCCCTACTGTTTATATTCTTTTAAAAATAATGTAGATGTAGCCATTATTTTTGCACTTTCAAAAATACGAAGCCTATTTCCATGAAAGTAAAGGAATTTTAACTGAAAGTGACATCAGGCCATCGTGCTTGCTCCAGTGCCTAGCTGTGTGTCCCTAGTGTCATAAGCACAGTAATGCAGAGCATGTTATGAACAACCAATCTGAATTCTTGGGTCTCAGGTTTTCCTTTATTATTAATCAAGAATCGTGCATTCATGTGTTGGTTGAAATAATTCAGAATACAGGGCTGAGAGGAGACCATCACCCACCTCTTGTGCTGCGGGTGGACAGCTGCTGGTGGCTGCTCTGAAGCCCGATTCCGGAGCCACTTTTCTATGGGGATTAAAGCGTAAGGCTTAGTTATATGCTCAGGGTTTAGGTTTCACGAGCATCTCCCACGTGCCTGACTTCTCCCATTTGCTCCTGTCTCACATGGGGGAAAGAATGCCGCCACCACGCCTCATGAAAGCCCTGAAACATTTGGCTGTGGAGCCCTGGGCAGAACAAGATTGCTTCACTTCGGACTACAGTTGTGATGGGGAGGCCATCAGGACTGGCCAGAAACAAAATGTGGAATGCTGCTGTTAGTCCATTGTGCTCATAGCGAGGGGCCTCTTGCAGGCTGGGCTTCACTCGGTGTCTCAGGGTTCCTTCAGATCCTTGTATTTCCTACAATCTCTCCTCAGTGATTCGGTCCAGAATTCCCCACAAAAATTAAACTTCTCAGGCATCTAAAATACCTGATATCCAAAGATGGAGTGTTTGTAGAGAATCTGCACACATATTCCTATCCACTTTAGATCTTACTTAGATTGCTTAAGTTTTAAATTTTGGTTATTTGGGCAGTCCAGATCAAAACTCATGCTCCTGTCCCCGCTGGATTATAGCACCTCATACAGCGTAAATACTGTGCAGTTATTACTCTGAATTATTTAGGGACAAGTGGCAAGGGAAAGGGATCCATACATGTTCAGTACAGAAGCATTTAGAAGAAACATTTTTTAGTCCAGGATTGGTCGAATTTGAGATTTTAGACTCTATGGTCTGACTGTAGCTAGTGAATATAAAGGACAAATTGAAAAGGAAAGGGATAATTTTTCAAACTTATAAAAAACTTTTTGTGTACGTACTGGTTATTGTTGTGTATCTTGTTTTTATGCCTTGTATTTCATGTGGAGAATTTTATCTGTTATTTCACGTCAGTCCTGGGGCTGCATTATAGAGCTCTACCTAAGACAGTGAACTGGGGGAACAGTAGGGCTGGGGAGAATCCTGGCTTCCAGTGGACAGTGAACTGGGGGAGCAGCAAGGCTCTTGAGGATCCTGCTCCACCTAAGACAATGAACTGGGGGAGCAGCAGGGCTGTTGAGGATCCTGCTCCACCTAAGACAGTGAATTGGGGGAGCAGCAGGGCTGTGGAGAATCCCGGCTTTCAGTGGAGAGAAGTTTATTTTGTTGGTATTGCTTAGTTACCAAGAATATTTTTCAAAGCATTTCCAAGTGATTTGCAGGTGTTAAAATGTGAGAAGATCCAGTAAAATAATTAAGATTTTGTTTAGTTATTGAAGCTGAGGAACAGAGTCAATTCCAAAGCAGAGAACGCCTCCCGTCTTCAGGGCATGGTTCTGTTTCTCTGCTCTCATTCATTGAGTTGTTCCTAGTTGTGGCTTTTATTTTCTCTTGCTTTCTTATGACTCTGCTTTTGGGGGAAGGCTAGAAAAAGTTGTCTGCTGTATCCCCAGAACCCTCTCCAGCATATATTATACGTGCTAGATAATTGGTCAGGAAGTAAATCCCAGCTTTCAGTAGACGAGAGCAATTTATCTCTTTGGTATTGCCCAGTTACCCAGAATGCTTTTCTTCAGTACAGTGCTCTTTTCAGCAGCAACAAGCACAGTACAATGAAAGAAGCATTAACCTTAGATCCAGTAATTGGTCCACTTGCCAACAATTCTGAAAAAAAGTTAAGATAGTAGGTATTGTAGATCATAGATTAAAAACAGGCTCATTTTAAGCAATTTCCTGAAGGAAGTGATTGCTACCTTGATTGTCAGAAGTAATTATTGTCTTGGTTATTTGGGTAAATTTTACTTTCGGATCTCTGTTGATGGGCATCAGCTGTGTGCTCATAGTTATATAATACTCAGATTTGGTTACTGATCAAGCTAGAAAGTTCTTTTAGTCTAGTCATTGATGTCTCTCTAGGAAGCAGTACGTGTGTATTTGTGTTGATTTTGGTGCCCTAGATAGAAGCTAGACCACATTTAGAGAAGTTGGCTTAGGCTATGGAAGACAGTGCATGTGAGAAGGTGGGTAGGATGCTGAGTCTGAAACTAACCCTTGCACTGCTTTCCCCACTTTAGAAGATGTGTGAGGAACTGCATTCTCACACACTGTGCACATATATATCCCCATAGTGAGATGAAAGCATTAGATTTCTTGATCGATGTGCCACTTAGCTTCGCCAATAAGCTCTACTCCCAACCCATCATGAATGCTTTAAAAAAAAGTGGCCCTCTGATACGTATTTGGTCAGTAAAAATTGAAGGTCATACATATGCTAGACATGGACTAAGAGGAAAAGTGGAATAGAGAGGTGGATGGGAGTTAAACCTCTGCCTTACAAGCAGAAGAACCTGAGTTCATATTTCGTGATCCCATGTTGGTGAAAGTGGTGGCAGCCAGCACTTTCGGCCTTGGAAGGTGGAGCCTGGGAAACCCTAGAGCAAAGCCAAAATGAGATAGAGTAATCCAGAATGACTTCCAAAAGTCACCCATGGGCCTCCACAGGCACATACAGTGCCCTCTGATACACACAAAGGAGAGAGAGAGAGGAAAAACATATTTCTGTGGCTATAGAGAGCATATAGTATGATAAAAACCAAGTGAGTAAAGGGTTTGTAGAACCCTGTTATGATCAAACCATGTACAGGGGCTGGTGAGGTATGCAGAAGAGTGTGAATAGTAACGGTTGCTTTAGAACATACTTTACTTGTGTGTGAAAGAGAGAGACTGTGCTCATGCATGCCAGCACATACGAGTAGAAGTCAAAGGACAACTTTGGGAAGTTCTTCCCTTCTGTGCAGGCTTCGGAGATAGAATTCAGGTTCCCAGGATTTTTCTAGCAGGTGCCTTAATCTCTGACTTGCCTTACTGTTCTGAGCAGAGCTTCTTAAGCTTTTCCACTGGGAACTACTTTTTTTAATTTATTTTTTCTAGTTTTACAAGCATAGCGAGTACTCATTCCCCTTCCCACCCATTCCCCTTCTCCTCCCTTCTTCAGTCCATCCCACTCCCTCCTCCCGGCCATCTGCCTTCATGGACCCCACAGCTCCCTCTGGCCTGTCTACTTTTTTTTTTTTAATTTTTTACTTTGACAAGCATATTGAGTACTTATCCCTGCTTCCTTCCATTGTGTCTTCCTCCCATCCCTCCTTCAATCCCACCCTCCTGCCTGTCTGCTTCTATGAATCCCAGGGTTGCCCCTGGCCCATCTACTTCTGTGGGGGTTCAGGCCTCTGTGGCACACCTTTTTGCTCACAAAGTTTTTACATGACGAGTATATAGGCACGTAGGATAAGTATGCAAATCAAATATTTACTGACAATAAATAAAAATTGCAAGGTAAGTCTTTAGTATGCAAGTCATTTTATGACTTAATAAGGCAAAAACATTGCTTAATAATGACATGGTACTTTATCTAAAATAGTGTAAACAAAAGATAAAGTAATTTTAACAATAACAGGTTAGGAGTGATAGAAAAATACTGAAAGTCTTTCTTTTCTGGAAACTGATGATATAGTTGTTGGTATAGTGCCTGCCTAATATTCACAAATTCCTGTTGTTGATCCCCCACTTTATAAAGCTGGGTGTGGTGGCACTTATAATCCTAGCATTCAGCAAGTGGAAGCAGGAGAATCTGAAGTTCATGGTAATCTTTGACTATATAGTTCAAGACTAAGCTGGGATACAAGAGACCCTGTCTCCCAAAGAGAAATCTGTCATGATTATGTACACGTGTCAACTTGATGGTTGAGGGTTTGAACTCTGGGCACATTTGTAGAGAATTAGTAGTTGAGTTGAGCCCAGAGTGAACCTGAAGGAGATTGTCTAGCTGATGAGGCAGACCCTAGCTCATGGTGGGTGGGACAAGGTCCTGAACAGGTGAATAAAATACAGAGAGTTGGTTGAGGAAGTTGGCATCCTTGTGTACTCTTAGCCAGACATACTGGTCTGGCAAGTAAGAATTGTCCTTCTCTCAGCCATTATGTGGTGATGGTGTGGCCAGTTCCCTCAGTCCCTGGTGTTGGTGCATGCTCTCCCTTCAAGCTGGACTAAGAACTGTAATTGTAAGAGAAAATAAATCCCTTGTTCCCTTAAGCAGTTTGATGGTGATTTATCAGTACCCATGCAGATACTACCCCCAATCTCAATCCTCTTGGTTTTGTGGTATGGTTTGGTATTTTTTCTGTTGTTCTTTTGACAGGATCTCATGATGTAGCTCAGGATGGTCTCCAATTTACTCTATAGTGGAAGCTAACCTCCACTTCCCAAACTGGTATTTCAGGTGCATATCACCACACCAGCTTCGTTTCTGTAAGAGCAGGAAATTTTATATACATTAAAAACATAACAGTTACAACATGCAATAGTCTTGAATTGTAATGTTTTAGGCCATGTTTGTTGGTATTGTAGCATGACAGCATGCGGTGCCAAGTGTGCATGCTGTGTCTTCAGAACCAGGGCTGCAGAGAACTTGTTTCCTGGTGCTCCTGGTTTGTCACCGTGATGCTCAAATCTGCATGCCTCCTCGCATGACCTTTCTGTGTTCTCTCCCTCTTTCTCTTATAAAGGCACCCAGCACTGGATTTAAGATGCACTCTGAATCCAGGATGGCCTCATCTCAAGATCTTTATGACATCTGTAAAGACACTGTTTCCAAATAAGGTCAAATAAACAGTTGCTAAGGAATAGAACTTATATTTCACCCCACTGTAAACCTCCATCAGGTATATAATGTAGTGCAATTTAGAAAGATACGTGGCCTCCATAGGATTAAGCAAAAGAAAAATTGACATTTCTCAATGGAGAAAGTTTTTGTTTTAATTTTACCTGGTTATCCTCAAAAGAGAAGAGTTCAGGCCATTTCCTTGAAGATTGGCAATTCTAAAGATACACGATGGATGACCCAATCCAAATGCTTGCGACACAGAGAATAACAATAGCTGACACTTGAGAGCTCCTAATGGCACAGTGCTCTGAGCTTCCTGCACATCTTAATCTTTAGTTTATCTATGTATAGTAGATACCACTGGCTCCTGTTTATTATGATAGATGAAGAAGCAGACACAGGGAACCTAAGTAACTTGCACATAATAGAACCATATTTTAGGCATATTGCCTATTATATGTTGCTAGAACAGTGTCGGCACCAAGGTGAAAGGACTTGAATGCTGCATGTTTGCATTGACTGGTGTGTGTGTGTGTGTAATGCAGCTCTTATCTTGCAAAGGGTTAGGACAGTAGATCTCATCTATGATGATTTTTGGCAGGTCTGTACATCACACGTACCTGGGATGCAGGACTTGTCCCTGGAGATTTGGAATCAGTAAATCTGTAGAGTATGTGCATCTGTATTTGAGGATCATTAGCCAACTTGATGCAATCTATGGTTAAGAACCACTTTGTAGCAGTTGATATCCTATCTATGTAATTATTTCTTAAGTGAGGGGAATTCAGGGTTTGCTTTATAATTTAGTTTAGCAAAGCATCTAACTTCTCTTGCTCTTTGTGAAGTTACAGATATATTTCACTGTTTCATTACTTAAACGTTCAGCCATGTAAATAGTATCCCTCCAAATCCTAGGATCATCCTTCACAGGGGAAAAAAAAGAGTTTTCTTTATTGCTTTGTTAAGATGAAAGCCTTTTCTTTTTTCTTTTAGGTAAAACTTTATTATTGTGTATGATACTCGTGTAGGAATGTGTGCACCACAGCACCCATGTGGAGGGCAGAAAACAACTTTGAGGTTGGCTTCCTCCTTTCACCTTTATGTGGTTCCAGGGAATCCAGCACAGTGTGTCAGGTTTTCAAGCAAGCGCCTTTTCCCTTTGAACCATCTCAATCTAGCTTTTTCTTCAATTGGAGGAGCTGGGTTTCTAAGTCAATTTCATCCTTGGATTTTTTAAACCAGGAATATGGTATTTCCAGTATGTTTGTTTTAACCATTTTTCCCAGTTGCAAAAGGACTTTATTACTTTATAATAACATAATATACTGTTTATTGTTTATTTTTTTATTTTTTAAAGTATTTTTTTATTATTATTTATTCAACTGTGCGCATGTGCGTGTGTATGTGCGCGCGCGTGTGTGTATGTGTGTGTGTAGAACCACAGACGAATTCGCGAACCACCATGGATGCCTCCACCTCCTTCTGCCCCGGGATTCACAGGCTCCGCCCTGCCAGGACCAGAAGCGCAGGCCGCCCCCGCTTCCGCCTGGCGTCTATACGTGGGATCTGGGATCCGAACTCAGGACCTTCCGCCTGCAAGGCGGAGCCTTAACCCCTGAGCCACCTCTCCAGCCCTATCGTTTATTTTTCTGTATGATACTATGAAATTTTGGAAACTCTATTCCCAAAAAATAGATTATACCTCCATTTATTTGTCTTTTATTTTTGAAGGTTCTTTCCAAATTGAAAATGCGTGTGTTGGTGTGTGTGCGTGCATGTCTGTACAGATGTGTTCATTGGTTTTTGCATGTGTGAAGGCCCTCCAGTGTCTTCTGTCATTTCCCATCTTATTTTTAGAGACAGGGGCTCACTGATTGTGGTGCTCACCGCTTCAACTAGACTGCCAATCAGCAAGGCCCAGACCCTCCCCTCCACTCCAGTGCATACAGACAGGCTTTACTGTGCCTGGCCCCTATGCAGGTGCTGGGGTTCCAAATCAGGTCCTCACACTTGCACAGCAGGCACTTTACTTCCTGAGCTACCTGCCCAGACCTCCAGGATGAAAACATTTTTAAGTTTTTGCTTTAATTTAAAACTAAATTTTCCAGAGTAGTGACACTTTGCAGATACCTTTTGTAGTAGTTACTGCTTTCTAAAATTTATTATAAATGTTTCTAAAGTTTATTATAAATTTGTTTTCTGTTATCATTCTAAAATCCTGGAATACTTTGATGCATTTTATTTTATAACTGCTATTCACAACTTATGTAAGTGAAGAGTTCAGGAAATAATCAGGGTGGAACCTTTGGAACTTCCTGCAGTGTTATTACCAGTGGGCTTTCATTTTGTTACTTTCTTGTGTGCCACTGAGAGCCCTCAGCAGCCCTCTGGTATGATTTGGACAGAGATGTTGACATATTCCTTTGCTTATAAAAATGCTCTCCTTTGAACAGAGGTGAAACTAGATACCAAAGGGGACAAAGCAGTGGTGGGAATTTGGGAGGCTGTTGTGGTATTCAGGTGAGTTCGGTTCTCACACCTCAGTGTGCCTTCCTCGTAGGCACGGTTGAGCAGCATCCTGGTTCTGGTCCATCCTTTGTTTCCTTTAGAGTATGTATGTCATCATCTTCTAAGTCGTCTTCCAGAAAATTCCATTGCTGGTTGAGAAATGCTGCATAGATGGTACAGGCCAGTCATGTGCACTGGTGTGGTCGAACCATCTGCGAGGTGACCTCGGAAGGAAGGCAGGCTGGTCTTTAGGCTGTCACCAAAGCTGTGGGGCCTATGTAGCCATCATGAGTCTGAGGAGAGCGTGATGTGTTAGAAGGTGGAGTCAACCTGGTATCTTAACATGAGATGTGACCCACAGTAAACAACCAAAAATCTAAGATGCCTTTGGTAAATAAGAGAATGTCTTAGTTTTTATTACAATTTTAATATTAGGTTAGGTTATGGTATTTTTCAAACAATATTTGTTTTTGCTATTTCTGCACTCCTTTCCTTCATCTCCTGCCCCCACAATGTCTTTAGACATTAAACACAAGTCTTTAGTGAGAGAAAGGAAAGTGGACATTGCTCAAGTTATTTGTGTGTGCGGTAGATAGTGAGTTCTGTGCTGATCTCAGCAGGTTACCTGGAGAAAGGGTCCTCAGCTGAAGACTTTAATTTGGCCTTGGGGGTTCTCTGTGCAGTATCCAGGTGATTCTTAGAGACTCAATAGTTCTACAGATACTTTCTGCTGAAGAGTAGGAATTACATGTGTTGACTGTAAATTAAAAAAAAAATTGTTTCACAAATGTGCAGGTAGCCACTCAACCAGGAATAAACAAACCCTTACTAAATAATAACATGGGAAAGATAACTTTTATAATTAGATTGGGAAAAAAATTTTTTTATGCTTCACATGGGACTTGAATGGAGATCGTGTAGTGATCCTTTCGTGGCTCACAAGATTGAGTGTGGTAACTTATCAGCTCAGGATTACAAGGTCTGGTCATTTCTTAGTCTCAAAGGTTTATGTGAATTCAGTCCTGAAACGTGAACATTTACCTCAGTTGTGCAGCAGAATAGGAGGTGTGGCTTGAATGTGATAGTAGCAAACACTGGTTTGTGTTGCAGGCCCTCCGTGTTCATAGAAGATAAAGCGGTGGACACTCTGGCTTATCTCAGTGATGGCGATGCCCGGGCTGGTTTGAATGGACTGCAGCTGGCGGTGCTGGCCAGGTTAAGCTCTCGGAAGATGTTCTGTAAGAAGAGTAGTCAAACCTATGCCTCCAGCCGAGTCCTGATCACTGAGAACGATGTGAAGGAAGGTCTGCAGCGGTCCCACATTTTATACGACCGAGCAGGTGAGGAGCAGAAGGCGAGCCGCACAGCTGGAGGGATGAGTGCACATGCGCCTCCGACTCCAGCCAGGTTCCAAGCTGCCCCACGTCTCACTTTGAGCTGCATGTTGTAAAGAATTGCGCCTCCTCCACGGGACAGCCTTTCTATAGACTATAGACTAAAACAGAAGCCGCCCTGATAAGGATCATAAGGAGTTTGGGGGGTTTGAATTATAGGCTTTCCCTTCATTTTACAATGTTAGACTGTTTCCTGTTGCTTTCTGATGGTGACTGGTAGAACATTACTTTGAAAGCCATGCATTTAGTTGGCAGTGATTCTTGTAGTCAACTGCAAGGACAGTAAGTATAAAGAATTTTTATATGACTTAATTATTTACTGGAGAATTCGAATCTTTCACTTCTAGAGTCTAAAAGTAAGTTTGCATAAATCTTGATTTTTGTTTTGTAGTGACTTCATGAACATTTAATTTTGCAGTATCCTTTTATGTGTTTGTGTAGAACCACATTCATAGATGGCAGATACACCAGCTTTTATTAAATTCATGAACTGGTGTATTAAATATCATAAGCACAGCACATTTGTAACCTTATGACAGAAGTGGAGATAAAGGTGGCTTATTGTAGGTTATCTTGAACTCTATTCTAAACATTTGTGTGACTGAATAGAGTCACATTACAGTAACTGGAGTGGAATTTCTGTGCCTCTTTAACACTCCTGCCAGAAAAGGAAGCTGATAATTTGGACCTTATATATCTCATTTCAGCTATACCTTCTTGCCAGTATATCTTAATGAGCGTCCTCCTGATTGGTCAGAAAAATGGGCAGTGACTGGAAAATGACTTAGGTCTTTTCTTTTTTTTACATTTTTATTTTAAATTTTATTGATTGATTTATGTTTCTGTCATCCAATACTAGCCTCAAGGCCCCATCTCATTCCACCCCATATGTGCTCCCCACAGCCAGTTTCCCTCTTTCTCGCATTCCCTGCATGCGTGGTCCACTGGAGCCATCCAGTCACCTGCACTGCTCAGTGCTCAGGGACCGTCCAGGCACACGTGGCGCGTTCCTGGGTGAACGCGTGCACTGCTGCTTGGGCTGAACGTCTTCAGAGTGACCAGGGTTTTTGGCCTGAGTGTCCTCAGCTGCTGGTGCCGTGGGTGCTAATTAGTGTGAAGGACAACTGAACGTGATCCCATCTGTGGCTGCCAGGATGCGCCTCAGCAGGGTCTTCTCGCGTGCCCTGCTCTCACTTGATGTCGTCAGTGCTCTCAAAGTCTGAAAATTAAACATCCTCACAGAGATATCACTCAGCTCTTGGCCAGACAAGAAAATGAGATGAGAACAAAATGAAAAATTCTCAGCAGTGAACAAATTCCCACCTGCCAGACTCTTGTTTCTGGGGTCCTGTGTGCTTTTTCCTCATGCGTGTTCCAGAGGAGGTTGGCTTTGGTGGGCATCTTTCACATTTTGTCAGACTGCCAGTTAAAGTCCATATGACATTTGTAAACTAATTTTGATACATAAGTTTTTTTTTGGTTCTCAAAGTAACCTAGACAGCAGCTTATTGATCTCTATCCCCTTTTTCCATAAAACTTGGCCTTAGTTCACAAAGCAAGGGGTAAAACTGGTCCTCAAACCCAGTTTCAGGTGTTTCTAAGGATGCCATCTTCCCCACTGTTGGCACGTGCCGCATGCCAGCTCCACTTACAGTCACTAGGAGCCGCATTTCTGACAGAAGTTGCCCTGACAGGAGTCCAGCCCTGGGAGGTTATACATGAGGGTCACTTTGTTATCGGTTCTTTGCTGCCCCAGAAAGGAATTGGGGGGCAGAGCAGGCCTCTGGTGGCATAGCTAATCCACACTGACACCTCCCCACACACACACACTCTCTCTCTTTCCAGCATGCTGCGCAGGGGAATCCACAGGCTTGCATAAATGTAATATACAACCTCAAGGAGCATTCTCTTAAGAACTCCATGAACAGAGTTTGCAGAGCCATTTCCCTAGAAGCCAGTTAGCAGGGACATTTGGACCTTTTTATAATTCTGGTGAGACAAAGACCCCCACTTTCAGAGTTTTTATGTATTATTTCTTAAGAATTTTCTTGAAAATTTTCCAAATAAGAACAATTTCTCTGCTATGCATTGACTTCATGGTTCTAAATAATAATGTGAAATCTCCCACCACCAACCAGTATACAATAAAAGCACAAATGGAAGGTAGCATAGGCTAGTAATTGAACCCAACACTGATAGGTATACTATTTCTGTAGGGCTTAGTCTGTATTGGGCTCATATATTTAATACATCGCATGGGATATAGTGTTGGGACTGCCATTTTTACCATTGAGAACACGGGACATGGACAGGATTAGGAACCAGCCAAAGGCCACATTACTGATGAGGTTGGGTATAAACTGGGCTGCCTGACCCAGAACTTGTGCTTTGTCCACCGCTCCTGTCGTTGCACTGACCTAGTGAAGCTGCGAGGTTAATAGCCTGTGAGGGGAGTTTGAGGGACAGTGGGGGTAGAGGTGGTTTTGTGTATTTCCTCACACTCCAGGATTTCTCAGCAACAGGAGCGGAACACGGAGTACCCAGAGCATCCAGAAAGTGGCCAGCAGGCCATGTGTCACGCACAGACAGGGCCCAGAGCTCACTTTTCTAGAGAAGTGCCACGTAAGGAACATCAGTAACTGGCTGTGTTTTGATCTTGGTTGGGGGTCCTTAGGAGCTGGAGTCACTGGGGCCTTGCCATTCACCTTTGGGTCTCCCCTCTTTGGCAGACTCGCATCCTGTCACTCCATCGAAGACCAGATTTCATCTTAGCTGGGATTTGACCCTGGGGCCAGAGCTGTGCCCACCAGAACACAGTCTTATTGTTAGTGTGGCTCATCGCGACCACGGAGATGTGCTTCTCTGTAAGGACTCAGGACTGCCACCCTCTGCCCACTTAGGAAAAGATTTTTTTTTTTGTCTCTGAACTTATATAAGAGGATGGTCAGAAAGTCATGTGTACACATGCAACTGTTCATTTTTTAGTTAAGAATTCTTTTATACAAACATAATGGGTAGTTCCCCCCCCTTGCTTATTTTTGACAATTGTTGACCCATCATTTCCACCCCTTAAATGAGTTTAAGCATATTTTACTGATTTGCTTGCCTGTGAATCCAGGGTTTTTTTCGTTGTTGTTGTCGTCATCCTTGTTTTTTTTTAATGTACTAAGACCAATTGGTGAGAGCAGAGCTGTAATACTTTCAGGACGAAGGCTGTTGGTTCCAGTGCCAGCCCTTCAGATCCTCCACACAAGTGTCCCCACATTGTCTGCTTTAAGTGACCGCAGGCTTCGCATGTCAAGAAGGCAGCTGTCAGTGACAGCGAGGAACATGTGGGCTGGAGCAGCTGCCCTTGCCGCTCTCCTCCCTCTTGGTGCTACAACCGAGCTCAGTCAGTTTCCTCACGTAGACTGGGGAGCAGAGAATGGAACCCGGACAAGACTGTCTCTTCGTCCTGTCCAGTGCACTGTGGTAGAAGTCACCATGACAGTGCCTGCCTGCGCCTCCCTTCCCTTTGTCCACGTCCAGCTGTGCTCAGTGTGGCCACGACGGGGTTCTTCAGTAGCAGCCACTTCCTCTGAACAAGCCACAGCACAGGCTTGGGGCCCCAAGTGAGCTGCACCTCACATAGCACAATTGGAGGCAGCTTTATTGCCTGCCCTCGGCACATCTCAGCCTGCCTTAGTGCTGCATTGATGCCATATGCATGCAGGACACCCACGAGTGTGCTTTCTGGCGTGCAGGAGAGGAACACTACAACTGCATCTCCGCCCTGCACAAGGCCATGCGTGGCTCCGATCAGAACGCCTCACTCTACTGGCTGGCGCGGATGCTAGAGGGAGGGGAAGACCCACTCTATGTGGCCAGGAGGCTGGTGAGGTTTGCCAGCGAGGACATCGGTGAGTGAGGCAGAATGTATGTGGGGAGGGGGTGACGGTGGAGGAGTGGTCACTCTTGACTAAGAATGCCATGAGACCTGCAGAGTAGCAGGAAAGGGAGGGGGTGATGGAGGGATCAAAATGTTGGGGGGTCATGCAGAGCAGCAGGAAAGGGAAGACATTTCAGTTATTTTTTTGTTTGATGTACATGTTCTTTTGAATATGTGTTCAGCCACTGTTTTCTGTTTCCTCTTGTAGAGTGTTCTTTCGAACATGAACATGACTGGTGGTTAGAGTATTGAAATACAGTACATACTTTTTCATTTGCCTAGCAGCCAGGTTTTCATTGGACATTTCCTGAGATAGAAATGGAAGATTCTGGACACCATTTCACAGCGAAGATTGGAAGATTTTTTTTTAACTTTTCTTTGGTTTTATAAATGCTGGGTTTTATGAATCTGTCCTTGAGAATGTCTCATGGCCTCTGTTCCTTCTGTTGGTTATATAGTCTCTCATTTTGCCTGTTACTTTTATCCACAAGAAGGCAATTCGTGATGCCAACAGTAACCATTCAGTAAAGACTCCTTGATTAATGTGATTGGAGATCAGAGATGAAGTAGAATCTGCTAAGTGGTTTTCATCCCTAAGCTCGTATGCAGTGAGGCCTCTGGTTGCAATATCACATGAACAAGTCTGAACACTGGTGTGTTATGACTTAAATTCTCTTTTGTCTCTGTGACAGGTCTGGCAGATCCATCTGCATTAACACAAGCAGTTGCTGCCTACCAAGGCTGTCACTTTATAGGCATGCCTGAATGTGAGGTAAAGTATCAGCCCAGTTATCTGAAATCTGTTCTGCTCTTTCATTTTGTGCTTAGTAGATTTCAGCATATACACTCTTGTTACCATCAGTGTATTTGGTCTTTAAATTTCATTATGTAGGATCTTTGCCTCCTAGGGAGGTGAGACCTTTGGTACCAATGATTCTGTGGTTTTGTTTTATTTGGCTTTGATTTGTTTCTGTGATGCTAGAAATTAAACTCAGCCTCTTGCATGCTGAGCAAGTATTGTACTACCAAGTTATATCCATGGCTCTTCTTTTACCATTTTTTTTAAAGACCAAGTTTCAATAAGTTTCTCAGAATGGTTTCTAACTTACTCTTTGGCCCAGGACTACCTTGAACTTGAACCTCCTGCCTCAGCCTCCTGAGTGACTAGGATTCTAGGCTGTGCCACTAGGCCAGGAGACAAGATCAAGTTTTCATACTATTCATAGGCTTCCAGGAAGTGCTTCTCACTTTTCCAGGGGCCACAATTTGGAGACACTGAAAGAAGCCTCTGCAGGCTTGGCTCCACACAAAGCAACTTCCTTTCATCTATTTCAGATACCGGTATGAAAGCTGTTTGATATAAAAATGTGAGAACCACTAGTCTGACTTACGTCTCACCTCATGGAAGTCTTTTCTCTGTGATGGAGACCAAAACAGATAAACTGGGGATTTTCTCCAGACTTACATAATGGGATCAGAAAGGACTCTGCCAAATAGAAACTTTGGCTTCTTGCTGCTGACGTGTGCCTCTCTGTGTCCTAGGTGCTTCTGGCCCAGTGTGTGGTATATTTTGCCAGAGCCCCAAAGTCCATTGAGGTGTACAGCGCCTACAACAATGTGAAAGCCTGCCTTCGGAGCCACCAGGGGCCCTTGCCCCCGGTGCCCCTACACCTGAGGAACGCGCCCACCAGGCTGATGAAGGATTTGGGCTACGGCAAAGGCTACAAGTACAACCCCATGTTCAGCGAGCCTGTGGACCAGGACTATCTGCCTGAGGAGCTGAGAGGTGTTGACTTCTTCAAGCAGAGGCGGTGCTGACGTGGGCGGCCAAACAGATGCTCGTCTAGACGAGCCAGAGGGGAAGAGTCACTGGATCTTAGAGTCGGTTCCTAGGGAAAGTTACAGCAGATCAACGTTTCGTGCCAGAAATTTCAGAGTTTTGTAGATGGAGGTGGTTAATTCAACTACATGTGTACCATTGAAATCGTGTTCATTTGCACTCTGGGCAATGGTTATGCTTATGAAAATATCTGGCAGCTTTGTGCAATTAATGTTATAAGGAATTATCTATTTTGTCATAGTATTTAAGTCATAATGTCATTTCAGAATTCAGTTCAGTAGGTTTTTTCTTTTAAAAATGTATATTCTGGGTAGTTTTAATTGGTAAAAGAAAATGTAATTGTGATTTAATACTGCATAGTGTTTGGGTATTTTTTTTATATGCAAAGGTCTTATGAGCCAATAAAACTATTTCAAAGTACTCCTCAATTCTTCACTGCTTCTCCTCCTTGGGATGGCGAACACTGATGTCTGTCACCACCACATTTCAGGAGGTAGAGGTGGGGAACGAGACGACGCCATGGGCAAATAGATTGAGAAGCTTCAGGAAAAGTTTGGATCTTTCTGAGAAATTATTTGTTTGTTTTTGAGACGGCATCTCTTTGTAGTCCAGGCCGACCTTGACTTGTACTCTTCTTGTCTCAGGCTCCAGTACTAGGGCTATAGGTATTTCCACTACTCCAGCTAATTCCCTTTTCTTTTCTCTTTTAGAAACCTATTAAGTTTGTATGAGCTGAAATAATAATAAAAAATGTATTACTAATAATTAAAAAAAAAAGAAAACTATGCCTACAGTTTTAAGGGCCCGTGAAAGACTAGAATAGTGCCTGATCCAGTCCTCCCCATGTATTCCACCTCTTTCTGGTGGTGCTGTGTTTCTAAACACCATTCCTCATTGGTGTGTTTTCTAAAGTTAATTATGTCACTGTCACTTCTCTTGGCTTGCTCCATTTCGGACCCTCTACTGCTGCTCGAGCTCTTTGTGAGGGCCAGTTTGTGCACATTCCCACCTTCCTCCCTTGGATGTGGTCTTGCCTAGGGATTTCCTAGCCAATTAGGAGTTGGTGCCAGCCATCATCCTGGGCGTTCCTTCTTGTCAGTGACAATGCCTGTTGTTTGCAGCACAGTGTCCTGCTGCTTGTCCCCCAGTGCCCTCTACACATACATACATGCAATTTTGTTTGGAATTTCATCAACTTGGAGAGGCATCAAGCACAGAGGCTTGACAACCTTGGACTTGCCACATGGCTGCAGTCTGTCTATCCAGCTGTGTTGTGGTGTATCTTTGCCAGGACAGTCTCCTTTCTGCCACCCAGGAGATGTCCTGTGCCTGGTTGCCGTATGTCTTTGGGTCGCAAACTGCTGTGAGCTTTCTTTTTCTGATGCTGTACCTTGATATCACTGTATGCCTAAGGGGAAAAGGGTTCAGACCCTTAGGGACAGCAAGATGCTTTTATTTAACTCATGCCTGTCTGAGTGTTCTCCTGGGAATAAATCCTGGGTCAGGAATTACTTGACCTTTCTATTTTTCTATGTTGCTGCTTAGAAGTTTGAAGATGTTCTGATTTGCTCTCTAGCACCTGTCAACTTTATAAGTTTACAGACTCTTAACTTCAGGTGATTAGAAAATTCACATAGTTTCTTAGGCAGTTTGGTAGAAACTTCCTGGCTAGCAATTCTGAAGAAGTTTCCTTTTTCATTTACTCAGCGCCTGCCTCATGCTAAGCTTGATGTTAGAAGCACAACTGGGAGGGTGAGAGAGTCTAGTTGTGCTCATGCAGCAGTTACGTTAGCTTGTCAGATAGGTGCTACACAGAAAGCAGAGAATCAGCAGAGATGGAAAAGATGGGGTGGCATAGCTAGTTTAGACGGAGTAGACCAGTCAGAGGAGGCTCTGTCTGAATCAGGACTACAGAAGCTAGTCGAGATGGAAAGCAAGTGCGAAGGCCAGTTCAGCATCCAGAAAGGAAGGTAGAGTAACTGCAGTGGATGGAGTTCAAAAAGGATTGTGAGACCTTTTGAGTCTTGATAAGGACTTTGGCTTTTATTCAGTTTCTAACAGCAGAAAACAAAACAAAATTCCATCAGACTTAAAGGGATTACCCTCACTGCAATACTGAGTCTAGATGTAAAATGCATCCGAGTGGAAAAGGAAAAGGTGATGTGTCAACCCGAATCAGGGTGTTGGTGGAGGTAGCATGACTGCTGTGAGTGACAGACTATACTTCCAGTAAGTGGGAGGGAAGGTGGCTGCCATATAAAGATGCAATCGACACCAGTTGGTTCTAAGCAATGGCGACTCCATTTATCCTTAAAAGCAGGAGGCAGCCTTGGGACAGGAGTCTGCTGAGGACCCCTGGTCAGACCTGTTTCAGCTTCTGTTTTCTGTGGCCTCTGCAGTTCCTGGTGTGGATGCCAGCAAACCTGAACTGTCTTTTTGCCTGGTGGGTCAAGTAGAGAAATGACATCAGTCAAGTCTGACCCCTGATCTGCAAGAACGTATCCCATGCTTTCAGCTATAATTGAGATTCTCTAATTCAGACATCCTCCTGCAGTAGAAGATACTGTCCAAGGCCCAGCATTCATGACCTACCTGTGGTCCTGCCCCAGGCCTTCAAAAGGCTTTCCTCAGAGAATGCATCTTTCTAGCCTCCGCAACTTGCTTGTCTGAGTGGAAAAGGGGGAGTGTCTCTAGGGGAGTGGTGGGAGAGTTTAAAGATCTCTTCACTAGTTTTGGTGAGGTAGTAAGGAGGAAATCCAGTTGGATGTGGAACCAACTAATCCATCAGCGAGACTGACAGCTGAAGAGATACACAGCACCCTGTTCTGTTCACTTGGATCTTTCATGCAGGCTAAGGGATGAAGTCACTTCCACATTAAGCATCTTACTTGTGGCAGAACCTGGAGGTGTCCTTTACTGAGAAGTAAACCCTTCCACGTGCTCGGGCTTGCTTCTTTGGGTGCTGCCAGGTCAGGTGATATTACAGTTGCTCAAGCTGGCAGCCGTGGAGCCATCTGAGACCACTTTACTAGACATTCAGCCCAGAATATCACCATGTGTGAAATGGGCATGGTGCCTGTCCTTGTGGTGGTACTGGGAGAAGCCGAAGTAGAGCTCCTAAAGTTCAAGGAGTGAGCTGAGCAGCCAGCTCTTGTAGTAAATAAAATCCAGTGTGGAAGTCAGAAGTGCTTCATGTTTGATGGATGTGGCAGCTTTAGGATGCAGCAGAGTCCATGCTCTGAAGTTTTTGAAGCAAATCTTCATCACATACCACACATAAACATGAATGTGAATGTGCCTTAGGTCATACATGGAAAATCCAGTTAATTACAGCTTCTGTATGCGGGATTGGAGCCTTTGTAACTATAGGCAGCTGTTGTGTGTGAGGACGCGTGAGTATTACAGATTATGCTTCAATGCAATGTGCTCAAAAGAAGCACCAGGCATGGTGCTTATACCTTATATAAGGTATAAGATGTATATTCAGTTTTATTCATCCTCATATAACCACACTGGAGTTTTATAATTATGTAAATGATTTTGCCGAGAATTGTGCTGGTTCTATTACTCGTCTTTTCCAAATGTGTGTCTTCAGACACAAATTTTATCCATGAAATTCCAAATGAGAATGCAACTTTCCTTACTACTGTTGTTTAGACATTCCTTTACTTCCATAAAATGGTGACTTAATAATTTAGCCTTTTAGAATTAGCATTTGTTCAGCTGATCCATCAAAATCTCACCACAGAGAAGCCAGGCTCTCAAGAGATACAATGCCGTTCTGAGAAATGAGTGGGTCTGGTACAAGTCCTGAGGGGGAGAGACTATTAACTCAATGACTAGCCAACCAGTGGGCTGATCGTAGCCCAAAGGATACTCAAACACGTGCCAATGCAGGCATCCTAGATTGGGCTATGTGGATCTCATAAGTAGGGGGAAGGAAGAATGGGTGGAAAGAAAGAATGAGTGGAGAGGGATGGGAGGGGAGAGAGGGGTAATAGGTGATAAAAGACAAAATCATTATATTTGTATATGGAAACTTCAAAAAATTAAAAGAACTAGCAATTATGGAGTGAGCATTTTTCCAACCCTTGTAGACATGTAGATACAATTTCAGAATTCAAAGCCTTGTCAAGAACATTTAAAACTTAAGTGGAAGCTAAGCAGAAATATTTTTTATAGTATATACTTCTTTTTTATTATTTTATTTTTTTTGTATGTGTGTGTATATCAGAAGGCACTGTGTGTCCCTGTGGAGGCCTAAAAGTGACTTCAGGAATCATCCTGGATTGCTTCTATCTCCTTGCTTCACTCTGGGATTTTCTAGACTCCACCCACCAGGGCCGGAAGTGCAGACCACCGCAGTTTCCACCTGGCACATGGGACCTGGGATCCAAACTCAGGACCTTCTGCTTGTGAGACAGAATCTTAACCCCTGAGCCATCTCTCCAGCCCCAGAAGTATTTTTAATAGGAACGTTAACAACTAATGGAAATAACTTTGAAGAGAAATATTCTGCAGCACTTAATCTTTCCTATTAAAGCCAGAAGAAATGTCTTTTGTGTACGTGTCTCCATTGTGTACATGGAGGGCGAGACCATGCACATGTCTCACAGGCTCCGAGAAGCAGTAACAAGGTTTTAAAGGTATTGGCAAGGCTGGGGACCAATGTGGGGAGAGAAGTTCCTCCGAGTCTGAAGAAACAAAGGGAAGGGACACAAGGGAACCTCTGGGCATTATCAGGGACCAGTGACCTTTGACAACACTGGAATTGAGTGGGGGACGGACCCAGCAGCTACTGCATGTCTAGAGGGGCAAAAGAATATGGGAGGAAGGAAGGAAGTATCTGGCTTCTGTCCTCCTGTCTCTACTGATGCTTCCCACTAGGCAAAACAACTAGAAGCTTCACTGATCACAAGGCAGGACAAAAAAGGTAGAAACTGGGTTTGAAAGGAGATGTGGAGACTATCTAGTGTGAACAGATATCTCTGATTTCTACAACTATCTTTTAGGAAATAAGGTATGGCAGCATACCTTAGGAACCAGAGAGAATAATCCAACCAAGTGGCCAGTTATTAACAATGTATGCAGGTCAGTAGCTTCTGAACTGCTAGTTATAAGGACCAAGCATCACATCGTCATTGGCAGCCTAGAATGAATTTGTAAAGCAGAAAGAAAACAGGTGGAAGGGGAGGAGCCGGTTTTCCTCAATAAGCTCTGCCTTTAATTTATTCTCATATCCCCATCATGCCTGTCATGTAGAATGTAGAAATGCAAATTTACTGAGTGATAAAATGAGTCTACACAAATTTAAAAGGAGAAGGTAGTTCTTGAAGCTTCTGTCCACCAGGAATCAGGCTGTGGCCAGGAGCAAGGTCTTCTGAAGCCGCATTTGAGTCCACCTGCTGTGGTGACTAACCGAGATGTCAGCGTTTTAAATGAGTAATGGGTAAAATAACCGCTTTGAAAAAGAGCTTGTTTGATTACAAAAAGAACGTATGCTCATTGCAAACGTGCTTCCCTTGCCTGGTGGACTACCTGAAGTCCTGTGAATGGTCCTTTGTTTGCATGAGAAGTTACTGTGATTGGTGCAGATACCTACCTTTGCCACCCTTCCTTTCTGGTTGATCAAGCAGATTTGTCAGTTCACAGTGAACCAGTGGGAGATTCTCTCCTGTACTGCTCATGACATTAGGCCCAATAAAAGATGTCTCTAAAAAAAGGAGGGAGCACTGGAGATGATGCAAAAAAGAGAAAAGTACATAGAATAATATAGACTCCAGTATCTCCTCCTTGTAGTAACCCTATAAACATTTAGCATGCACTTTTTGGGTACTTTTCACTGGTGCGTGTGAAAGTTGAGAGCCTGTGTCATCTGTTTTATGGCTTGTTTTTCTTACTTATGATTTTCCACAGCCGGGATCCTTTCTCTTTGTATGACTACTGAGGACGGCACGCAGAGCCACCAGGGGGCGCACGGTTCACACTCTGCACGGGGATAGCTTGTGACATGATGGACTTGCTATGAACTATACGCTGTACGAGAACAGGGACCC
Source organism: Typhlomys cinereus (assembly GCA_023101885.1). Lineage (NCBI taxonomy): Eukaryota > Metazoa > Chordata > Mammalia > Rodentia > Platacanthomyidae > Typhlomys > Typhlomys cinereus. The sequence continues at coordinate 6,594,019 of JALPQD010000075.1, forward strand.
CTGCACTAATCGCCACTACCTCACCTTGCCCTCCACCCCAACTCTAAGGTTCTGTCAGCAACTCAGGAGCAACAACCAGGAGCGAGACCCGAACTGGGCCGTTGTGATCTCAGTACTGAGGAATAAGATGAACAGACTTCATGCTGCAGCCTGCACACTACCTACCTGTGCACCTGCTTGCTCTTACAGGAAGACTAAATATCTTGAACACAAAAGGTCTTTCCTTGAGTGGAGGGTATGAGGAGGAAGATGCCTATCAAGTCATGTTAGCCAGAGTCCACACGGCACTTCGAGACCAGCAAGTCGTGTCTCTGGTCATTTCTTTTCTCTGTTTGTCTGGAACTCACATCTTGACATCCTTACCAGTGCTCACTCAACAGTTTCTGAAGCAAAAAGTGAGCCAACATCTCATGTTTCTTCCATTCTTCAATTTTTAAAATCCTACCCCAAGATTTATGAAACACGTGAAGTCCCCACTTTCCTGTAACCCACGTGTACGACCTTCTGTTGCTGACATCATCTGGCGGCGAATATGGCACAGAGTCTCTCTTTCCAGCTCTCAGTTAGACTTCAGAGGGCAATTGGAACAACAGTCCTAACCCCTCAGTGTCTGGCTCTTAGCAGGCTTTCAGCTGTTCTCCTTGCAGGGAAGAGCAGCATCTTTGTAACTAGACATCTCCCTGTCCTCTGTGACGTGGGCCTGACCATTCCCTGCCTCAAGCAATGGGTCAGCTCACCGTGACACCCTTCATGGTCTGGCTCACAGAGTGAAGTGACTTACCCCAATCAGGATATGATATGAGTTTCCTGTTTGTGCACCAAAACCAGGGTCCGCATCCCTTGTGCAATGCCCACGCTTAAGCAACAGCCTGCTTGCAAATGCAGCCCTGCTGTTCCTGATGGCTCAAAAAAGCCCAACTTTAAAGTAGATGCAGCAGGTTTAAACAGATAGAGCAACGTCCAGAATCAGCATGTGTGTTACTTTTCTCACTGCTGTGGCTGAACAGCTTAAGGAAAGAAGGGTTCATTTCACCTCTCTGGTGATACATTCATCACGGCAGCAGGAATATGAGGTGACGGAGCATATTGCATCCACAGTCAGGGGACAGAGAGAGAGAGAGATGAGGGCTGGTGCTGAGCTGCATTCCTTCTTTCCCTTTTAGATCTGGGACTAGCGCACGAGATAGTGATGCCCTCATTCAGGGTGGGCTTTCCCTTTTTAGTTAAACCTTTGTGGAAACACCCTGTCGTGGTTAGGCACAGGTGTCGACTTGACAGTTGAGGGTTTGAACCCTGGGCACATTTGTAGAGAATTAGTGGTTGAGTTAAGACCAGAGCAAACTTGAAGGAGATTGTCTGGCTGATGGGGAAGGTCCAGCCCATGGTGGGTGGGATTAGGCCCTGGAATAAAATACAGAAACTTGTTGAGAAAGTTGGCATCCTTGTGTGCAATTGGCCAGACATGCTGGTCTGGCAGGTAAGGACCGTCCCTCTCTCAGCCATTATGTAGAGATGGTGTGGCCGGTTCCCTCGGTCCTGGTGTGGGTGTCAAGCCGGACTATGAACTGTAACTAGACTATCGTAAGAAAATAAACCCCTTGTTCCCTTAAGCCGTTTGATGGTGATTTATCAGCAACTATGCAAGCGGACTTCAACATACCGTTATAGACACTCCCAGATTATTTCTAAGGTGATTCCAAATCCAATGAGATTGGCAATGAAGATTAGTTGTCACAGTGTATTAGCTTCCCAAGCTGTCTTTCTCTTATCTCTTAAAGGAGGACGGGTTACAGTTGTCTCTAAAAGCTCATGAAGTTTGAAGATACAAAGTCATTGCCTACATTACAAAAGCCATTTAAAAGACTCTTCCCTTCACTCTTACAGCTCCAGCTGAGGCAGTCAGCCGACTGGAGAAACACTCAGTATTCAACCTCAAAGCCGCCTTCTGCAGCAGAAGGTATTTACCACAGAAAAACACAGCTGGCCAAATTGCTGAAAATAAGTGACTGTGGACTGTTTGGCTCTAATCAGGACATTTAAAACACATTTACCCTCCCCATAAAAGCTCAGTGTGTGTGGGGGGGGGATAAGATTGTAAGAGTTTGAAGTGGGTCCATGGTGGGCCAGACACTATCTCCTGGACATGACAAGAACTGCGTGGAAACTGTCCTATCATCTCTCTAAGAAAGGAAGAGATCTCAAGAAACTCCACACTTCTCTGAGAGACTTATGAAAACTAATGGGGGGGGGATACTTTCCTCAATGGTACTTCACTGGTTTATGACACTTGCTGGAGCATGAATCATGTCAGACAGATGATATGAAAGACAACTAGATACAGCACAGGCGGCCACGCAAGTGAAAAGTACTTGAAAATATGAGGAAATATGACAGAGGAGATGAAGGGTTATCAGGCAAAAAGGAGGGAGGATGGGAATAGGGACTAAGGGAAGAGAACAAATAAAATGATAATAAAATAAATACCAGGATTTACTTTAAAAAAGAAGTTCTTTATTTCATTGTTGAGTCATTAAAGTGTTTTTTTTAAATTTTATTTATTTTCTTTCTGCGTGTGTGTTTGTGTGCAAGCGTGTGTGTGTGTGTGTGTGTGTGTGTGTGTGTGAGAGAGAGAGAGAGAGAGAGAGAGCGAGAGAGGGCACTGTGTATCCCTGTGGAGGCCCAAGAGTGACTTTGGGAATCTTCCTGGATTGCTTCTACCTCCTTTCTTCCTCACTCTGGGATTTCCCAGGTTTTGCCTGCCAAAGCCAGAAGCGCAGGCCCCTGCCATTTCCGCCTGACATTTTTATGCAGGACCTGGGATCCCAACTCAGGACCTGCTTGAGCTATCTCTGAGCCATCTCTGAGCCATCTCTCCAGTCCTTGAAGTATATATTTTATATCCTCCCAACAATATTCAATTTTGGGAAAATTATTTTTCAGTCAATGCTGTTGTCTTAGTTCTGGTAAGTCTTTTTTTTGGGGGGGGCGATCTTTTGAAACTCATTTATGCCTTTAACTTTATATCTTTACATTTCTTTAGAGAAAAATCAAAATAATAGTGACACAAAAGCAAAAAAGGCACGTGTATGGAGGGGGCTACAGAATGGAAGGGAGATGGAAGGCGGCCACAACACTCATAAATTTGTATGAAATTATTCAAGAACGAGTTCAGTAAAAGTTAAAATGCTTTATCAGCTGTCAAGTATCATAAAAGATAAAACTTTTTTAAACTTAATTTTTCCACTTTCACATGCATTGGGGTAAGTGGTATGTGTGTTTGCTCTTGCAAGTGGGTGCACGTGTGTGGGGATACACTGGGACATGTGAGCATATGCGCATGAGGAGAGGCTTGGGGCTGATACTGGGAGTCATCTTTTTCAGTCTTCTGCCTTACACCTTTGAGAGAGTCTTTCACTAAAACCGAGCTCACCAATAAGCTAACTAGGCAGCTCTCTTTGCAGACTCTCAGGCTCTGTCTTCCCAAGCTGGAACTACAGGTGGGGCTACAGACATCTGGCATTTATATGGGATCTGGGTGACCAAACTCTGGTCATAATCCTTTGAACAGCAGATAAGTTAACAGCTAAGCCATTTCCCTGCCCAAATATTGTTATTTCTTTTTACTACATAGAACAATGTTAATAAATGTTAACAGTGGTCAAAAACAGAAGCTATGGAAGTTGGAATTTTTATTATTAGGTTGGCTTGACATTCAAATAGGTATGGAGTGAAATCCTAATTGAAAAATTGTTAAGGCTCTGGGTCTCCTCCTTCCATATCTCTTTCCTCCTTCAGTCACGGCTCTAGAAACGATCTATCTAGAAATGATCAGTGTCGCTAGTCTGCCCACTCTACTTGCTCATTGTTATGAGAACAGACTCAGTGAAGAAGCTAGAATGATGAGACATAGGATGTTCAAAGAATCCTGCTGAACTTGGCGTTGGTGATGAGATCATGAAAGAACAGAAGCGATGAGATCTCAGTCCAAATCGTATCTGGAATCCCTTTTGTGGTTGCTTGTGGCAGGTCCCCACAATGCCGACTAGGGAAAGACTAGAGGTATGATGTGGAGTTGTAGGAACTCTTGGTGTAAATTTTCCCAACTCATAGTTAAAATGGGGGTATTGTCTGACTTGAGTCTAAGATCCAGCTCTGACTTCTCAGCTAGAACTAGTTAAGATTCTAAGACCAGCTGCATCTGCAAAACGCAGGAATTTGAGATGCATAACTGAGCCTTAAGTCCTACCTGGAAACTAGGTCTTGGAAGCACCACCCTCAGAAAGAATTGATATGGTTCTTGTCCCCATCAAAATGAAATGAGGAAATTGGACCCCTGAACCTTTCCGGCAGAACCTGTCTTGCTATGTAATCACTCCCTCTCACATACATTTCATCATGGTGACTGACACCTTCCCAGTGTGATACAGTTAAAAAGTCCTCAGTGGAGCCTAGTAAATGGTGGTATCGGGCTTTTGAATCTCCAGAACTGTGAGTTAAATAAATTCTTTTGTGCATTACTCGACTACAGGAATTTTATTACAACAATAAAAGAAGACTAGCATAGGAAATGTATAATTGATAACTTGAGAATTTATATTTTCTTTTGAAAAAATTCTCCAAATTTATTTTCAAATAAGGATGAGCAGAAGGTATTTGTTTCCAAGGAATGTAAAAGTTTAATGGGAAGTATACTTCAAACACACACACACACTAAAAACAAACAAAAAATGAGCAAATGGAAAAAACTCCAATTTTCTTTTGAGATTTCCATCAAAGGCAGCCAGAGCTGACTTCTGTTCTCTTACCTCTACGCCTCTGCCCCGGAGCCTCATCTCTCTACCCTTTCTCCATTCCTTGACAGCACAACTGCTCACTAGGGGATAATGTGCAGGGAAGGCACATGACATTGGAGTCAAACCTTCTTGCAGTCTTGCTCGTTACATCTTCACATTGTGGACATCCATCTTTTCAACTCTGAGACAGAGCTCATAGCACATGCATGCAAGAGTGGAAAGCAAACGAAATCATGATGAAACGCTCGGCTCACAGAAATCCCCCAAAGAACTTGAGACACCCTATGCAATAACCCTTTCAGGTCAGAGTGGAGATATGTCTCTCTGATTCTGAGTACTTGTACAAGTATGACATTGTTTTACAGTGTTAACACCTGTCCAGATATAATTGATCTGACAGCAACCCTGGTGTGTTAGACATTCATTCCGTGATTTACTTCTGAGGGTCCTTTATGTCATTATAGCATAAATAAATATGTGGATCTTGTGGCAGTTTGATTGATCTATAAGATTAGATGATCTAGGGATAATCAGTGCCATGTCACATAGCATCATGGGACAGGAAAGGAACTTCTGAGTCATTTAATCTCATTCTTGCATGTGACAGCAGGCCAATCATGGTGGAGAAAACAATTATAGTTAGTTGGACATATAATATGTTTGACCATAACTTTTTCCATTGACATAGTCCATAAACAACTCCTAATTGAATTGATTTACTAATGATTTGTCTATAAACACAAAAATATTATTAGGCAGTGAATTGTGGGTACAGAGAATGTAACTGGAGACAGAACAACTCTCATAAGCACATGACTAACAACGTTGGCCCATGTGCACTTAGTCACACTCCCATGACTTTCAATTTGCTTCCTTCATGGTTTCTGCATGTTTGCGGAAAAGGTCTAGGAAAGATTTTATGCACCATTTTACTGTATGCTGGTTACCAACCTGCCTGAATCCAGTGAAACAGCAAACTCACAATTAGCTACATGAACTAGATTCATTATTTAGGAGTAGACAGAGTAGGCAGCAAGAGACAGCAGGAGCCTAGGAAGACCTGGGAACTATACCAAAGGCTCAAAAAACTTCGCAGAGTGGATAGAGTTTGAACTGTGTGAACCTCCCTTGTACCACAGTTGAGAGATCCCAGGAAGCATTCTGTCCTGGCTTTATTCTCCAGAGCTAAAGGACAAGCTAAGCCAAAGCAATGAAGGAAGTTCTATTTCTAGGGGAAGAAACAGACAAGGCTCCTCCGTTCCCAGCAGTCTATGACTGTTTGTTGAGAACATGAAGAAGGCAGGGAACTGGATTGGTCCAAGACCCCCTGGAATCCTGCAATTGGCTTCTGCTTCTCCAAGCAGATATCCCCTTTAGTAAAGCTAGTTCATCTCAAATGCCTTGTCTTTCCAGATGTGAAGATGGAGACTCGTGTCTGAGATAGAAGAATAATGCAACAAGGGAGGTCCTTGCGGCATGCCGACATGCCAAACCAAACCAAACCAAACCAACAAACATTGCAGAGAAAGACTGGAAGCCTCTTCAACCTTGGTCTACACATACTGCATGTAACAAACAGCTTGAGAGTGAGATGTGGGCATAATCTGGAAGGATCTCCAGATGCAGAAGAAAATGGGCCTATGCAAATTACCTTTATTGATCAGAATCCTCTTGGCCCATGGCCTTTGAGCCTTGGACCTTTCCCCACCCTTTAGTCCCCTCCCATTCTCAGGAGTGCATTTCTTTATCTTAATAAACCACTTCTATTTCTATCACTGTCAATGTGTCCCTGGTCTAATTCTTTATTCTGGTACATAAACAACTGAAAATCTCATCAGGTGCCCTCTGCAGACTGATTCATGCCTACAATATTTCAACTGGATCATCACATACTTCGACTAATACTATCCTTTAGCTCCACCACTGAGTTGTAGCTGCAATACATCTCATTTAGCCCAGAAGAACTACTAAAACTAGGATGATGGGGCTGTCTGGGCCAATGATGATCCCATCCAGAATCCCAGAAACCCAGGTCAGGGTTACTAAGGAGTTTAAAGCTGCTGAGTCAAAGAAAGATGCTAGGATGACCTTACTGTACACGGCCATGCATTTCTTCTGTACTCGAGGGTCAATCCCAGTATAGGAGATGTTACTAGCACATACTTTTTCCTGTTAGACAAAGACATCTAGAAGGTTTTGGTCGGAATAGTCTTCCTAAAGGAGTCGGTGTTTCCAGGCATGGAATCTTGGGATCTAATGCAAGGCAAAGCCTTAATCCATAAGCCATTTCCCCAGACCTTATATATGTAGCTTTTTTGCAGTGTTTATTTATTTATTTTGAATTTCATGGATGAATGGAGTGAATCTATATAATTTTTACTCTGTTACCAAACCCCATCCTCCCTTCTTTTCCCTCTGCAAATCCTCAAGATCGGTAAAATTTTCTATGTCTTACTGTCAAACTTATCCTTTATTAGCTTATATTTAAGCCTATGATTCCTTCCATATCAATTTTTGCATGTTAATGTCATAGAAAAGCAATAAATATAGAGACTTATATGTTGGGCCCACCCAGGAATTATTACCCCAGGGCATAGCCAAGCACATGGGATCAAAGATGGCGCTGAGAGCTAGTGCCCTGGGTGTAACCCTGATCACATTACAGAGAGCCCTAATTGGCTTTTAGGAGTTGACCTGCCTTCCTTACTGAGATATGTTGAGTCTGACCTGTAAAGCTTGCATGCTGTGTTGATCTTTGACATAATTGGCTGCCCGTTTCACACCCTGTGGTCCTTTGTCTATATAAGCTGTTTTGTTACCCCCAATAAATCAAGATTTGCTCTGACAAACTCCCCACCCGTATCCCAGTCTCTGGAGCTGAGGCGGAGGAGCGGGCGGCAAACTTGCCTTTCTCTGACCTAACAGCCTGAAGCCGTGCCCTAGTGTGTGTGTGGGGGGGAGGGTGTGGAGAACCGCCACACTTATATTTTTGCATATGGCTATCAAATTGTCAAGTCATTTATTAAGGTGATTGCAATTTCCCTGTAAAATGAATTGCCTTGGCTTGGCATGTTTATTGAACATTAATTAATCATCTGTGTATGGTTACAACACATCCTAGCATCCCTCAAGTTTGAATTGCATCTATTTAAGAATCTTCCAGCATTTTAAACCACTAGAAAAGAATGCATTTTGTGTTGAAATTTCCAAGAGCAGACCTTTGCTGCTCTCCAGGAAAGTTGAGTTCTGACCAAATCCCTCCCAGCACGTGAGCCTGAACTTGAAATTTCATACTCTACCTTCTTCCATTCTTACTGCGTTTGCTGCCACTGGCCCTGCAGAGGTACTTTAGAAATCAATAGAAATTCTGAGTGACACTTAAAAAACGATCTGAAGTTGAGGCTCTGTAATAATCAAGCAGGCAGCTTCTCATGTTATAATTAAGCCTGATGAATCTATTGCTTTTCTTGTGCTGCCTGGCAATCCCAGAATATAAAGGAACTTTATTTCATGTGGGAGGGAACAGAATAGATTTGCTGAAGTTACATAAACAATGATAAAAGGAGATATAAAATCAACAAGGAAGTTGTTGCCAGGCAACATGGTTGGTTGTCAAAGAGATAGTCTTCAGTTAAAAACCCCTGGGCAATCTTTGATAATAGCCCATAAATCTCTGAGCTAGACATGACTATTCCATGACTAAATCTGGGTGAATACTTTTACATGGAACCAAATCATCCAGTCAGCTCAATCCATCTGTAAATGTGAGCTGTGGTTTTCTGAGGATTGCACATTTCCTTCTCTAGCTGCATGTTTTTTGGCTTTCATTTTTTGGGGTCATCATAACTATAACATTTTTTCTTGGTACAACAAACTGTGATCATATGATAAACCCAAATTTTGCCAAATGATCTTGCTTTATTAGCCTAGCACAGTTTTGCTGGTTCAATCATCAACAGTCAACCAGAGAATCCCATTTATTCATAAGACCATGGATATCTGTGAACACTGTAAGATGTTAGAATTTGAAGGACTCACAGAATACTGAGCTACGCCCTTCGTTTACACAGCAAGGGAAGATGGCCCTTGGCTGACGGTCTCCTTTGCTCAGAGTCTGTGTTCCATAGGGCCCAGCCTATCTGCTTAGAATCCTAGGCAGCTGAACTCATCTTGTCTCTCTGCTGTAATAAAAGATGCAGTGGCAACAAGATCTTTGCTCCACTCATCCCTTTGGACGAATTCCATGGTCATGAGCCCACTGCTGTACTTCTTTAGCTGTGAAATGAGTTCCTTGATAAGGCATTCTGTAAGTCCAAGGATGGTAGTCTTGACAGAAGCATTACGTGCAGGAAAGGCAAATCCATATCCATTTCCTTTTGGGAAATGGTGCTACTTTTCTTATACAAACAATTGGATTGCTTGAATGGTTTTTTGTTTGTTTGCTTGTTTGTTTGTTTGTTTGTTTTAGCAATATAAGCTAAGCAATCACCTAACTATTATTCACTAGGATTTGTCTCATCAATTTCAATTTCAATTTTGTTTGTTTAGAGGCCTTCCCAAGAGTTTGATTCTTTATCTCAGTAAGACTTGGGTGGCCTGCTCAGGAAGACAGTGTGGTTTCCTGTTTAACCCGAAACAGGATTGCTTATGTATCTAGAACAAAAGTTTCTTAACACTAGAGAGAAAAGGACAGACTAGGGACAAAACTAAAATAAAGTGAGATTCTTTTTTGAAATTACTATGCATTAATTATACAGAATAGTAGGTTTTATTATGATATTTTCTACACATATATTCAAGGTATGTTGATCATATTTATTCTTTAATAGTCACACTTATTTCCCTCACCACTGTTCCCTTTCCTAGTCCTTAACATTTTCCTGTCTAGCTTCCAGGTCTTTTGCTACAAGATGGGAATTCTTTTGTATTTGTGTATGCATGCAAGAGGGCACTTAAGAGAATGTGCCTGTGGAGGCTCAAAGGTGACATCAGGATTCATCCTGGATTGCTCTTCCACTTTATTGCTTTGCTGCTGCTATGTCTGCCCAATGTTTTTACATGGAATATGGGGATCAGAACCCAGATCCTTTCATGAACATCTGAAGGACAAATATAGCACCTTTGGTCCCAAAGATAATGTTTTCAGCACAAGGGAGACATCGTTCAAAATGGACTGATCACGGAGCCTGTGCATATTCGCACTGAGACGGAACATTGCAAAAATGAAGATATCACATGGACACATCACCTTGATGATCTGTAGAAGGGGCTGATGACCTCTGGGGTGCTGGGACCATTCCAGCTTTTGATTTGGGTTCTGAGTACATGAGTGCATTCATTTTACGAGCCATTTTCTAGATGAACTGGGTATATGTATTGAACATAGTATATACATCGCCCAGCGATTTATAGTAAATCTCATTTGCCAAAATGTTGATAACACTTTTTTTTAAATTTTACAAGTGAAGTAAAGGCAATTCTTGGAAAAATTAAAGATTGTAGTGATAGGATAAAGCAAAGAAGATTAAAGAAGAACAAAGAGCACTGTGGAGAATGTGGGAGACACAGCTCCAAGGTTAATCGATCTCTCAGACAAAATGAGTTCCTCCTGCCATCCTGCTGCTAAATGCCAGGGGTGGCCCTGCCTCTTTTCTGTACTCCAAGTCCCTTATTATGGTAATCGCCTATGGGGTTTGTTTTCACAATAGACAGCCACTCTCCCAAGGAGTTTCCTTGCCTGACTTGCATTGTACTCCTCGGCACTGTGGGGGGAAAGGCGAGATGCTGGCCCATCTGTTGAACATGTGGGTAGATGGAGACTTTCCATCTTGATTCTCACAGAAACAGAGGTGTTTTGTCCCTGATGGCTGACCATAGTCACATGTCTTAGAGATACTACACATCTGTTACCTCTATATGGACAAACGTTTGACAGGTTGATAGAAAACTTTTATGGAACCAGATGAGTGAATTTCTATCTATGTATTCATTTATGTTTCTTTTGTCCAGCTTAAAAAGTTCTTTTGCATTCAACAATTTTTAAATATGTTCTATACTACTTATGCCAGTATTTTCATGTTATCACTTTGACTTTTTAAATTCAGCCCTCTAATCTGTCTGAAATTTGTCCAGGGTATGAAGTAGGGACTGATTAGTTCCCGAAAGACAGGCAGTTGTCTTTCTAACATCTGCTTGGTCCATTCTTTCCCCAGACCTTAGATGCCACATTAGTTATGCAACAGACCTCACAGACTCTCACAGATCTCTTGCCTGATGCTGTTTCTCACCCTATTGGTTTGTCCATTTCCCAACCAAACACTTCTGTTATAAAGACTGAAGGACTAATTATTTCTTGATTTTTAAACTCCTTTCAAAACACTTTCCCCTCTTTTTAGTTTCCCTTCTTATTTTCCCTTAAGTCTGCTTGTCAAATTACAATTCTTATTGGGATCACATTAGAATCATGAGTTAATCATCCCACTGAATCTTGTGTCCTGCAAGGTGATAATAGTCATCTTCTTCTATGCCTACACCAGAATTTCAGTTTCCTTCCTTTTCTTTCTACTCCTGTATTTTTCATAATTTCTAGGTATTTAAATTTTGTTAATATGTAAAACTGGGATTATTATTATAATCTCTAACCATTAATGTTGCATAGAAAGGATATTTAGTTTGATATATTCTCCTGTGTTAGTTGCAATATCTCATTAGTTGATTCTCTAATCGTTCACTTGTTTTGCTTCTTTTTTTTTTCTAAAGTTCATGAACCAATTCATTTTTTGTCCGGGACATCAATGAACTGCAGAGCATTCGTCTGCCGTGTGCAGATATCTTTGCTATCTACTCCCTTCAGGTCTCCATGTGGACATTTGAGACAAAATAACCCAGAAAATCCTAAGTTTTCTTTCCTTAAATTCAGGAACCTTATCTGTGAAATTTACTTTTACTCTGATGATGAAAATTATACTAAAATTTCTAACTAAATTGACTTTATATTACCCCTCTTAAGTGCCTTTGCTAATCACTGTTCCTTTGTTTTCTTGTTCTGAATTTTGTGGTGAGGCACAACGTTCTTATCCTTCTTTGGATTTCTGTTCTTTTTTGCCACCAGAAGTTACTCGTGTCCCTGATTCACTGACCAGGGAATTCCTTTCCTGGTCCCAGTCTGCACAGGTCTAACATACAACCTCTGTCTCTCCAAAGTTCCTTCCTCTTTCCCATCCTTCCTTGGGATGGCCACTGTCTCCCTTATCTTCTCTTTTGATTCACTAGGCCAGGAGATCTGACGTCTCACTCCTAACATAAGCACATTTTCTCTCTCTTTTCTTTTTTCATTGACTTTGCTTCTCTGTATAGATTTCTTAGCAGCAACAGCTGGATTGTGTAGTTGCCATCTCCCAGGAGGTCTTCATGGACTCGTTCATTTTCTCTTTCTTTTTGCTGATAAGAAACCCTCAAGTCTTTGCTGTTCTGCACATTTCCTGTTTTTTTGTTTTTGTTTCTTGTTTTTTTTTTTTTTTTTAGTAACCGAGTCTTCTATTTGGGGTTTCTTTTCCTCAGCTTCCAAGCCATTTCTGTTCTATTCTCCCAGGACTTCAAACTTATTTGTCAGATTTCTCCAATGTTTCACCATCTTCACAGGGGCTCGACAGCGTGGCCTCCAGCTGAGCACAGCCCTGTCTCCTGAGTCTAGCTTCTTAGGTCTTTGCTTCACGCGGGTCCCACCTTCTCTGTTGATGCGGTTGCTTTGCCTTCTGCTCCTGGATCATCTGTGCCTTGGAGATCTGCATTTCCTTTTTATCAACCCACATAGCAGTGAACAGATATGCACCCTGGGAAGCAGATAACTATAAGCCAATTTATCACCCAGTGTCATGTTTTGAATGTATCCCTCAAAAGTTCATGTGCTGAAAGCTTAATACTAAAATCCATGTGTCTAATGACATTTGGAGGTGAAAGCTTTTGGCCTCTGTTTGGATTAGATAAGGATGATTCCCTGTACTCACATAGTGGCTTTCTACAGGATTAAACAACCCAAGATTGCACATCGTTCCATCTCTCCATTTTATGCCCTCCAATAATGCAACAGGAAGGACCTTTACCACAAACAGAACAGAAACTGATGGTCTCCTCTTGTGCTTCCAGGCTCCAGAACAATGAGGCAATACCTGGCCTCAGGTATTTTGTCATAGTTAAAGGAAATTCACTGATAAACCTAGAATACTAGTTTACTGGATAATGTGGAGGGCAAAGCTTCCCAGAATGTTAGCATGACAACAATGTTGAGTATCACATTGACGACAGCCACCAAATTGGAATTGTTATAAATTAAAAGGGATCAGTTAACCAAGTTAGAATTGAAAAGCTCTTTTATGAGCTAGACGCAAATAACATAAATTAACGTGGGCTGGGGGATAGCACAGAGCATCAAGTGCTTGGCAAGGAACAAGGAAGAATTGGGTTTGGTCCCCAGAATCCATGTAAAAAAAGAAAAAGCAAAACAGGTGTGGCGGCCCAAGTTCGTAATCCTAGAGGTGGGTCCCTGGAATTTACTAGCCGGCCAGCCTCACCTACTTGACAATTCCCAGGTCAGTGAGAGACCCAGCCTCAAAGAAAGGTAGGTAGGATCTGAGGAATGATACTATTGCTGCCCTCTGGCCTCCACAAACATGTGCACACATGTGCATCTGTATCCACATGTATATGTGTACCCTCACTGCACAAATATGCACACACAAGAAATCAATGAATTGCAAGTATATAAATCTTAGTTGTTAGTAGATGTATGTCATGTGGAATCAGGTAAATATTACTAGCATGTGCAGCTTTGTCCCGTAGGAAATAGGCTGAGCACAGTGGCATATGCCTGTAATTCCGCACTTGGGAGGCTGAAGCTGATGTACTGGCAATTTGAAGCCAACTTTTTTTTCTCCCACATTTTATTATTTTTTTTCCTAATCATATAAGCTCAATAGTTAGCCTCGTCTTCTCTCTCCCCCCTCCTTTCCCCATCGTCACCCATTCTACTTTTCCACCTTCCTCCCTTCCTTTCACTCCCTTCCCTCTTTCTTTCTCTCCTAGTACCTCCCCCTTCCTCCCTCCCATCCCCTGGAGCATCCATTTATGTGGACACCAAACCTCCCTCTGAGTCTACCCTAGGGAGGGTTCAGGACTAAGTGGCATAGCCCGGAGCCCCTTCTTGGGCTCCCCATTAGCATTAGAACTCTATTTTTACTCTTGCCTCTAAGGATCCTACTACCTGAAGCCTTCTCCCCTATGATCCAAGTTAGACTTGGGGGGTCGTTGACATGTCAGCCACTGTGCAGGTCATGAAGCCAACTTTTTATACAGCAATATATCGTATCAAAATTTGTAATGGTTCTGCAGTCTTCTGAAACCAACTTTAAAAATATGTTTTTAATACACAGAAAAACTAATTTCTGTGAGGAAGTGGACTCCCAACAGGATTTGGTGTAACCATCCACAAACTGAAGCAAGGGCTGGCGCAAGAACTCTTTGAAAAACTTTATTCAGCAACATCTGCTTGTTCTCGCAATGCTCATTTTTGTTTTGTTTTTAATTGTCTCTTCTGCTCCCTAGAAAGCCACTGTACTCAATAAAACATGTAAAATGTCACACTCTTCAGTTCCCTTGGGGCCAACTCATTCACTCCTTACCATGCTCTCTGACTCCAACTATGGCCACGTTTTCCTTGGCACTGAAGAGCTGCCGTTGTGCATCCACGCCATTAGTATGCTGAGAGTTCAGTTGTAGAAATGATTTTCTATTTTTTTCAATCTCTACTTCTTTCTGAGATACCAACTTCTCCAAGGTGCCTTCCTTAGGACTGACTTACTTTCATTTTATTTATTTATCCAGTTAATATGTTTATTACAGGTACTGGGATTGCATCCAGGGCTTTGGTTATGCCAAGCATATGCTATGCGATGTCACAAAGCTCTCTGGCTGCTTTCATAGTGTTTGCTTGTTCATGTTTTCATCTGTAGCGTAGGGTATATGCGAATAAAGTGGGGGAAAGCCCTGGAGTTGAAACCTTGCTGCATAACATTCTCTCAGACTTTATTTATACTTCCCCTCTCCTTGGAGTTGTGATCACAGAGACGAGCAGGAAAGTTTGCCTTTTAACTCAATGGTAAGTTTTGTAGAATAGCAATTCTTAATTTCCACTTGGTTCAATTTAGCATTAAAAAATCCAGATGAAGTCTAATGTGGGGACAGGCACCTGTCCAGCCAGTGGTTGAGAAGCTAAAGTGGGAAGATGACTTGAGCCCAGGAATTTGGATGGGAAGAAAGAGAAGAAGAACAAGAAGATGGGAAGAGGAGAGAAGATGAGAGAGAGAGAGAGAGAGAGAGAGAAAGGGAGGGAGGAAAGGAGAGAGGAAAAAAACCAAAGCTTCAGGATTTGACGTAACAGAGATATACATGTTGAGTGATATGTGTGCTGCATGTTATTTGTGTTTTTTAAGAAGTCACTCAACACATTCACAAACTATCTAAGAGCATTTATTGTTTTGCTTGCATAGTTACATTAATGATCTAGCTGCTATTAATCTCTATATAGGTTACAAGGCAAAAGTCAACTTCATTTTTTTCCACACATAGATTGCAAAATGTCCTAACATGGAAATTTTTCCTCTTTTACAGTCTTTCTCTGGAATGCTGCATGTATGGTAAAAATGATGACGCATATTTCTAATACAAATCAATTAAATTTTGAAAGTATAAGACAGCATTACTGAGCCCAGCCCCCAACCACCTCAGAGCCCGATGCGTCCCGGTGGCGAGCACTCAGGCCGGCTTGGCCTGCGCCCGCGGCCCGGACGACCCCAGCCCCACTCCGCGCCGACCCGCCCCCACCCGCCGCCCGCTGCCCAAGGTGAGTGAGAGAGAGAGAGAGCCCAGCCCAGCCCCCAACCACCCCGGAGCCCCACGCGTCCCGGCAGCGAGCACCCAGGCCGACTCCGGCTTAGCCTGCGCCCCGCCCCGGACCCAAGCCCCTCGCACCCTCCCGCCCCGTGTGCCTCGCCACCCCCCTGGATCCCAGGTGAAGAATTCTGCCATTGAGCCAAGGAGCGAAAGAGCCCAGCCCAGCCCCACCCCCCACCCGGGAGCCGCCGGGCCAGCAGCACCGCGCTGCGCAGCCGCTGGCTTTGCCCCGGGCCCCGCCCCTCTCCGCGCCCACCTTCCCAGGTCGCAGGTGAAGAATTCTGCCATCAACATCAGACCCTCTGCCTCTCTGGCCCACCGGGGACCTACGCACATGGTCCACGGAAGACACACTGCTACTCAGAATTCAATAGAGCCCAAAGGAAACTCAAGCAAAATTCTAAGGAACAAAGGGAGCACAGGCCATACATCTGGACTCCACTACAATCATTATATCACGTGGGCGAGTTTCTTCTCATCCAGCCCAAAGATAAATAAACTTTTTCTTTTCACCTTACTGATCCTTTAAAATATCAATGCTGTAGATCAACTTTCTCATACAGCCACCCCACAACATACAACTCCAGGGAGTACACCACTCACCCCCACATTTCACCAAGATACTAAATCGTAAAACTGCACTACCAAACTAATATTCACCCCCTGGTAACATAACCGGACTTAACAGACGTACTAACAGCCTAGTAGCCTCATCTAGGATATAATAATAACAATACACAAACATACCCAATCCAAGACAAGCACTAGTAATAACTGGCAAGCATAACAATACCAACTACCTCGATTCAGTGAAAAACACACAGAAACTGAAAGGTCCTAAAAAACAAAACAACAATGTACAAGTCAAAGTGCAGATCCGTGAGAAACAAAACCCAAGAAGACCAATCTCCTGCCGAAAGAATCAATCCCATAATGAGGGATTCTGACCAGAAAAATCCACAGAAAATAGCCATGAAAGCCAGACCCAACATAACGACTTTCAGAGTATGATCCTTACCATGATTAATACTATGAAAGAGGAAATCCGAGAAGAGTTAAACAACCGTATCAACCACTTTGAACAGGAACACAACAGGCACTTGGAGGAGTTGAGAAACAAAGAAACAAAAATAGGTATGGGGCAGTTAAAACAGTCCCAGGCAGAGTTTAAAATTGAACTAAAAGACAAATTATCTTCAACCCAAAACTCAACAGAGAGTCTTAGCAGCAGAACAAATGAGGCAGAAAATAGAATTTCAGATCTTGAAGACAAAATGGGAGAATTAACCAGCTCAATGGAAGAGATTGTTAAAGCCAAAAAGATACTGGAGAGGAACATTCAAGAGATATGGGACACCCTGAAGAAGCCTAACATGCGCATTCATGGAATACCAGACCAAGAATCCCAAAATACCACACCTGAAGAAATATTTCAATTCATCATAAATGAAAACTTCCCACAACTAAAGAATGAGAGTCCTATCCAAATACAAGAGGCATTTCGCACTCCAAACAGATACGACCAAAATAGAAAATCGCCACGGCAAATAATAGTCAAAACACTCCACATTCAAGACAAAGAAAAGGTGCTCAGAGCTTCAAGAGAAAAAAAGCAACTCACTTTTAAAGGTAAACCTATTAGAATAACAAATGACTACTCAATGGAAACAGTAAAAGCAAGAAGAGCTTGGAGAGACATACTTCAAGTATTAAATGAGCAAAAATGCCAACCCAGACTGATATACCCGGCAAAACTATCTGTCATGATTGAGAGAGAAAGAAAAGTTTTCCAGCACAAGACAACTTGAAGGGATACATGTCTACCAAACCAGGCCTTCAAAAAATCCTAGAACTGATACTCAAGCTTGAAGAAAAGAACAAGCATATCCAGGAGGACAGAAGGGAAGTATAATACCACCAAAACATAAATATCAAACAACATGCTTACAAAATCTACTAAACATAAAAAATGTCCAGAATTAAAAATAATTTCTCCATTATAAAATTAAATGTCAATGGTATTAACTCGCCGATTAAGAGACACAGATTACAAACTTGGATTAAAAATCACAATCCAACAATCTGCTGCCTTCAGGAAACTCATCTCACCACAAAAGATAGGCACATCCTAAGAATGAAAGGCTGGTCCAAAATCTTGCAAGCTAATGGAACCAGGAAACAGGCAGGGGTAGCAATTATGCTTTCAGACAAAGTGGACTTCAAACCAAAGAAAATCATAAGAGACACAGATGGATACTACATTTTAGTCACGGGTACAATTCACCAGGAAGACTTCACAATCCTGAACATTTATGCACCCAATACGGGCCCCTCCACATTCATTAAGAAAACCCTATAGCGCCTAAAGCAAGAAATCAACCCCCAAACGATAATTCTTGGGGACTTCAACACCGCCCTCTCAACATGGGATAGATCAACAGGTCAAAAGCTTAACAGACTCTTTTCACCCCACCCCGCTCCGCCGGTCGGGACGCGCACGCGAGGTCCAGCCGGGCCTCACCGAGCGCTCTAGGACCCCAGGTCAGCCCACAGGGACCCGGCTCCGACTCCCACAATCCAGCCGGAGCCGCGCGGGGGCCGAGGGACAAGAAGGACCTCCCCTGCGCCCGGACCCCGCCCCAGCTGTCCTCGGGTTAAATAGCTCCACGCTGACGCGCCCATCCTCCCTTTTCACCCCACCCCGCTCCGCCCGTCGGGACGCGCGTGGTCCAGCCGGGCCTCACCCCGCGACCTAGGTAAGTCCCCGTTCGGGCCCCGCCCACCAGTACCCCAGGCCAAATAATTCAGTTTAGTGAAATTGAGAGATCTTAACAGTAAATTTTTTTATTATTATTATTATTTATTCAACTGTGCACATGTGTGTGTGTATGTGCTCACTCGCGCGTGTGTGTATGTGTGTGTCTGTGTATGTGCAGAACCACGGACGAATTCGCGAACCATTATGGACGCCTCCACCTCCTTCTGCCTCGGGATTCACAGGCTCCGCCCTACCAGGACCAGATGCGCAGGCTGCCCCGGCTTCCGCCTGGCGTCTATACGTGGGATCTGGGATCCGAACTCAGGACCTTCCGCCTGCAAGGCGGAGGCTTAACCCCTGAGCCACCTCTCCAGCCCGATCTTAACAGTTAAAATGACAATGCCAAAGTCGAAGTGCAAATCCAAGAGAAGCAACACTCAAGTAAACAAATTTCCCACTGAAGAAATTAATCCCATAATGTTAGACTCCAACAAGAACAAACCCACGGAAAAAGGCCAAGAAAGCCTGACCCAGGATAACGACCTTCAAAATATGATCATTACCATGTTGAATACTATGAAAGAGGAAATCCGGGAGGAATTACATAATCAAATCAATCGCTTTGAAGAGGAACACAACAGACATCTGGAGGAGTTGAGAAAAACAGTGCAAGAAACAAAAAAATGGCATAGAGCAGTTAAAACAAACTCAAGCAGAGTTTAAAACTGAGCTAAAAGACAAGTTATCTTCAACCCAGAATGCCACAGAGAGTCTTATCAACAGAACTAATGAAGCAGAAAACAGAATTTCAGACCTTGAAGATAAAGTGGGAGTACTAACCAGCTCAATGGAAGAGGTTGTTAAAGCCAAAAAGATACTTGAGAGAAATATCCAAGAGATATGGGACACCCTGAAGAAGCCTAACATGCGTATTCATGGAATACCGGAGCAAGAATCTCAAAATACCACCCCTGAGGAAATTTTTCAAACGATCATCAAGGAAAACTTTCCTCATCTAAAAAAAGAGAGGCCCATTCATATACAAGAGCCATTCCACACCCCAAACAGATACGACCAAAATAGAAGCACACCGCGGCAAATAATAGTTAAAACACTCCACATTCAAGATAAAGAACTGGTGCTGAGAGCTTCAAGGGAGAAAAAACAAGTCACTTTCAAAGGCAAATCTATTAAAATAACAAATGACTTCTCAGTCGAAACAGTAAAAGCAAGAAGAGCTTGGAGAGACATACTTCAAGTATTGAATGAGCAAAAATGTCAACCCAGGCTGATTTACCCTGCAAAACTATCAGTCATGATCGAGGGAGAAAGAAAAATTTTCCAGCACAAAGACAACTTTAAGGGATACATGTCCACCAAACCAGGCCTTCAAAAACTGCTAGAAATGATACTCAAGCGTGAAGAAAAAAACAGGCATATCCAGGAGAACAGAAGGCAAATATAACACCATTAAAAGCGAAGCAATATACTTATAAAAGCTACTAAACATAATAAATGTCTGGAATTAACAATAGTTTCTCCATTATAACACTAAATGTTAATGGACTTAATTCACCGATCAAGAGACACAGATTACAAACTTGGATTAAAAATCACAATCCATCAATCTGTTGCCTGCAGGAAACCCATCTCACCACAAAAGATAGGCACGCTCTAAAATAAAAGGCTGGTCAACAATTCTACAAGCAAATGGAAGCAGAAAACAGGCAGGGGTAGCCATTATGCTATCAGACAAAGTGGATTTCAAACCAAAAAAAATTATAAGAGACACGGATGGATACTACATTTTAGTCACAGGTACAATTCACCAGGAAGATTTCACAATACTGAACATATATGCACCCAATATGGGCCCCTCCACATTCATTAAGAAAACCTTACAGCGTCTAAAGCAAGAAATCAACCCCCAAACGATAATTCTTGGGGACTTCAACACCGCCCTCTCTACATGGGATAGATCAACAGGTCAAAAGCTTAACAGAGACACTTTGGAACTTAATCAAACCCTGAAAGAAATGGACCTTACAGATCTCTATCGAACTTTTCACCCACGCACCAAAGAATACACATTTGTCTGAGCAGCACACGGAACTTTCTCCAAAATAGATCACATATTGGGCCACAAAATGAATCTACACATATACAAGAAAGTTGAAATTCTAACCTGTGCCCTATCAGACCACCACGGCCTAAAGCTGGACATCCACAACACATCAAACAAGAGAAAATACACTAACTCCTGGAAACTTAACAATATGATGCTGAATGAGAACTGGATTCAGGAAGAAATTAAAAAGGAAATTCAAGATTTCCTGAAAGTGAATGATAACGAAAATACAACTTACCAAAATCTCTGGGACACAATGAAAGCTGTTCTAAGAGGTAAGTTCATAGCTCTTAATGCCCACGTCAAAAAAATGGAAACATCAGAAATAAACAACTTAACAATGCAGCTTAAAGCTTTAGAGAAACTAGAGCAATCTGATCCCAAAAGCAGTAGAAGAGAAGAGATTAGCAAAATAAGGGGAGAAATATCTGAAATCGAGATTAAGAAAACGATAGAAAAAATCAACCAATCAAAAAGCTGGTTCTTTGAAAAAATCAACAAGATTGATACACCCCTAGCTAAACTAACCAAAAGCAAGAGAGAGAAAACCCAAATTAACAAAATTAGAAATGAACATGGAGTTATCACTACTGATACCCAAGAAATCCAGAGAATTATAACATCATATTTCAAAAACTTATACTCTGTGAAGTTTGACAACACAAAAGAGATGGATGAATTTCTAAGTAAACACAACTTACCTAAATTGAATCAGGAAGTTGTGAATTATTTAAATAGTCCTATAACATATAAGGAAATTGAGGAAGTAATCTCGAATCTTCCCACCAAAAAAGGTCCTGGACCAGATGGATTCAGCACAGAGTTCTACCAGACATTTAAGGAGTTAATAACACCAATACTCCTTAAACTGTTCCATCAAATAGCAAAGGAAGGAACACTACCAAATTCCTTCTATGAAGCTAATACCGTTTTAATCCCAAAACCTAATAAAGATTCACTTAAAAAAGAAAACTATAGGCCGATCTCCCTGATGAACACAGACGCAAAGATTCTCAACAAAGTTTTAGCAAATCAGATTCAAAAACATATTAAAAAGATCATTCATGGGGACCAAGTAGGCTTCATCCCCGGCACACAAGGTTGCTTCAACATACGCAAATCAATAAATGTAATTCATCATGTAAACCAGTCCAAAGTCCAAGACCACATGATACTCTCGATAGATGCAGAAAAAGCTTTTGACAAGATCCAACAGCCTTTTATGATCAAAATGCTAGAGACAGTAGGAATGGAAGGAACCTTTATCAATATAATAAAAGCTGTATACAACAAGCCCACAGCAAGGATTATGCTCAATTGGGAACAATTGGAAGCATTCCCACTTCGATCAGGAACTAGACAAGGCTGTCCACTCTCACCACTTCTATTCAATATTTTACTTGAAGTCTTAGCTGAAGCCATAAGACAAGAAAGGGACATAAGAGGGATTCAAATCGGCAAGGAAAAAGTCAAGCTATCCCTATTTGCAGATGACATGATCTTATACCTGCGGGATCCCAAAAACTCCACCAGGAAGCTCCTGGAACTAATTGAGAAGTTCAGCAGGGTGGCAGGATACAAAATAAATGTGCAAAAATCATAGGCCTTCCTATATGCCCAGAATGAAAGAAGTGAAAAAGCCTTGAGAGAAACCATACCATTTACTATAACCCCTAAAAAAATGAAATACCTTGGTATAAACCTAACTAAGGAGGTAAAAGACCTTTACAATGAAAACTTTAAAACCCTAAAGAAAGAAATTGCAGAAGACACCAGAAGGTGGAAAGACCTCCCTTGTTCCTGGATTGGCAGAATCAACATTGTAAAAATGACCATCCTACCAAAGGCAATATACAGATTCAATGCTATACCAATCAAAATCCCAAAGCAATTCTTCAAAGAAGTTGACCAAACAATCTCAAAGTTCATATGGAGCACAAAAGACCCAGGATAGCAAAAACAATCCTGAGTAACAAAAACACAGCTGGAGGTATTACCATACCAAACCTAAGTCTATACTACAAATCCATAGTTATAAAGACAGCCTGGTACTGGCTC
This sequence comes from Typhlomys cinereus, assembly GCA_023101885.1. Classification (NCBI taxonomy): domain Eukaryota; kingdom Metazoa; phylum Chordata; class Mammalia; order Rodentia; family Platacanthomyidae; genus Typhlomys; species Typhlomys cinereus. Next base: position 6,616,703 of record JALPQD010000075.1, read on the forward strand.
CAAAATAGACACACAGATCAATGGATAAGGATTGAAGACCCAGATATAAGCCCACAAAGTTACAGCCATTTGGTCTTTGACAAAGGGGCCCAAAGAATCCAATGGAAAAAGAACAGCATCTTCAACAAATGGTGCTGGCAAAACTGGATCTCCACATGCAGAAGATTAAAGCTGGACCTGTACTTGTCACCATGTACAAGACTTAATTCCAAATGGATCAAGGACCTTGATATCAGGCCAGAGACTTTAAAAACCATAGTTGAAAGGATAGGGAACTCCCTCGAGCTGATTGGGCTAGGCCAACAGTTCCTAAACAGACATCCAATGGCACAGTCACTGCTACCAACTCTCAACAGTTGGGATCTTGTGAAATTAAAGAGCTTCTGTTCAGATAAAGAGATTGTCACACGAGCTCAAAGGCAACCCACAGAATGGGAGAAAATCTTCACTAACCACATATCTGACAGAGCTCTACTGTCCAGAGTGCACAAAGAACTTAGAAAATTAAACTCCAAGGAAAACACTGGCCCAATTAAAAAATGGGCCCTGGAACTTCAAAGAAACTTTACCAGGGATGAAATTAAAATGTCTAACAATTATCTTAAAAAATGCTCCACTTCCTTCGCCATCAGGGAAATGCAAATCAAAACTTCCCTGAGATATCATCTCACCCCGGTCAGGATGGCAAAAATCCACAATACAAACAACGACAAATGCTGGAGAGGATGTGGAGAGAGGGGAACTCTCCTACATTGTTGGTGGGAATGCAGGCTCATACAGCCACTCTGGCGAGCCGTCTGGAGATTCTTAAAGAAATTAAAGATTGAAATGCCATATGATCCTGCTATCCCACTTTTGGGAATAACCCCCCATGCAGCAGAGGTTCGCCTCGATAGCACAAGCTCGACCATGTTCATAGCAGCACTGTTTACAATAGCAAAGTCATGGAATCAACCTAAATGTCCAACAGTTGACGAGTGGATAAGGAAACTGTGGTACATCTATACAATGGAGTACTACTCAGCCATCAAAAATGATGAATTACTGGAATTTGCTGGGAAATGGATGTCATTAGAAAGAATTATATTAAGTGAAGTATCCCAAACCCAGAAAATTAAGCGCCGTATGTACTCCCTAATAGGTGGCTCCTAGTACCAAACTCACCCAGCCCACATTGAGACACTCAAAAGTAAACCTATGTAACACAGTAATTGCAAGAATTATGAACAAGAGAGATGGGTTAGGAGGGCCACACCAGAAACAAGGAGAGAGGGGACCATGTTACAGCAGAGAAAATAGGCCTCCATCAAGGTCTGCAAGTAAGTAATGAGAAACCTGGTTAAGTTCACAGACGTTCTTTCCTGATCTCACCAGAAGGGGAGGGCATATAGTCTAGCAGATAAAAAGTAATCATTTTGCAAATGGGTGATGGACCCCTCCCTCAGTGAGGTTTCCTACTCTTATTACATCTACCCTTGAATGTGGTATTACAACAAGACTCCAGTTTAACAGCTTTTTGTCTCTGGCCAGGGGGTGACATACAGTGCCCAGCAGAATGGAGTGAAGGGAATTGCAGGAGCAGCAAAACTGCAAAAGAAAATCAACAAACCACAATCCAGAACTTCAGAGACTCTATATCAATCACATAGAACTAGGACAGCCTAATCTCTCCCCATCCTGGAGCTCAGGGACATTTGCGGAAGAGGGGGCGGTAAGATTGTAAGAGCAAAAGGATGGGAGGAGCAACGATTTGCAAGATTCTCAACAATAGTTGGGGCCAAAGCAATCATAATGGGACTTTGCATGCCCTGCGCAATGTCCAGCGCACTGTTGCCCTCATAAAGTCTAGCATCTGTTAAGGGCACCGAGACCCCTGGAGGCAAGGGATTGACAGCCATAGTAGTGATCTTATGCTTAAGGGGAACAAGAGAAAGGGCTTATGGAAATGCCACTGGGTCCTTATATGTCATCGGAGAGGAGGACCCAGTGGAGAGTTAGGCGTACACAATAAAGGACTCTCTGGGAATTGGGGGGGAGGCACTGGGGGAAGGGGAGGGGGAGGAGGGGGGAGGGAGGGAACTGGTAAAAAATTTTAAAATGTATAATTAAATTTTTAATAAAAAAAATACATGAACCTATGGGGTTCACCTTCAAAACAAAACAAAAAAAAGCTTAACAGAGACACTTTGGAACTTAAACCCTTAAAGAAATGGACCTTACAGATCTCTATTGAACTTTTCACCCATGCACAAAAGAATACACATTTTTCTCAGCAGCACACGGAACTTTCTCCAAAATAGATCATATATTGGGCCACAAAACGAATCTCCACATATACAAAAAAGTTGAAATTCTAACCTGTGCCCTATCAGACCACCATGGCCTAAAGCTGTACATCCACAACACAACAAACAAGAGAAAATACACTAACTCCTGGAAACTTAACAATATGATGCTGAATGAGAACTGGATTCAGGAAGAAATTAAAAAGGAAATTCAAAATTTCCTGAAAGTGAACGATAACGAAAATACAACTTACCAAAATCTCTGGGACACAATGAAAGCTGTCCTAAGAGGTAAGTTCATAGCTCTTAATGCCTACATCAAAAAAATGGAAACATCAGAAATAAATAACTTAACGATGCAGCTTAAGGCTTTAGAGAAACTTAAGCAATCTGATCCCAAAAGTAGTAGAAGAGAGGAGATTAGCAAAATAAGGGGAGAAATATCTGAAATCGAGACTAAGAAAACAATAGAAAAAAATCAACCAGTCAAAAAGCTGGTTCTTTGAGAAAATCAATAAGATAGATACACCCCTAGCTAAATTAACCAAAAGCAAGAGAGAGAAAACCCAAATTAACAAAATTAGAAATGAACATGGAGTAATCACTACTGATACCCAAGAAATCCAGAGAATTATAACATCATATTTCAAAAACTTATACTCAGTGAGGTTTGACAACACACAAGAGATGGATGAATTTCTAAGTAAACACATCTTACCTAAATTGGATCAGGAAGTTGTGAATTACTTAAATGGCACTATAACATATAAGGAAATTGAAGAAGTAATCTCGAATCTTCCCACCAAAAAAGGTCCTGGGCCAGATGGATTCAGCACAGTATTCTACCAGACATTTAAGGACTCAATAACACCAATACTCCTTAAACTGTTCCATCAAATAGCAAAGGAAGGAACACTACCAAATTCCTTCTATGAAGCTAATATCATCTTAATCCCAAAACCTAATAAAGATTCACTTAAAAAAGAAAACTATAGGCCGATCTCCCTGATGAACACAGACGCAAAGATTCTCAACAAAGTCTTAGCAAATCGGATTCAAAAACATATCAAAAAGATCATTCACAGGGACCAAGTATTCTTCATCTCCGGCACGCAAGGTTGGTTCAACATACGAAAATCAATAAATGTAATTCATCATGTAAACCAGTCCAAAGTCCAAGACCACATGATACTCTCGATAGATGCAGAAAAAGCCTTTGACAAGATCCAACAGCCTTTTATGATCAAAACGCTAGAGACAGTAGGAATGGAAGGAACCTTTATCAATATAATAAAAGCTGTATACAACAAGCCCACAGCAAGGATTATGCTCAATTGGGAACAATTGGAAGCATTCCCACTTCGATCAGGAACTAGACAAGGCTGTCCACTCTCACCACTTCTATTCAATATTGTACTTGAAGTCTTAGCTGAAGCCATAAGACAAGAAAGGGACATAAAAGGGATTCAAATCGGCAAGGAAGAAGTCAAGCTATCCCTATTTGCAGATGACATGATCTTATACCTGCGGGATCCCAAAAACTCCACCAGGAAGCTCCTGGAACTAATTGAGAAGTTCAGCAGGGTGGCAGGATACAAAATAAATGTGCAAAAATCAGAGGCCTTCCTACATGCCCAAAATGAAAGAAGTGAAAAAGCCCTGAAAGAAACAATCCCATTTACTGTAGCCCCTAAAAATTGAAATACCTTGGTATAAACCTAACCAAGGAGGTAAAAGACCTTTACAATGAAAACTTTAAAACTCTAAAGAAAGAAATTGCTGAAGACATCAGAAGGTGGAAAGACCTCCTGGATTGGCAGAATCAACATCGTAAAAATGACCATCTTACCAAAGGCAATATACAAATTCAATGCTATACCAATTAAAATTCCAAAGCAATTCTTTAAAGAAGTTGACCAAATAATCTCAAAATTCATATGGAGGCACAAAAGACCCAGGATAGCAAAGACAATCCTGAGTAACAAAAACACTGCTGGAGGTATTACCATACTGAACCTTAGTCTATACTACAAATCCATAGTTATAAAGACAGCCTGGTACTGGCTCCAAAATAGACACACAGATCAATGGATAAGGGTTGAGGACCCAGATATAAGCCCACAAAAATACAGCCATTTGATCTTCGACAAAGGGTCCAAAGAATCCAATGGAAAAAGAACAGCATCTTCAACAAATGGTGCTGGCAAAACTGGATCTCCACATACAGAAGATTAAAGCTGGACCCGTACTTGTCACCATGTACAAGACTTAATTCCAAATGGATCAAGGACCTTGATATCAGGCCAGAGACTATAAAAATCATAACTGAACGGATAGGGAACTCCCTTGAGCTGATTGGCCTAGACCAACATTTCCTAAACAGACATCCAATGGCACAGTCATTGCTACCAACTCTCAACAGCTGGGATCTTGTGAAATTAAAGAGCTTCTGTTCAGATAAAGAGATTGTCACACGAGCTCAAAGGCAACCCACAGAATGGGAGAAAATCTTCACTAACCACATATCTGATAGAGCTCTACTGTCCAGAGTGCACAAAGAACTTAGAAAATTAAACACCAAGGAAACCAATGGTCCATTTAAAAAATGGGCCCTGGAACTTAAAAGAAATTTTACCAGAGATGAAATTAAAATGTCTAACAAATATCTTAAAAAATGCTCCACTTCTTTAGCCATCAGGGAAATGCAAATGAAAACCTCCCTGAGATATCATCTCACCCCGGTCAGGATGGCAAAAATCCACAATACAAACAATAACAAGTGCTGGAGAGGATGTGGAGAGAGGGGAACTCTCCTGCATTGCTGGTGGGAATGCAGGCTCATATAGCCATTCTGGTGAGCCATTTGGAGATTCTTAAAGAAATTAAAGATTGAAATGCTATATGACCCTGCTATTATTCCACTTTTGGGAATAACCCCCCATGCAGCAGAGGTTCACCTAGATAACACAAGCACGACTATGTTCATAGCAGCACTGTTTACAATTGCAAAGTCATGGAATCAACCTAAATGTCCAACAGTTGACGAGTGGATAAGGAAACTGTGGTACATCTATACAATGGAGTACTACTCAGCCATCAAAAATGATGAATTACTGGAATTTGCTGGGAAATGGATGTCATTAGAAACAATTATATTAAGTGAAGTATCCCAATCCCTGAAAGTTAAGCGCCGTATGTACTCCCTAATAGGTGGCTCCTAGTACCAAACTCACCCAGCCCACATTGAGACACTCAAGGGTAAATCTATGTAATACGGTAATTGCAAGGATTGTGAACAGGAGGGATGGGGTTGGAGAGCCACACCAGACACAAGGAGAGAGGGGACCATGTTACAGCAGAGAAAATCGACCTCCAAGGAATGCCAGTAACTAATGTGACACCTGGTTAAGTTCACAGACGTTCGTTCCTGATCATATACAACTGAGGGGGTATGATCTCACCAGAAGGGAAGGGCATATAGTCTGGCAGATGAAAAGAGATCATTTTGCAAATGGGTGACTGATCCCTCCCTCACCGAGGTTTCCTGCTTTTATTACATCTACCCTTGAATGTGCTATTATAACAAGACTCCAGTTTAACAGTTTTTTGTCTCTGACCAGGGGGTGACATACAGTGAAGACATACATACATACATACAGGATGGAGTGAAGGGCATTGCAGGAGCAGCAAAACTGCAAAAGAAAATCAACAAACCACAATCCAGAACTTCAGAGACTCTATATCATCCACATAGAACTAAGCCAGCCTAATCTCCCCCCATCCTGAAGCTCAGGGACATTTACGGAAGAGGGGGCGGTAAGATTGTAAGAGCAAAAGGATGGGGGGAGCAATGATTTGAAGAGTCTCCACACTAGATAGGGCTGAAGCAATCATAATAGGACTTTGCATGCCCTGCACCATGTCTGTCACACTATTGACCTCACAAAGTCTAACATCGGCTAAAGGCACCAAGATCCTTGGAGGCAAGGGATTGATGGCCACAGTAGTGTTCCTATGCTTAAGGGGAACACGAGAAAGGGTTCAGGGAAATGCCACTGGGTCCTTTTACGTCATCGGAAAGGAGGACCAAGAGGAGAGTTAGGCATACACAATAAAGGACTCTCTGGGAATTGGGGGGGAGGCACTGGAAAATGGGGAGGGAGGGAGGGGGAGCAGGGGGTTCAGGGGGAGGAGGGGGGGAGGGTACTGGTCTACCTATTAAGTTTGTATGAGCGGAAATAATATTAAAAAATGTTAAAAAAAAAGACAGCATTACTAATAGTTGTCCTTGGCTATCTCTAGTGCCTTATCTGAGGACCGCCCCTTATGGCCACTCTCCTGTCCCTCATCTATGCAAAGCAGAGGGTGCTCAAGTCCCTTAGAGTGGAGGTAATGCTTGTATAGCCTCACATATCCTATGCAAGTTTAAGACATCTCTAGAGGACTTGTAATGACTCATACAATAAATAAGCTATATAGATAGCTGTTATTTTGTAGAGTTTAGGGAATAAGAAAAGAACAGGTACTATGAAAGTTAGATGTACTTTGTCGATCTGACAATTGATGCTAAGACTTTACTCACACTTGTGACAAATTAGTAATTGAGGCTAGCCCTGAGCAAATCTGTAAGAGATTATCTAATTGATGTGGGAAAAACTCAGCACATAGTAGGTGGGCTCCTTCCCTGGGAAAGAGGATTAGCTGGCAAGAGCTGGTTCAGTATGTTGGCATACTTGACATACAGTCATGCTGGCAAGTTGGAGAGTATGTCCCTCTCCACAGTTCCTGTGGCTATAGAGTGGCTGGTCTCTTCAGCCCCTGATTTGGCATAAGCTCTTCTGCTATGCTGATGAAATGCACTGAGCATTATAAAGCAAAATAAACCCCTTGTTTCCTTAAGTTGTTGAGTGCTGTATTCATGAAACTAGCTAGCACAGGCACACTTTTAGAAGTACTTTGGTCTAGCTCATCACATCTGTGGATGTGGAACGCAAGCATTTGGGAGCAACTGTGATTAAGTCGTTCTGGGGAAAACAGAGTGCATCCTTCTTGTCAAGCAGCAGACTCATGATATGCAGAGCTACTTCAAGGTGCTCTGCTCTATCCCCTTCTAACTGTCCCTGACATAAACTGCTTCATCTCATCTATACAGCATTGGTGTAAGTCTTGATTCAAGTACATCCTCTCATCTGATTCTTCTTTTGTTCATCTCAGAAATTCTTGGTCTTCTCAAAGGTATGTAACTATTAGTGACAAAACCATCGTGGGTAAGATTGACTGAGCCGTCTCCCCAGCCCGAATGTTAGCTTTCTAGATAGTATTCTGTTCTAGACTGCTTGGATCTCTCCTTTAACATTTCCTCCTATTCTTCCCCTTTCCTTCTTTTTCCTGCTCAACCTTGTTGAATCACTGATCCCCCCCTTTTGTATTTTCCAATCCTTTTGATTTGGGGAGTTTTACTGACTACATCTGATTCTCTAGGAGAAAGATTTACTTACTTAATGTAAGTAATGATTATTACAATGGGTCGCTTCATCAGACTTTGCAATTCATAAACTCTTCAGCTATCTAAGCTTATCTATGCAGATAACTTATTACTGTGTTTAACATCTAGAATATCCATTCTCCTTTCATTTAAACATTCAGTGTCCTTTCTAAGTTGTCATTGTCTGCCCAGATGCTTAATCTTGTCTCTTACCATCTTGATCTTAGAAAATAGTGTTGTTTCATAGTTTGCATCTGGCCCCTGCAATATTTGCATCTTCTGCTGCTTTTTCTATTATCTTTTTTGCGTGCTGAGTCGGTGTTGCCATAGCTTCCCATCTAAACTGTCATCTCTGAGTAGATGGTGGTTGTACTTCAAAATAAAATTTTAAGAATCATTTGTGGTTTGAGCATAATCTCGCCCGCACAGAGGTGACTTCCACATGCTCCTGAATGGCTGCAGTATTGATCAAGGACTGGAAATTGGGTTTGTCCAGTGGTGTTCGTGGGCTTCTCACTCACTCTTGGGCCATGTGAAAGCAGAGGAAGAAAACCAGGATCTAACTTTCAGGCCACAGTGTTCCTGTCAGAACTCAGGATTCAGTTGTCATGTTTCTCCTCTGGACTGGTCAGTGCCAGCAGGGCACAGGGTTCCAGTGTCCATTTGCCTCTCGTTTTCCAGTTTCTCTTGGCTCTAGGCCTGTGGACTGGTTGCTTGCGTCATTTGTGGCGTTTTACTTGTCTTGGGAGCTGGTATTAACTGGTTTATCATGCTATGAATTAAATGTTTCCCACACCAGAATAAATGTGAACTGAGTCCAGTTTTGACCTTTCTCTATTTACTTCCAGTCCATGACCTTGTTGCTAAATATATAAAATGTGTTTGAGCAGAGCTGCATGGGCACCTGGAATTTATTTCTAAATGATCAATACTATTTAGAGTTAAACCGAAGCAAACTGTTGCTTAAGGAGCATGCTAGTCAGCTTTCTGTTGTTGTGACAGCTACTTGAGACAACCAGCCTATGGAAAAGGAAGAGTTTATTTGGGGTCCGTCTCTGACATGTGTGCATGATCACATGGCTTCTGGTAGGAAAGCTGGATGGCAGAGGCAGAGAGTGGGTGTGGAGACCAATGGCTCCCCTTGTGACTAGGAAAGAAAAAGACATGGACATTCTTTCCCAACTATCTGAAGGCTTCTCTCTGGAGTTTCTACCACCTCTCAAACGCCCCATACTGGGAATAAAGCTGCTTTGAATGCATGGGCTTTGGTATGAATGTCAAGATCCAAACACAAACAAGGAACCAAAACAGAAGAGTTACAGAAGCAGTGGCTACAGATGCCAGAACTTCAAGAACCTGGAAAATGGTAAGTGCTGAGGCTCTGAACCTCCCTGAGGGACAGATGAAGGAATGCTGAAGGGGAAAAGGAAGACACTTTCCTCACTGGTAATTCCACTGACGTGGGATTTATCCTGTAGCAAACGCTCAGATACATGTCGTCAAAGGCAACTCAGATGAAGCTCAAAAGGCCAAACTTTCAAAAAGACATGAAGAGAGGAAGGAGACTGGCAAGAAAGAAAAGGGTTGTAATGGGGAAAGGAGGAGGGAATATGATTGGGGACTAAAGTGTGAAAACATCATAAATTCACTATATTCATGTATGAAACAGTAAAGTAATAAAACAAGATGATTTTTTAAAAAGACAATGGTAGGTTCTAGTACTTGGGTAGGAGTTGGGAGGAAAGATGCTGGAAAGCAATTTACTAAAATTTTGTTTTTAACCTGTTGAGTTAGCTCTCCCTTAGTACCGTTAGGTCAAGGGGAATGTCGCCTTGGTTCTGACAGCTGGGGAAGCAAGAAGAGGAGGCCACTCCGCTTGCAGAGTCCAAAGACTCTATTCCCACCAACCTTGTACAAGAAGGAAGTGTGGAATTTCATGCTCTATATACAGAAGAGCATTTGCAAAGGGTTGGAATAGTGCAAGAGTCCCCGCTCTGTTCCTTCCACCCACTACCATCCTATCACCATAGCAACCTGCATGATGTAAGTCAAGCATCTTTTTCAAACAGCAAACAAAAAGCTGGTTAAAGAGACTTTGGACCTCTGGTTCTTCCAGCAGTTTCCCTTGTAGTTTCCTTATTATCTCGTAGTATCTCTACTCATGTAATACTGACTTCTGGACGCCACGTGATCTCATGTAAACTATGTGTCATACATAGAGGACCACAGAAAGAGGATGTAGGTTATGGCCAGATAACTTTTTAACTGAAAAATCTAAGACCAAAGGGCAAAGGCAGGGCACTAATCCTGCAGATCAAGCAGCAGAACTCCAGGGCAATTCTCCTTAGGCCCTTCATGTGCCTGCTGTTAATTCTTCCTACAGCAGTCATACTGCAGCTGCAAAGAAAGGGACAAGAATCCATATCACACAGCCTGAAAGAAACTAATTAGCAACTGTAGCTTTATTACTCACATAATATTGATTTCATTCATCTCTTCTTTTTGCTTTATTCTAATTCTCAATCAAGAAACAACTGACTTTGGAAAATGATATGCTTTGCCATGGTTATCAAGAGAGTTTGTCCATTTCATAAATTGCTGCATGGTTAAGAATCCACTCTAGTTAAAGTTAAAGTTAAAAATTAGCCACCAGCTAGTTAACAGGCTATCAGGAATATGCTACTTGCAAATAGCTGCTAATCTTAGCTTCTGTACTAACTGCTTCCTTTCGCTCAAGGTCGCAGTTGCACTGCACATGCCAGGATTGCTGTTACCAGGTGACGGCCAGATACAGACATGTGATTCAATTTCTATATCTGATGTGATTTGGTTTCTATATCTTCAGTCCAGGGGCAGAATGTTTATGCTAGACTATCGCTACTCACGATGTTTGTGCCAGAATATTGCTTGCTTAAAAATACAGAGTACATGACAGAATTGTTGCTACTGGCTCGGTGGCCACACCAGATGTCCACAAGTGTCCAATTTTTGCCTTTAAATACTTTGTGCCTCTGCCCCTCCAGGCCGCCACCTCTGACTGAGTCCTGACTTCTGTGTGTGGACACTGACCACCTTACTGAAAACTCCTCCATTTCATAAAGTTTCTTGTAGCAGTGTGGTGAAATCCCTGAGCCACCTCCAGACTCAGAAAGCTACAAGTTTGATTTCTTCTTTTTTTTCTTTTAACTCAATGCACTCAAAAACAATCACTGATGCTTTTTCAATTTAGAAAGGAAAATAGATACCTGTGCCAAAATGCATGGGGTAAAAAGCCAGCAGACTGAGCATACAAAGGAAATTAAAGATCGGCTTCTGATAATAGCTTTATTGGCAAAGATAAATGAAAGTTATCATCGTCAGAATCTCAGAGAATAGAGTGCTAATGCTTGGCCTTGTATTGCTAAAGTCTCTTCTAAGGGGAACAAACTCTGCCAAGGAAGAGCACATTATCTGTGGGTTTGTGCTGAATGAAGAAAAGGAACGGATGGTCCACTGTGAAGTCTTCCTCGGGCATCAACATGCAGAAAGTAGCGATTCCTGCTGTGGCGGCCGCCGCCTCTGTACCCTCCTCGTTCACCTCCACAAAGGACTTGTGGACAATTTTTGATATGAAAATATCTCTGGCTCCTGACATGCCAGATAGATCAGCCTGGCTACTGTTGAACAGATCCTGGAGTCCCAGGCGGGCTAGGGCAGAGTTGAGAATGTAGCTATCTTCCAGTTTGAACCTGGGCAATTTGACGTTGACCTCAATGGTATTCAGATTTTCTGGTTTGGTCCACTGACGTAGTTTTTCCAAAGTGAGTTGTTCCTCAATCTGAAATGAATATAAAGCAAAGAGAAATAAAATCAGTTTCATATAATTAAATTAATAAGGTACTATATAAGCAAATGGACTTAATGATAACTGTTGTCCAGTGGGGCTCCTCATGGTTTGTGCCCAAACAGAGGCCATCTCGAAGATCTCGTTTCTGTCTGGCAATTGGTGAAATAGAACAAAGCTATGTTCCAAGTACTTAAGGGTCCATATGTGGGGACCTCGACTATCAAACGTCATCCATCTACCCTCGCACCTGCTCATCTGCTCTATCTGTCCTTCTGTCATCCACATATCTGCCCACTCACCCCCTTTCTCACTGCCTCCTCTCATCCATTCTTCTTTCTCTTCTTCCATTCCTCCTCCCCTCCTTCAACCCATCCATCTGTCCATCAATTCTTCCATCCATTCAGGACTTACTACCTCTACCACACTGGATCTCCACCACAGACCATGATAGCTTTTACTGTCCTAATGGTGGAATGCAAAGTTGGAAAGATTTCTTCTATTTAATCTGAAGTCCTCTAGCTGGGGTAATTTATCACCTTCAGTGGTGCTGAGATCATCACTAATAACTTTCAGTAAAATTTACAAATCAGGTGATGTACTGAGCTCTGTTCTTCATTTAAAGTGAAGTTAAACAGCTGATGTAATGGTGCACACTTGAAATCCCAGCACTCAAGAGGCAGAGGTAGGAAGACCTTGAGTTTAAGGACAGCCTATTATATTTCTAAAATACTAGAAAAATAAGATAAAAGAATATCTAGAATGGAGCGAGGATAAGAATGCATAACCTATTTTGTAGCATCATTGCATACATTCAATGAATTCATTTGCACAAAGTGCTTGACACATCATAATTGCCTTTAGATAATGGGCATTGATATTATTACTGTTCGATTGGACAGGAATGGAACTGCTTATCATGTTAGGATTGATACTTCTTTTCTTGAGATTAGTGACTCACTTTGCAGTGAGAGGAAGACAATAAGCAAAGACAACAGAAAGAAGGAACACACTGACACATTACATGTTCAGTGCATGAAAAAGACAACAGGCTCTCTCCTGACCACAGGTCTGTCTGGGAAGAAGGAAGAGATGAACCAAAGAGCAGCTGGGACCACTGAAGGAAAACTGTCATCTTTCCAATTTGACCTATAACCCTGGCAGGAGATGTCCAGTCTGTAAGTTCACCTACTGGAAACATCATGCAGGTTCCTGAGAGGAAACAGGGCACACAAGTCTTATCTCTCCAGTTCTCATTGGGCAGTAAATTCATGGTCTGTGTGGATTGTGGTGATAATGCGAAGTGTGATATCAGGATGATGTAGCCCAGGATGAAGCTGTAGACAGCAAGGATCTGGGGTAAATATTTATCATCCTGAAACCAATCCTCATCATAGTGTACTCAGAGTTATTTCTAGAGAACTTTGGGTGCTTCCACTCATCACTGTTACGTCCATATAAATCTTGAGGTGCTCTATCATCGCAACAGTTTGCTAAAGTGGCAAGCATCCTAAAAGTTTAAACTTTAAGCTCCTGGGCTGGGAGTGTGGCTCAGTGATGGTGCACTGGACTCTGGAAATAATAATAGCAAGCAGGCACAGATGGGCTATAATGACAAAAATGTTAGAGTGCTGCTGAGGAATTCTGGGTAACATCAGTGGAAGCGCACCAGATACCGACTGTACACACTGCCAGCAAAAGGCAGAGCAAAGGGATGCTGGAAACCAGTCACCTTCTTAAGTCCTGTGGATGTGTCCTCGATGTCATCAGGCAGCAGAATGAACATACTGAGGTCCTCGCCCTGGTAAGGCATCTCCAGCACCCGGCACTTCAGGTCTGGGATGTAACCGAATGGAAATTTTTTCTTCTGATACATCATCTTCACTGTTTTCTTGTCTCTCTAAATGGTTGCAAAAATCACTCCAATTATTCTTTCTGGTATTTTAGAGCAAAGAGGAATTTGGGAGCTTGATAAAGTGCTCAGGGGTGGAGACACTGGGTCCTGTGCTCAGCGTGTGTGCGGGAACACACAGACACACAGGGACACATGGGGACACACGGACATTCTCTCTCCCTCTCTCTCTCTCTCTCTGGCATGGCGTTGTCACCTGACCTTATTCAGTCTGAATGGTGCATTGGTCGTGTCTTCTTTCATGAATTTCTCCTGCCACTTTCCTTTGAAGTAGACGGCATTTACCAGCACGAGTTTGGTCATTTCATCAACTGCACCCACAGCCAGCAGTTCTGGAATTTTCCCTGAAGAGGAAAACAGAATTTTTCAAAGCTCTATGTTGAAATTCCAGGTTAGAACTGATTATCTATTGACCCTGAAGGGAAATTCAAATGCATATTGCATATTAATTTTGCTTTAACTCAGTGTTAAGTTAGGAAAGACTCATTGACATGTTTCTGCTTTAAACAGACACACATGGGAAGCCTATTAACCTCATGGGGAGAGCTCATGTTCAGTATACTAGGGTCCCAAGTTCCATCCTCAGAATTAAAAAAAAAGTTCATTAAAACAAGTCAAATATTTTCAAAGATTTACTACAGGAAATTTCTCCTTGAACTGTGTGAAAATGACCATTATTTTGTGAATGATCGTTCATTTACAGGAAAAAATCTGATAAATCCTTTCTTCAAATCTGCTAAATAGAAGTCTAGAAAAATAAGTTGTAACAGATCTTGAAGAGGTAGGACAGTTTGTCAAAGCAGGAACCGCCCTACCCTCAGCCCGGGCACTGCTGGGAATTGTTATAAAGGCAGACAGATGTTCCCTGGCTGCGCTGACTCACACAGTGGCTGTGGAGGAAGAGATGCATTCTGTGGATGAATGAATCTTGAGAGTGAGTCATTCCCTGCTCAGCACACCTGATACACTAGACAAGATGCTGAAAAAAAACTTTATTACCGTGATTCTGATTTCATGTATTCCATGACGCTTCATATTCTATTTCTTTCCATTTGGGTGCTAAACACTTTAAGGGAAGTCTTTTTATTCTGCACACAATAGTCTTTAAATTTTAAATTGCAGTTTTTGAAGAAGGTGCTTACATTTCTGCATTGATGAATGTCTGACATTTTAAAAATGTCCATCAAGGGAAAGTTGGGGAGAAAGAATGAGATGCAAGGGGGAAGGTGGAAAAGGATAAATAATCTATGTATAATAACTCTGCTGTGTTCAGAAGAGTTCCCTAAAGGCCTGTGCCATAGATTAAAATCCTCAAACTGTGAGTCAGAAGCAACCTTTTCTGTCTGCCGATTACCTGGAGATGTGTTGTAGCAGGGGAAAGACAACTAATGGATTGCATGCTGCCCAGTTTCTTACCTTCTGTCTGGCTTTTGACCCACTGGTTTATTGCCGTCCTTGCGTCCTCGGAGCCATGCTGGAAATCCACGCTGGCCAGGTCAGCACCATACGTCTTCTGAGTTGAAGCCAAGAACTCCTGTGTTGTAAAAGGAAGAGCCTGTGAGTACCTCCTCCCACTTAAAGAAATAGTTTTCCAAAATCCTGAAGAGCAAACAAACAAAAATGTCCTAAAAGGCTACTTTTCTTGGATTGTAACAGGAAAATTCTAACAGTTATACTTCTTTATTGTATTGAAAAACTCATAACAATTAAATATACTGTCCTAATCATTTTTAAGGATACAGTTCATAGTAGTACATGCAGCCCTTACATTTTCAGTGTTGTATAAAGTTTTCTTGAAGTTTTTGAAACGTGTGATAACATTTTCACAAAATAGCAAATATCCATTCTACTTGGAAGGGAATTATAAGATTCACTCTTGTCTTTTTGTGTATGTATATATGTGTGTGGTGTGGGAATTTGTGGATGTGGAGACCACAGGAAGATGCTGGGGGTCCTGTTTATCACTTGCTGCCTTATTCCATTGAGACATGGTCTCTCGGTGAAGCTGGAGCTAGGCTGGTAGCCAGGAAGCCCCAGCCACTACCTATTCTGATCCCCACAATATTGGGGTCATAAGAACATGTGTGGTCATGCCCAGCTTTTACATGGATGCTCAGGTCTGAATTCATGCTTTTACCACAAGGGCTCTTAACACCACTCTACTACTCACTTACTTAGGTGATGCTTACTGAGGCATCAAAGAGTACTCTTTTTACTGGAAATACTATGAATAAAATCACTCCATCTATTAATGGAAGTGTTGGCTACAGTGTGTTCCTGCTCTGTGATATTTGATGAATGAGACTTGGTCGTATATCACCTAATGGGGTTTGAGAATATAAAGAGCCCAGATACTTACAGGAAGGAAATTGTAGGTTTTCTCACCATATAACCTGTTAGCAAGTTTCAGAATATAGGACGCTCCACGTTTGTTTATTTCAGCATTCAGACTTTGGAATCTTGAATGAACATCTTTAACGGTATCAAAATGAAAAGTCTAAAACCAGAAAAAAAATCTTTTTAAGGTCGTTTGCTTTGATTCCTTGGTCCTTGCTTCCATCAAATTGATGTGCTTTTATTTTAATATTGATGAGCCTCAGCTTGATCCTTTATTATTATATTACTTATAGGATAAACTCAAATCTAAAACTTATGGCTTAGTGATATATAATAATTACATTACATTAAAAATGGCTTTTACATTTTTTTGTTTCTACAAATGTGAAGTTAATACACTAAATTTGTTGGTTTTCTTCAATGAAAGATTTATATGGTATACTCTATTCATACTCCGTATTGAATATAGTTTTGTTAAAAGATCTAAGAGGTAATATTTAACCAATAGAGGCCTTTGTTTCAATCTATTAGCATCTGCAAATCACTGGTTTAAAAATAACCTTTTTGTTTTTATTTTTTATCAGTGTTCAACCTCAAACTTTTCCTGCAATAGAAGAGGCTTACTACAGAAAAGCAAAGCAGGCCAAAATGCAGAAAATAAGTGACTGTGGATTGGATTGCTTGACCCTAAACAGGACATCTAAGCCATCTCCCCCAACTCAAGGCTCAGGGAACATTGTGGAAGGGGGGCAGTAAGATCCTAAGAGCCTTAAGTGGGATAGTAGTGAGTGAGACATTATCACCTGGATACGACAGGACTGTGGTATCCTTGATTTCATGGCACGCGCGCGCGCGCACACACACACACACACACACACACACACACACACTTGCACAACAACTGCACCAGAACTGTCCTATCAGCATCTCACCATGGAAGGGGGAAGATCTCAAGAAGCTCCACACCTCTGAGAGACTAATGCTGATAGGAACGAAAAAGAAGATGCTTTCCTCAGTGGTACCTCCTCCTCTATGATATTTGCTGGAGCATGAATCATGTCAGACATATATCATTAAGGACAAACCAGGTGAAACACAGTGCACCATACAAGTGAAAAGACTTGAAAACAGTTTGACAGGGGAGATGGAAGGTTTGTAAGGGGAAAAGGAAAGAGGGATGGGACTGCAGATTAAGGGTGAAAATACCATAAATTCATTGTATTTGTATATGAAACACTAAAAAATAAACAAAGCAAAAAATAACTTCTTTAAATTTATATCCTGGCATGAATTTAATATCCGTTTGCCAGCAATCAAGAGGCCCTTTATGGTTTTATGATGTCTGGACTATTTCCTCACTTAAGACATAAAGAATAAAAGTCATTCAGGATCCAAAGTTCCTCGCACTACTCTTTGGGATAGGTGGTGCTTGCGTTCTTCTGTGATTCATCTCAATGAAAACACAGAGGAAACCGCCTTGGTGCTTTTCTCTCTGGAAGTTATAGGTCCTGGTCAAACCAGGAGCTGCACGCCCCTGTGAGAAGCACTTAGCAGCAGGTACAGTGTAGCAGGGGGCATCTAGAAGATCTGCTCTCCCCTTTCCTTCCAAGGCTTCCTGATGTGGCAGAGGTCCCCTCTCAGAATTATCAGACTCCTCCAAGGATGGAAAGTTCCCTCCAAACCCATTAAGTAAGACCAGGAAGCAGAGGGGTGGGGTGCCTCTTCTCTTGCTGAAAGAGGGTGGTAGATCTTGCTCCCAAGACTTCTCCAAATGCCCTTCCGCAGGGTTGCAAGACAAATTAGGTTGAGCTGAGCACAAGGTTAACCCTGGGAAGACAGACATCTGGCTGCTTTTTCCCTGTCGCTACAAAATAGGTAATGCCCCAACGTAGCTGCTGAAGTGCATTCCCCATGTCTCACTGTTCTGTGCTCCGAGGAGACACTAAGTTGGGTGGCAGGCATAATTTATGAATAATAGTTGTCACATGCAAAACAAAAACTGAAAGTTTGTAGCTCGGGGAAGGGGTGGGGCTTACAGGAAAGCTGTCCAGTTTACTCCTGGATTTGTTTAATCTGTGTCTTCCGCAAAACAAAATAACCAGGGCATTACTTGTACTCAGTTAAGAGCCAGAGAGAATGAAGGGCTATCTATTCCTGTGGTCCCTCTGGACTCTGCTGCATGAAGGGTAGTTATTGAACCCAGCTCCACACAGCTTAAAAACACACCTGGAAGAGTTCAGAGGTGCAACTCTCATGGGGTGTGGGCTTTACAATAGCGGGGAGACACGGGGAAGCTGTCTCGTTTGGCTTCTGCTGACCTTAGAAAGCTGGGCCGCTGTGTTGCCTCTGGTCCCCAGAAAGATCATGCCCATGGCAGAGGAGATGCTCAGCGGGGAGATGAAGATGTTTCCCGTGGGGTTGTTTT
Source organism: Typhlomys cinereus (assembly GCA_023101885.1). Classification (NCBI taxonomy): domain Eukaryota; kingdom Metazoa; phylum Chordata; class Mammalia; order Rodentia; family Platacanthomyidae; genus Typhlomys; species Typhlomys cinereus. The sequence continues at coordinate 6,634,970 of JALPQD010000075.1, forward strand.
CATTCAGGATGCGGAACAGGTCCAAGGCAAAGAGAGTATTGGCTGTGCTCAGCTGCTCCATGGTGAAGGCTGCGAGCAAGAAGAGAGACTCTGCATCGCCCACCGCCCACTCCAGCAAGATCACGCGCCTCCATTTGTCATTCACTTGCACTTATCACCCATTTCCCCGAGAAGGAAAGACTAAGTTGAGGCTAGACTTCAGTGTCACCGGGTTCGGACATTGGGCATCCTATGGTTCTGTGGGCAGGTCAATCTGAAGAGAGACCAGTCCCTGGTGATCTTGGCACAGACCCCGAACTCCATAGCCTTCCAGAGAACCACTCCCTACCCTGCATTACGGCGAATTCTGTCAAGCAGATAATCAGTGTACTCATCCTCATGTCAGGTTCAGTAGCTCAGGACTGGTGCCAGTCTCAGGGGAGAACCCAGCAACTCCAGCGCCAGGCTGTCTTGTGCCCCTTCGAGCAAGATGGTACTTGAGAGGGTAGACAAAAGTTGGGGGTTCTATATGGGCCACCACTAGCCCATCTGGGTCTCTGCTCTCAAAGCCCCAGTTTTAAGTACAGCCTTGAGGCTGCTTTGGCGGGGTGCCAAGGTCGGTTTTCACTGTTGCCACTGTGCTCTGTAAGGTAGTGCCACCCTCCCTCTCCGTGGATGGCAGGAATGGCGCAGGGGATCCCTGACTCTTCAGCATTAAGCCCCAGGACCCGGGTCCCCCCGGGGGTCGCCTGCGCCGCTAGAGTGAATGAACTGGGCTCAGAGCTGGTGGATTGGGGAGGGGGGCTGGGAAGGTCTGGCCCCGGTGGCCCAAGCCACTGCCCTGGGGCTCCACCCTCTCACCTCCGCCCGCTCCCCGACCTTACCCGCTGTAGCTCAGCTCCAGGCCCGTGCAGGTCTGGGTGGAAAAGCCCACGCTCGCTGCCACCGCAACCCTTATAGTAGGCGGAAGGGGAGTGTCAATCACCCTGGCTGGCCGGAGAGGGCGGAGGCTCTTTCCTCGGCAACCGCTGGGAGCTGTAAAGAAGTTTGCCGGGACTCTGAGCAGCGCCCTCCTCCGGGATCAGTGTTTTCTCAGTGCTAAGCCTTGCCCCACATCTTTAATAAGACTTAGCAAGTTATTTTTCACGGAAGTGTGATGGTCAAGATATGTTTCTTTTAACAAGGAGAGAAGGGACCATGTTACAGCAGGGAAAATAGGCCTCCACCAAGGACCCAAATAAGTAATGAGACATCTGATTAAGTTCACAGACTTTTATTCCTGATCATTTACTACTGAGGGGAAGTGATCTCACCAGAAGAGGAGGGCATATAGTCTGGCAGATAAAAAGTAACCATTTTGCAAATGGGTGATAGACCCCTCCCTTAGTATGGTTTCCCACTTTTATTACATCTACCTTTGAATGTGCTTTTATCACAAGACTCTAACAGCTTTTTGTCTCTGGCCAGGGGGTAACATACAATGCCCACCAGAATGGAGTGAAGGGCATTGCAGGAGCAGCAAAACTGCAAAAGAAAATCAACAAACCACAATCCAGAACTTCAGAGACTCTATATCAACCACCTAGAACTAGGCCAGCTTAGTCTCTCCCCATCTTGAAGCTCAGGGAAATTTGCGGAAGAGGGGGTGGTAAGAGTGTAAGAGCAAAAGGATGGGAGGAGCAATGATATATAAGATACTCTATACTAGTTAGGGCTGAAGCAATCATAATTGGACTTTGCATGCCCTGCGCATTGTCCAACACACTGTTGACCTCACAAAGTCTAGCATCTGCTAAAGGCACCAAGATCCTTGGAGGCAAAGGATTGGCAGCCACAGCAGTGTTCCTATACCTAAGGGGAACACGGGAAAGGGTTCGGGAAAGGCCACTGGGTCCTTGTATGTCATCGGAGAGGAGGGCCCAGAGGAAAATCAGACATGCACAAGAAAGGACTCTCTGGGAATTGGGGTGGGAGGCACTGGGGGATGGGGAGGGAAAGGGGTGGGGAGAGGGAGCAGGGGGTACGGGGGGGAGGAGGAGGGAGGGAGGGAACTGGTGTACCTAATAAGTTTGTATGAGCTGAAATTAAAAAAAAAAGATATGTTTCTTTTTAAAAAAAAATCTTGCTCCTTTTACAGGGCAAAAAAATCCTCTTTTGAATCCTTTTGAAGTGCTCCAAAAACTATGCATTTGAGATAAAATAAGATAAAATCATCTCCAATCCCCTGGCTGCACACTCAGGGCTAAAGTGGGTTTCAATGTAGATTCCAGGCTAGGTTGGCATCATGCTACCTTAGATACACCTGTGTGAATACAGGTTTTCATACCTATTATCTTAAAAATCTGAGCAGCCCTCCTCCTTTCCCTCTCTCCAGGCTAAAAATAGGATTGAGCAGCACAAGCCTGTAATATCTTGGCTGACTTTTTGCTCGTGTTTTCCTGTCAGTGTCTAGATCTCTAATTTTGATATTCTCAGAGCTTGAGGAGAAGAACTCGCCCTCCATTTATGAAATGGTTTCTTGTAAATATAGTGAGCAAAGAGCAAAGGGGTCTCTGGTTTTGTGAGTGTGGATGGCACAGTGGGAGTGGTGAGTTTGTTGGACCTGAGAACTTGTTTCTAATGAAAAGAGGCAAGAAGTGGGTGGGAGAGTCAGTACTGGACTTGTTGTGCAGGTGTGGGGATCTGAATTGGGGGTCCCAGCATCTCCTTAAAAAGCTGGGAGTGGTGGTATGGGCCTGGGATCTGAGCCCTGAGGAGGTGGAGATAAAGTCTTGAAGAATCAGCAAACTCCAGATTTAGTAGAAAGCTTGTCTCAAAAAATAAGGGAGTGAGATTAAGGAAGACCCCACCATCCACATCTGGCTTTACACACACACACACACACACACACACACACACACACACACACATTTGCGCATACACGTAGGCGCACACACAAAAAAAAAGAGGACAAGATCATGCTAGCAGCAAATAAACAATGTTCTACACACTTTGAAGAAAAGCAGCAGGAGTTTTAGTAGCCAAGATCACACAGAGTTTCACGGTTTATCAGAATAAAGGAGCCAATACTTCCAGGCTCATCATAATCAAGCTGGCATCCTTTGGTAACTTCATGACCATGTCTCTCAGCATCAAAAGGTCAAGAAAGGCTAAAATATAAATCTAAAGACTAAAATCCCAAGTCACAAGCATGGAGCCCTCAGGTTCCATCTCTAGCACCAGCAAAACAGTTAAATAAACAGTAAATAAAATTTAAAATGAATCAAATAAAAAATAACCCTAAAGCAAAACCTGAGATGTATAAACTGTGGAAAAGGGAGTTCTGAATTTTTAATTTTCTTTAGATGCTTTGTGCTCACCTGAATTTAGCAGTTTGAAGTAATAGAAAATAAAACCATTTCCTAAATCAATACATATTTTGAAAGGATTAGGAAAAGTTAATCTCACGCACCAATGCAATCAAGGAAAGGATGTCGCATACTCTACAAATATAGCAATGGCAATTACCACCTGGAAGGATCGGGTGCCCTAGTGGCACTTCAGTAGTGCTCGGGCCTTGGCATCTAGGATCTGCTCCTGTGATTCACATGAGGGAAGGTTTCAGGGGAAACATGATCAGTCAGAACTCCTGTCTGTAGCTCTGAGGGGTCCAAGTCACGTGTCAACTAGGGCAAGAGACAATCAGTGAGTGGCGGGAAAACCAAGACCAGAATTTCACAGGCGCAGCAGTTGGATGGCGACTCTGTCTCATTCACCCACAAGCTCAGTGCCTACCTGTGTCTCATGCTGGAGGGCAGGGTTTGCTGCCACGTGCCTCGGCAGATGGTGTCACCCACTAGCAGGTCCCGTCTTCAGTTACTGTGGGAGCCACGATGGCGCCCTTGGATACCTGCGGCCGGCAGGAGATGCTGGGTGGAGTTATTTTATTCCATAACAATGAGGCCGTTGTCACGCTGCTTGGTCCCAGCAAAAGAAGCACCTCAGACTTTCAAAGATGGCTGTGTCGTCCTAGCACTCATACAGATGATGTACGGGTGCCACATTCAAACAGCCAGCTGCCATGATCCTGTTCCCCACACAGGGATCTTGGGATAGTCCAGTCACTGAGCTGCCCTTGTGCCCACACAGCCAGGAGAAAGTGAACATGTGGCCAGCTGTGGTGCAGCGGGGGCTCGCATGGCCCTCACCGTACGGAGCCTGCTGAGAGCAGGCTGATGTCCAGTCTCATCCACCACAGAGAAACCAGACACATGGCCCATCTGCTTGTCATTTCTCATAACCTTGCCATCCCTGAGCCCCAGTGAACCCCAGGAAAAGCCAGAGGATCCCCTACAGGTCACTTCTTGAATGTACCATTTCTGTCCAGGAGTGGTGCTCTCTTGTGCTCAAACGGCTTAATCCCCACCCCGAATCTGTTAGTTGCCCGTTGTTCATCGGCTTCCTGAGGTCCCATGGATTTCTGCTCAGCTGACCATTTATGTCACTGCTGTACTGATGGACACATCTTATCGGGCTAGTTCCCATAATGCCCAGGATTCCTCGCTGGGTAAACCTGTGGATGGCTCGCACCACCTCTCGGAGCTGCATGGTGCTTTCTGGAGCCATGAAACCAAGCCAGCAAGGAGCGGAGCTTTGCATCACTTCCAGCTCCGGTTCTTCACAACAGAGTCATCACTGGGTTCTGGGGAGCAACCAAGAATAATGGCAGTATCAGTATTGTTGGGGGAGGAAGGGTCTTTAGGGAGCTCCCTGACCAACATCTTGTGTGGAGGTATCTCACAGCTGGAACGGAGAATTTTGTTTTCTGGGAGGTGCATTGAAGGCAGTTTCTGCTCCTCCCCCCCTTTGTGTGCTGTCTTATGGTTCTGCAAGCTGGAACGTCTTGGGTCAAGTTACCGACCAGCAGACTTGGTGTCTGGTGAGTGCTAATCTTTGCTTCCAAGATGGTGCCTTGTTGCTCTCTCCTCAAAGATGGGAGGTGGAAAAAGCCGGATGCTATTTGATGCCTCTTTGATAAAGGCATTAGTTCCATTCACAAGGGACTTCTTGCTACTGCTACATCTCATATTAAATTTAAACATCAAACACACAAAAAAACAAGCATCCAAAACACCGTCTCCCACCCCGTCCCTCTACATTCATGTCTGCTCTGGTTTGGCTGTGGTTGAGTATGTCGTCTGAGTGTCCCTGTGTTGAAACATAATTGCATTGAGAGCTATTTGAAAGAGTAGAAATTAATTTGAATATGTTACTTGGATGGTGGAAGCTTGGGAAGAGTTAGGATGGATGAGCTTCTCAGTGAGGGGCTGGGGATTGAATACTGGAAGTATTGTAAGTCAGGAAGAGACAAGGAGAGGCACATGCGTCCTCTAGTTTCTCACTGTCTACTGTCGTGTCTTCTTGAGGTCTTGGCTGAATAAAGGCATCATCAGATGCTGGCTCTGAACCTCTAAAACTGTGAGCTAGAAATACGCCTTTTTTCTTTATAAAATAGCCTAGCTTCAGGTATTTTGCTATAATAACATAAAGTAAACTTGGGGTTCTTTTCACATTAAATATATATATACACACACACACATATATATACTTATTCCATCCCAGCAGACCTTTCTCCACCCCTGCTTGATTTATTCCATTATCATCAAAATCAAATATGAGAGAGACTCAAAGTGTGGTTCTTAGTGAGCCAAATCTCCTACAACTGTGAGCCAGTGAAATCAAGCAATCTACGTGCCTCCTAAACAAGATGGCAGGGTCAACCTAGAACAGACGTTCCCATCCAGAAAGAAGGAGACAGATGAGAGGAAAGGAGAAGCAGATTCCACAGAAGTCCCAGGCCTGGCATCGCCAGCGACAGTGAATCTCGGACCTCTGATGTGAGCACACTGGCTAGCAGGATGGTTGGGTGTCCAAGGCCCAGGATACCCTGTCCCCACGATTCCAGGTGGAGCTCATTCGGCAGCTGCTATGCTCTGGAGTATAGTGCCTACAGCTTTCCCAGGCTGAGTCTGTTATCTGTGTAGTTCTGAGTCTTGGGGGGGGGGCAGGGGTAGGGAGGCTGCCTCACAGCTCCATTGAACACCAACCTGGGGGGAACTCTGCATTGGCATGTGGTGTCCCCCCCTCTGAGGTCATCCACCGCCTAGAGCCCACCTTCTCAGTTATGCTGCTCCTGCTGCCTGCGCTCCACCAAGATGTCACTGGGGCTTTCCAGATGGGAGAGCCAAGGAGTGCCCAGCTGGAATGCAAGAGCAGAGAGTCAGCTCCGGGCAGCCAGCCCAGGGCCCATAGTGCACTGGGTCCTTCCCTCGGGACTCATCTGCCTAGTGCCCTCTGGTTTCTGATGGGTGTGGCATTTTTAATAATCTGCAGCTTTGACTCACTCTTCCTTGCCTTAATGAATAGCTTCTGGGTTTCTCCTGGTTTTACTAATCTCCTGTCGAAGGTCAGGGTGGGCTGCACTCTTGTTTTTTCATCCCAAACCTGCCTTTTCTTTACATGGAAACTTTTCTAAATCCTTAAGTCTCTCCTGTCTCTCTCTCTGTCTCTGTCTTTCTGTATGTGTGCGCTGTGTTGTGCCTTATTGAGGACTGTGCCCAGTGCTAACTGCCTACTACATGAACGTTGTACTACCACCAAGACGAACCATCTGTGGTTTTATTTTGAGTGAATTTTCACCAAGTTGCCCATGCTGGTCTCTAAGTAACAATCTTCCTTTCTCGGCCTCTCAAGTAGCTGGGATGACAAGCTTGTGCCGAGTCACTTGGCTTCTCTTGGATTATAAATTCACTCTCTCACTTGTTGCTTTGTTTCGTTTTTGCTCAAATGTTTGTTGTTGTTGTTGTTGTTGTTCTATCTACCCTAGTTTTTTCTTTTTAAGTTCTGTTATCCACAAAGCACCAGGGCGTGTTCATAAATCTGCTAAATCCATTGCCACTCCTAGGAAAGTCTACAAGCCGGCGTATTTTCCTCTATCAGGTGCCTTCAACAGTCAAAGCCAGAGCAAGCAGAGTAGGGACGCCCTCTGGGTTTCCTTCCAGTTTCTGAGGCAAGAACTCACATCGTTTATCTTTCAGCTGCACACACGTCTTTGCCCTCTAGGTGGCAGAGGTTCACCACTAGAAAACACACTATTCCTGCTGAGAAGAAGCCTGGTGCTGGGGACTGTCTCAGAACTTCCTTTTACATGCGGCTAGTTCCTCTGTCTGGCAACTAGAATTCTATAAACTAGTAATTCCTGGCAAATGCGCATTTAGAACGCAGATTTTTACCTGCCCTTGCCCCTTCTTTCCCATCATCTTCTAGGTTTTCTTCCACTGTCTCAAGCTGGAACCTTGGCTGTCTCCTCGCGTCTCTCTGCATGCACAGCAGGCCTTCGCTCTCTGCTCCATGCTCCTCCTCTGGCTGCTAGATTTTCACTCTCAGCCCAAGTTACTCCCCATTTGCTTTATGCCATTGGCTGCGGTCAGAAACTGCGTCTTTCTGTAGATCATGAGGTCAGGGGACTCAGCAGCTCACTGCTGCATTCCCAGGGTTGAGAAGGTTTCCTTGCGTGTGGCACACGTAAAACATAATGTTAAATAAGTCATGTGGGGAGAGAGTGTTCTGCTGCTCAGTTAAGTTACAATCAACTGTAAGAGACAACAGAAAATGGTATGGATGGTTTGGGCATAGTGCAAAAGAGTTTGCCTTGAGCATTCAGAAGCAAGAAAGATATTTTCTGAGGCTTCTTGCTTTACTCTGAGAATAAAATAAGCAAGAGCAAGAGAGTGTTATTGTCAGTGTGTGGCAGAAATGACCTAAAGTGTGATTTACACAGGGCAGGATGGGGGAATCTGTCAAGGTATGCCACAGGTGTGAGCTTTCCATCTCAAAGACAGTATCTGCAAAACTTTCTTCAGTGGGTGATAGAATTAAGACCTGAACTATAGCAGCTAACATGGTATCTCAAATTAATGAAGAAGTGCAATGACAAGAACATAAATCTTCTTAGTGCAAGTTTTAAAGAAGATAAATTTTGTATGTACATGAGTGGGAAGCACATTTTGTTTATGGGGTGATGTACAAAAAATCATCTAAGATTTCAACTGATCACAAATGTAATATACACACCAAATTGATTATAAGTAGTAATAGAGATACATCATGTACATCCCATAAGGATGGATAGATAGATAGATAGATAGATAGATAGATAGATAGATAGATAGTAGGGAGATAGGGAGATAGAAAGGGAGATATATAGATAAATTCTGGTTGCAGTATTGAATGCTTATAATCCAGGGGCAACAAGATGGCCCAGGAGTTAAGCCTTTGCCTCATAAGTAAAAGGAATTGAGTTTGGATCCTAGATGCCATGTGAAAATCCCAGGTGAGGATGGGGGCAGGCTGTACTTCCAGTCCTGGCAGATGGAGCCTGAGAAATCCCAGAGCAAAGCAATGATGAAGAAGGGCAATCCAAGATGATTCCTAATGTCACCCTTGGGCCTCCACAGGCACACACACTCAAATGTCTTCTTGTACGTACAGACTCATGGAGAAGAAGAAAAAGGAGGAGGAGGAGGAGGAAGAGAAGGAGGGGAGGAAAAGCGGAGAAAGAGGAGGGAGAAGGAAAAGTGGGTAGAAGGAGGCAAAGGGGGAGGCAGAGGGGAAAGAGGAGAAGGAGGAAGAAGGGGGAGAGGAGGGGAAGAGGAAGCAGGAAAGGAGGAGGAGGAGGAAGCAAAGAGAAGAGAAAAGGAGGAGCAAAGGGATCTGCTGTGTGCTGGCTCCTGCACTGCCTCAGCCTCTGCTGCTTCTCTCCTCTCTACTACCAGCTCAGTTTGCACTTCTAAAAGTGCTCAAGAAAAACTACAAAGAGGGTTTTATCGGGCCTAAAGCTGCGGTTCCAGGACAGGCAGCATGGGAGGGTGTCTCCTGGGCCCAGAGAGCAGCCTGCAGGGCAAGTGAGCAGTCAGGGCAGGGCTGTTTATACCATCACAGCAAACCTCAGGGCAAAGGATTTGTGTTCCCATCAGTCACAGCTCCCCCTCTGGCCTCTGTGGAAGTGCTTCATTATTCTCTGGAGTTGCTAAGGCTTAGGGTGGCGAAGCTCAGCACAAACTGATGGAAACAGCTGGGCTGGGCTTGCACCTCTGGGGAGCTGCGCTCCGTGGCAGCAGCGTGTGGGATTCTCGAAGCATCTGTTGAGTAATCAGGAAGGTCCATGTTGCCAGAGGGGAGTCTGGCTGGTGACTCACTGTCAGCCCTTTTGCTCCAGGTGGCCAGGTGGCCAACAGCTGCTAGAGAGGCAGAAAGACCATCTCTCTCTGGCTTCACTCACTTACAGAACAAGCATCGTAAGTGCACTGATAGTAAGAGAGAACTTCTCACTAATAGTAACCATGATCTTAAGGTGCCTAAGCCCCACCCCTTTTCCCAAGGAGAAGTTGCCCCTCATCTGTCTCATGGGTTGTTTCTCATCAGAAGGTACTCTGTGAGAAGGTGATGTCAACTTGACAATCCATTCAGGGATGGTGGAAAGGAAACTTGACTTAGCTCTAAGGTATGAATGAGTGAGCGTCAGGGTTTTAATTGCTGTTCTTAGTCTGTACTGTATGTAGGGAAGCACATTTGCTTTTTAATGACCAGGACAAGCGCCCAGGGCATGACCTATGTAACTGAGTAACTACCAATACCAAAGCTCTGATTTCCCACCCAGTGTTGCTCTTGAAGTACCCTGGGAGACAGCTCTTGGCACTCTCTGGAAGTCTGCCCCTCCTCAGCCTAGTTTGGCATTCTCCAATCATGCTCAGAAAGACATTACGTTAAACATTTTTGCATCCCACACTTCCTGCGTGAAGAACTAGAGACAGCTCTGTTCTGTGCAGGTTTGCAAGTAGGGCTAGCACAGGCTTTACAGGCGCCACCAGCAGGAGGCAGACCAGCATTCTTTTTTTTTTTTTGAAGGATTAAAAATATGAGTTTATTGTATTTATGTATAAACCCTAAAAGAAAATAAATGAATTAAAAAATTTAAAAAGTCATGCAGTAATGTTGAATGATTTCACTAAAGGTGAAATCGGATTCAGCATTCTTGCTTGAAAAACTCTTTCTAGATTTGAAATCAGAATATTTGGGCACGTCAGCAGTCCCTACCATCCTTCAGGTCGGCCATTTAACTGGATAAAGATACAGTGAACAGAACTTCAGAGACTCTGAGCCAAGCTTTATGACTTGTCTAAGGTCACAGCATGCAAACTCCCTGTTGTAGGTCATGGTCCTGCAGCTCCGCCCCAGGTATTCATATCAAAGCCCAGCCCTGTTAACACAGTGTGGCGCAGTCTTCAGCAATGAAGCCATTATGGTTTTCATAAGTACTCCAGTGGCATGAATCGTGAACTTGACCCCCAACCCAACATCATTAGGAGACAGGTGTTAGGTCAGGAAGGCTTCATTGCCACAAGTGGATTAATGCTGACCTCTTGCCTTCTGTAGCCCCCTTTTGCCTTTTGAACTTCCACTGTGAGATAACCTCAGAAAGGTGTAAACTGACACTGGCTCTCAGTCTTGGATTTCCAGTCTCCAGAAACATGGGTCCAAAAACCTCCTTTCTGTTGACTGTGAACTACCCAGCATGCATTAGTCTGCTATCAAAGCATATAGAGGCTAAAAAAAAAAAAAAAAATGGCTTCATCCTCTAGCCACCCTTTCTTACAACGGATGTGACTGGTCCAAGTGCCTCCTATGCCTGTTGTTTGGTTCCAGGTGGTTGGTTATTTATTTATTTATTTATATTTTACCTAGTTATACAAACTCAATGAGTAAATTTCCTTGCTCCCTTCCTTCCCCCTTCCCTCCATTTCTTCCCCCTTTTTTCCCTCTCTTCTCCTTACTGTCCCTCTCTCTTCTCTCTTGGTACTTCCCTCTAGGTGGTAATTTATCTCCACTCCTCTTCCAAATAGTCCTGGAGGGAGGAAGATGCCTGTTAAATTGCTTGGAATGGTAGGCGAGGTGGAGTGAGCTGAAATACCAAAGGGGAAGCCAAAGAAACAGAAGAGGCTGCTGTTTCTTAACCAAAGAGGTTGGTTCTATAGCTGTCAGTGGCCTGTTTGCTGAAACCAAGGTGAGAAGGCAATGTCAGGAAACTAGCACAGGACATAGGTGACCTGAATCACATGGTGCTGTGGGAAAATTTGAAGGTGGAAGTTCAGGCCCTGGGTGCAGAAGAGAAAAGAAGAAGTAGGGAGCCTGGGGCTGCCCATGACAACAGGGGCAAACGTCAAATCCCAAAGCACAGCTGCTGTGTGGTCAAGTGGGGTTTAGGAGTCAGAGATGACACATGAGGTACACCAGAGGACTGAGGGGGTGTGCCCTTCCCACCCCCTGCCCCTCTCCTGAAACCCCTCCCACCGTCTTGTATTTTCTCATAGTTTAGACCCAGATTGTGGGTTTGGGGGAGGGCCCCAGAGGAGAAGTGTGATTCTTCACATATCATATCAAAAGTAGATGTGAGGGTGACTGTTGCTGTGGGTGGTGACCTTGGTTATCTGTCTGAGGCAGTGGTCTCCATGTTAAGTCTCTTAGTCACATGGCGAGACACGTGGTTGCTGCCATTCCATCGTGCGCCCACTGACCAGGTACTAATATCTCTTGTAGATGAGATTCTGGGCTTCACAGAGTATCCCAGGTCTCCCTGGTACTGATGCCGGAAGAAAGATGCCCCTTCATTACAATTCCTCCAGAAAAGACCCTTTGTTTTCATTTCTACCTCTTACTCTGACAGTTAGTAATCTTGGGAGTGAGTGCATTTTCCAATGCTTGGGGCTCTAGAAACTTGGTGTGAAATGCCCACATTAATTTTTTTAGCCTTAGAAAAACATAAAATTTGCAATTAGGTCATAAAAGTAAACCTGATCATGACTCCATAGAAAACATTTTTTATTTTAGTTGTGCAAATTTATGAAGTACAGTGATAATGGTGTGTGATGATCAAGTCATGTTAGTAAACCTTTTTACCTCCTGAAACATTAAATATTGTTGGTTAACACATGATTAGACATATAGTGGTATGATTTTTCAGTGCATGATACATATTGATCAAGTCAGGGCAATTAATATCTCTACCTTCTTTGCTTTGTATCGGAGACTCTAAGTTCCACTTGCAAAGTTATATGTAAATATGCAACAGATTACTTCTGTTTGGTGCCTATTCTCTGTCTTCCTCCAACCCCAGCCTCTCTCACACGTCCCAGTCTTGGGTGATCACTATTCTACACTCTTGTTGACTTTTTAACCAACAGCATGAGCTAAACCATCCACAGACTGAGTCCTCTGAAATCGGGAGCTAAAAATACATCTTTTACTTTAAGTCATTCTCTTAGGTGTTTTTAGGATACAACAAGGCAAAAGTAACTAATTCAATATCCCCAGCAACATTTGGTACTATTTGTGCGTGAAAGATTTTTTTTGTGTCTGTGTGTAACAGCCATTCTAGTCAGGGTGAAATGACTCAGGATTAATATTCAGAATATGTAAGGAATTTAAAAAATCTCTGTAACAAAAACAAATGATCCGGAAACAGGCAAAGGATATGAATAGATACTACTCAAGAAATTTCTAATAAAAACAAAAAAATGCCTAAAGGTACTAGTCATTTGAGAAGACAAAAACCACAATGAATCCTTTGGAATAAACAGTTCCATTGGCAAGAATTCCTTTGCAATGTCTTCTCACAAAGAACAGTCTATTGTGCTTGGGATGGTTCCAGAAAGTCAACACATCCACTGGTCTTTATTTCTTATTAATCTCTGGGCGAAGAAACTCTATCGAGAGAAACTAGAATTCATTGCCCACCCAAGCAGAATTCCCCCCTTCCCATACCAAGCAGGACCATAACTCGTGGGCTTCTTTATCGGATTTCTGCCACTTTGACAACAAACATCTAAAAACATCAATTTAAAAGAGGAAGAATTTATTTCAGTTCGTGATTTCAGAGTTTCAGTCTGTGTCTCCTTGGGCCTGTGGCTTTGGGGCAATGGTGAGACCATGGCGGTGAACACATCCTGGGAGAAACTCTCCCCTCGTGGAGTCAGGAGGAAAGGCCCAAGAGGAGGAAGGGCCTAGGTTACCATATCCCTTTCACAGGCGTGCTCCAATGAACTAATTCTTCCAACCATGTTCTACCTTCCAAAGTTTCTACTATGAGATAGCACCATCAGCAGGATGGAAAATCTTAACACATAAGTGTTGGGTAAACATTCAAGATACAGAACAGTATTCTAGCACCATCAGGAGGATGGAAAATCTTAACACATAAGTGTTGGGTAAACATTCAAGATACAGAACAGTATTCTACCCCCGTCCCTTAAAGGCCAATGTCCATCTTATGCTGCAAAATGCACCCAGTCTATCTCTGAGAGTCCCCCATAGTCTTAATGGTTCCAGTATTGCTCAAAAAAGTCCTCTGAGGCTCCAGACACTCTTGGTTTTGAAACCCTGCAAAATCAAAAAGAACATCAGACACTCCTAACAGCCAACAACTCAAGGTAAACATTCTTATTCCAGAAGACAAGAATAGGAAATTAGTAAAGAGAAATCTGACCAAAAAAAGGCTGAAACTCAGCAAGACAAACATTAAACCCAGGCACGCAGGGTGCATGGTGTGAGTTCTGCCGGGCTTGGGCGGCCCCGTTGCTGTTGGCTCCACGGCCGCTGTGGGAGCTGTCTCTCGGGCTGGCTCTGCTCTGTGCACAGAAGTTCCACATGCCTGTCATTTCCACTTTCCTAGGATCTCCGCTGTAGCTTTGCTTAGAGCCCCATGGTTTGCCTCGTGTGGGGGCTTGACGAAGTGATTCTGATGCTTCTGTAGTAGCCTTCATGCTCCATAACGTCGCATTCCAGTGAAATCCCCACCACCGCATGCACAACGTCTGTCTGTAGGATACCTCCAGGCGCAGTATCAGGAGACCTCGTGGCTGAGCCCAGGGAAGTGAGCCAAAGAGAAACTCCCTAGGCAGCATTGTGCAAGCAGGGTGCGTCAGAGCTGTCTTTGGAGCAGTTGCTTATGTACATACTCTTTTTAATATTTATTTATTTATTTATTGTGTGTGTGTGTATGTGTGTGTCAGAGGACACTGTGTGCCCCTGTGGAGGGCCAAGGGTGACTTTGAGAATCATCGTGGATTGCTTTTACCTCCTTCTTGCTTCACTGTGGGATTTCCCAAGCTCTGCCCATCAGGGCTGGAAGTACAGGCTACCACCGTTTCTGCCTGGCATTTTTACATGGGATCTGGGATCTGAACTCAGGACCTTCTGTTTGCTAGATAGAATATTAACCCCTGAGCCATCTCTGCAGCCCTCAAGTACATACTCTTAAGCCTATAATGATTCTTGCTGATTCCTGAAACGACATGCAGTTGTTTCCTAGTGTCACCATACAAAGTATTTGATTGTGCTGTGTGTGTATGTGTGTGTGTGTGTGTGTGTGTATGTGTGTGTGTGTGTGTGTGTGTGTGTGTATGTGTGCGCGCATGCGCGCGAAGGCTAATATTTGATGTTGAGTGTCATCTCCATTGCTCCTGCCTTGTTTTCTTGGACGGGGTCTCTTCTGTAACCCAGAGCTCATAGCTTCGCTAGACTGGCTGAGCAGTGACTTACAGGGGTCTCCCTGCCTCTGTCCCCCCCCCCCCCGTGCTGTGGTAACAGACGTGCGTGACTTCTCTTGGCTTTTATGTGGGTGCTGGACCTTGTGCTTGCACAACAAATGCTTTACCCATTGACCATCTCCCCGACACCGCTTGATTTCTTTTTTTTTAAATTTTTTTTTATTTACTCTGCCCCAGGATTCACAGGCTCCACCCTACCAGGAGCAGAAACCCAGGCTGCCCCCACTTCTGCCCGGTGTCTATACGCGGGGTCTAGGATCCGAACTCAGGACCTTCCGCCTGCAAGGCGGAGGCTTAACCCCTAAGCCACCTCTCCAGCTCCCATCCACTTGATTTCTTTTTAATGGTACCAATCGCCTTTAACAATAGAAGCCCCTTTTTTTCTAGCGAAGTAGTAAATTAAAAAAATCTTTCCATTCTGCTCATACAAATATTTAGTTTAAATCTGGGTAAACACAACCAGCAGTAACCATGCTACTGTCTCATTGCTGTGCTGTCTTGAAATTTTTTCCACTTAAGAAACTAGTTTATTTGCTTTAAACTCAACTCAAATAAAGTCTCAAGGCATGTACAAAATGCAGACCAATTCTTTTCCAGAATGTGCCAGAATTGACCTAACAGTTCTCATCTCTATCTGAAGCCCAAGCACACAGCCCTCACCAGAATTTCCATGAAGCTCTGCTCACAACAGTCTAGGCTTTTCTCTGTCTGGAGCAAACACCTGTACTCTCCTGCATACTAATTCCAAAGATTTCTGAACTCCTTTATCAGTACAGTTAATGACTCAGGTTTGAAGTGCCAATTTCCTGTGCCAGACAGCTTGTTATGACAAAATAGCTAAACAACTTATAAGACAGAAAGATCCATTTTAGCTCATAATTTCAGCGATTCCAGCCCATGGTTGCTTAGCCCCTTTGCCTCAGGACTGGGGTGGGGCATAGGTCCCAGCACAAAATGCGTGGCTGAGAAGACTGCTTGTTTCATGAAGGGGAGGAGGGGAGAAAGAAGACAGGCTGGAGTTCCAATAAGCTTTTCAGGTCTCACTCCCAATGATCCACCTCCTCATGAACTTCTGCCACCTCTATACTCATGGACTAGGGTTCAATTCTTCAACACATGAGCTTTTTATGCTTACGACTCACATCATGGGGCCAATGAGAGAGCTCAAGGGGTAGAGTACCTGTTTGCAAATCTGTGACCTGAAGACCCCATAAATGGAAGTATAGAACTGACTTCTGAAAGTTGTCCTCTGACTTCTACCCATCCACTATGGCATGAAAATCTCTCTCTCTCTCTCCTTCTCTCTCTATGTCTCTCTCTTTCTCTCTTCCCCTCTATGTGAATAATATAATAAGTAAGATAATTTAAAATATCCAAATCATGATATCTAATAAGAACACAAAGACAAGCTAGATGCAATCCAAGAGAAGCTCAGCACAGTGAGGGACCCATGGTACCATCAACTCTGGTTTATCCCTCATAGGTAAGAGCATCCTCCAAAAGTTTCCAATACATAAATTGTTCCTTTCAATTACCCACATCATCTCTCCATCCATTTGCCTTCTGCAGCCCAGATGTTTAAAACAGCTATAAAGGTGTTGACCTTAAGGGGCATCTTAGTCTGGGCTCTTTATCCAGACACACAAGGGAGATCAAGACAAAGACTGAATAGAATCGTCAAGGCTTAACTCACTACGCTTGAGTTAAGTTTCAAGTTGTTATAAACACAAATAACAAGGAGGGTGTTCGGGCGCGGGGTTGGGGGGAACGACTGAGGGGGTTGATACTCTGGCCAATTGCAGTTTTCTCCCTCACTAATCTTCCATTGCAATAGGGTGCAATGACATTGACTTTAAGTCTCCTAGTTCTGTGGCTAAAATCTAAAATGCAAATAATAACATATGCTGGTGAGGATTCAGGGAGAAGTGATTCCTCACTCATTGCTGGTGGAATGCAAACTTAAACATTCCCTTTAGAGAGCAGCGTATAGGTTTCTAAAAAAATTAAATATTGAAATACCCATATGATCCAGCTATACCACTTCTGGGAATATTACCAGAGAATACTAAGTCTTACTACAGAGCTAAGTGTTCATTGCAGCTCTATTCACAATAACAAAGAAATGGAGTCAGTCTAGATGTCTAACAGTAGATGAATAGATAATAAAATATAATAATAAAAATGTGGTACATAATATACACAATGAAATACTATTCAGTTATCAAAAACTGAATTAATGAAATTTGTTGGCAAATGAATGGAGTTAGAAGAAAGCATGCTGAGCAAAGTATACCAGACACAACATGTTCTCCCTATTAGTGGATCCTAGTATTAAACCTTCAGAATGATATAACTAAATGGAATTTCTATAACACCCAAAGCAACATAAGTTGGTTGGAAGTGAGGAAGATCCTAAAAGAGTGAAGACAAAACACAAATAAAAGTTCTCAGCATTCAACTAAGATGCACCCTATTGCAATGGAAGATTAGTGAGGGAGAAAACTGCAACTGGCCAGAGTATCAACCCCCTCAGTCGTTCCCCCCCTAACCCCGCGCCCGAACACCCTCCTTGTTATTTGTGTTTATAACAACTTGAAATCAGGAGCAAAGGAAGATCCCTCACCTTACTTTTAGAAATGAGGAACTGAGGGGAAAAAGCTAGTAACTTGCTTGAAGTGAAAGTAGACACTTAGCCAAGTATATGCGGGTGATGAACAGCAGAGCTGGGGGCTAAGTTTAGATGTTTGATAATGCAGAGATAAAGCAAAAGGTAGAGAACAGGGGTCGGATTCAAGGCGCAGGAAAGGCGCTGGTGACATGAAAGGACGCGCCAGGCGCAGCTTGAGCAGAGCCAGCTGCAGAGAGACGGGCAGGCGCAGCAGAAGTGGGCGGGAGAAGGGCAGGAACCGCCTGGAAGATCAACTCCACTTCCTGCGCGGCAGTCGGTGGAGTCACACAGTCGCCGTCTCTCTCGATTTCCTAGAATTCGTCTGATTCCCAGAGAAAAGGAAGGCGGGTGGCTCAGAAGCAGAGATGAAGAGAAAGGAAAGTGGGGTCAGAAAGTGGAATGTGCTCCACTGCTTTGCCAAGGAAGTCAGGCAATCAGCCAGGGAGACAAAGTGAAACTAAATTAACCTCCCTGTCCTTGGCGTAGAGCTGGAAGGAAGAACGCAGGAGGCAGCAGGGAGGAAGATAACTCCTGGAACCCATTGCTGGCCAGAAACAAGCAGAGTCCTACGCCAATTCCCCACATTGCTCTTCTCTCCTCCCACCTGGGGAGTTTCACAGCCACCCGCCCTGGGAACGCAGGGAAATAGCTCATGGAGCCTTGTTTGTGTCTCTCGTCCTGTGTGTCTTGAATACCTTTTCCTGAGGAAGGCTACCCACGCCCTATCTGGATTGGGCTCCTGACCATGTGTCCCCATAACCCTGAGGTCCTCATTCACATAAATCGCAACTTCTCCGTGTAAATTCCTAGTAACGGGGTGTAGATGACGTCCTATGATGGCAGACAGATCCTGCACTTGCTGATGCCGGATAAACACGGCACACATAGCCATCTCTAACATCTGGCTTCATTTTCTTTGGCTGTCTCCAAGGGTTTCTGGATCAAATGAAAACTATTTTTAGTATTTTGGAGGATCCTCCAAAATGTTTCCGTAATTTTCATACCAATTTATGTTCCCCCAAAACAAAAGCAGTAGTAGTTTCTTTTCTTCAATCCTTGCCAATATTTCTTTTATCTAAATTGCACATTTTAAAAATATCAGACCCTCACCTTTATGTCTGCATGAAGTGCTGCCTCCTCACCCTTAAGTACCTTTCCAGGAAGCAGCCCATAAAATTTCCTGTGACAATGATGTAAGAGCCTTTGGTCAGAAGCACAGGGGGACAACCACGTCACGCTGCTACTCAGTCCTCCCCAGTGATCTTTTGCAGAAGTCTCAAGCTATGATTCCACTCCACGCCCTACAAAGCAATTTTTTTATGGTCAAAAGCAGGGGTTGCTTCAGTGGCCACTGACTGCAGCCGACTGTGGCAGCCTTTTCTGAAGAGTATTTTTAAAAATATTTTATTTATTTATTTTACGTGTGTGTGTGTGTGTGTGTGTGTGTGTGTGTGAGAGAGAGAGAGAGAAAGAGAGCACTGTGTGTCCCTGTGGAGGCCAAGGGTGACTTCGGGAATCATCCTGGATTGCTTCTACCCCTCTCCCCTCCCTCCACTGCAGTCCTCCCTGGCTCTGCTGTGGTCATCCCCCTGCTCAGCACACAGATTTCACCAAACTGCATCCTCAGGAGTATCTAACCAGAGGATCACGACTAATACTTCTAGTACTAATAATACGTCATATTCCTTCTGTCAGAAGGCAGTTTATTTTTTCCCTAGGGTGCAAAGCCACTGCTTTTTAGGTTTCTGGTCTTCTGAGCAAAGTGTAACTTAAAAATTTAGTTACTGTCCCTACTCTTGATGTTTGTGGTGACAGATCACACAAATTCCAGTATTCCAGTTACAAACCTACTAGTTTACTATATTCTCTCTTGAATGAAAAATGAACTTGATTGCCTTTTGAAATAGGTATAAATTAATTGAGGAATGGAATAATATTCTAATTATCTTTATGTTTCCCATAGTTCCTAATTCCTCGGAACACAAGACATTTGTGAAGGGACATTTGTGAAGATAGTTTAGTTGGTAAAGTGCTTGCCAGACAACCAGGAGGACTTGGGGTCAATCTTCAGCACCCCTGTAGAAATTTAGGACTGGTGGAACATGTTCGTGATCCTAGTGCTGGGGAGACAGAGACAGACAGCTCCCTACGGTTCACAAGCTTGCCTAATTATCATGCCCCGAGTCCAATTTGTCTCAAAAAACAAGGCTGATAGTACCTGAGGAAATATAACACCAAGGTTGACTTCTGGTCTCTACACACAGGCATATACATGATTGCACAGATGCATACACACACACACACTTACACACACATGTGCACATACATATGCACACACACATGCACGCACACACACTTTTGAGAAGACTTTGTGCAAATTAAACATAAATCAACAATGTCAGGTGTCACCTGGAAATAGGCAGGTCACAGAGTTACGCCTTCAGGGAGATGCTATCACCAGTGGAGATCAATATTCCCTGAAGACATACAGATATTTAAAAATTCATTATGCTAATTAAAATTAAGTAGCTTGGGAAGCTTGGTTGCACTCACTCTTTCCTGATCCCTCCAAAAATCAGATAACAATTTAGTTTTGTACTGATGACTTCAAACTTACTCTAAGTGATTCTAGTTTGATTTTTCTGGTCTATTGGAGTTAAGACACTTCATAAAGGGCTGGATAGGCGGCTCAGGGGTTAAGCCTCTGCCTTGCGGGTGGAAGGTTCTGAGTTCGGATCCTAGACCTCCACGTATAGACGGCGAGTGGAAGCAGGGGCGGCCTGCGTTTCTGGTCCTGGTAGGGTGGAGCCTGTGAATCCCAGGGCAGAGTAAACAAGGAGGAGGTAGAGGTGTCCATGGTGGTTCCTGAATTCCCCTGTGGTTCTATACACACACACACACACAGACACACACACACACACACACACACGCATACACGCACAATTGAATAAATAATAAATAATAAAAAAGACACTTCATAAATGAAATCACCCCAGGAAAGACTTCCAGAATGTCATAAAACTGGTTGGCTTTGATGACTAAATTTAAATTATATGGAACTTTTAAACATTTGAAAAAAAATCTGGTTGGGTTGCTGCTACATTAGCACTGTACTTTAACTTTCTGTCAACAATCCAAAAACTCAATGCAAACAGCGAATGGAAACCAGAACTTCACCAACCAGAAGACGCTGCTAACAGAACAAGATTCTGTTTTAAATTCTTCATTGGCTTTATCTTCGATCTCTACGCTCATGTAACTTCATTCTCTGATGTTGACCTTCGTCTCTGCTTTTTGTCCCCGATCCTTGCTGTGGTGACTGGCGGCCACGTGAGCTGTTTATTCCAGTTACAAACGTGGTACACAGACCTACCAGATTGCCACACTCTGTCTTTTTACTAAAGATGGACATGGTTTTCTTTTGAAATAAACTGTGAACTCCTGATGAATAGGGCAGTGTTCTTACTCCGTTCTTGTTTCCCACAGTTCCTCATTCCTAAGTGTGCTTATGACAGTTGTGAAAAGGCATGTGAATTCCCATAAACTGAACCTAAAGGAGTGGTTTTGTACATAGAAAGCCCAATGAAAGCAGAAACAAAGAACTCAAACACATTAGACATTTTCAAGATTACTTTTCTTGTCAACTAAGGAGAGAGCGAGAGAGAGACAGAACAAAGAATCATGACTCTCTGCTTCACACCAGCGCTTAAATTAGGACTCGGAATGTCCCAGACACACGCGTGTTAGAGGCTTGGTGGTTAGCCTGTGGCACAATTGGAGGTAGAGGAACCTTTAAGAGGAAGGACCTAGCTAGAGGATGTATGTACATGCTGATGTACCCTGAATAAGATACTGGAACCCTGGCCACCTTCCTCTGCCTTTCTGTTTCCTGGCCATCACCATGAAACGAAATGGTTACTGTACCTTGTTTTCCTGCCACAATTATCTTCCTCACACAGAACCCCCCAAAACAGCTTCAATCATCCCTGGGCTGACACTACTGAAACTCTGAACAAAAACGAACCTGTCTTTCAAGTCTGTTGATTCTGTCAGATATTTTGTCACAGTGGCAGAAAACTGACTTATTTCTTTTTATAAGAATCAAAGCAAAAGGAACTTCATTATGCAGATTGCAGCTGGCTAATTTGGGAAGCATGGCTGCTCTCCTTTATCTGGTTTCTCCAAAGGTCAGATAAAAACTTAACTTGGGTTCAGGGACTTCAAACTTACCACAAGTGATTCCCTTTTTAATTTTTAGCCTGGCCTGTTAGAACCAGGGCAAGCACTTAGTCATTCCCCCACCCCACGACCAAGTGACCAACTGTAATTTTATTTAACACTAACCAGTAGAAACGTTCTGCTTTAACCTACCAAAACATACTTTTTAAGCTTCCCATTTGGTCCCTGCTACTTGGGGTTAATCCAAATCCATGAATCATCGAGTACTCAAACTCCTTAAAATGTAAGTGAGCTTACAAGGTTTGTTTTTGCTCTGTGCTTACTTTTAATGCAAACCATCACTACTTCCTCGAGAACAGGTCCTGAGAAGGGTGCGCTTTCCGTGTGGTATGCAGAGCACAATGTCCTGTGTTAGGACGTGCAAAGTGGAGTCAGGTCGCAAGCCAACTATGCCAAAGTGTTCTTTTTTTTCAGAATCTCATGCTCTACTGACTGAGTCAGCTGGGCACAGAGTAAGTAACTCTTACAAAAGTAAGTTCTTTTAGAAGGAAGCAGATGTCATTGAAACCAGAGGACTGCCACCAGGTGATGGAAAGGAGAAGGCAAAAGTGTAACACTAAAAATATAAAGTTGACTTAGAACACACACATGATGCAGCCAGAGAGGAAATGACTCTGGTTTTGAGATGCTCGTTTGCATTTAAAAACCCAAGAGAAATGATTGGGACTGCTGACATCCCCATAAGTAGAAGCTTGACCATTTGTGTCAGGGCTGCCATAGCACAAGAGGAAATGAGAGGACTGCATTCCTGGAAGGTAGAAATTTAGATCAAAGAGTCAGCAGGCTATGAAGGCAAACCTGTTCATAGATGGTCATCCTTCTTGTCTCTTCATGTCATTTTGTGAACAATCCCTTTTATTTATGGGGATGGGACCCAAGACCTTAGGCATATTAGCAAGTGCTTTTGCACAGAGTTCAAGTCTCACCTCCCTTGTAGCTTTTCTTTTAAGATTCCCAGAATTATTAAAACCAGAACACTTCTCCATCAAAATTAGATGCTAAGATCCCATTGTTGAAAACACACACACACACACACACACACACACACACACACACACACACTAGTTACAGGACACAGAGAAATTAAGTTGGAGTTAATCTGGAAGCTTCTTCCCTGCTGGCTAGCATTCACAGTGCCAGAAGTGTTGTGTGGCCTTAGCTTGGCTGTGCTTCTGGTTCAGTTGGCTAAGATTTTACAGAGTAAGTAAATTTTCTGAAGGAAAACCTTGAAAGTTGCAGGTTACCTACATATAACCATTGCAACAAGAAACAGAAAGAGCCAATTGACAGCCAACAAGAAGACAAAGACAGCAGATGAGACTAGAATCAAGCCTAAAGCATTGGGCACACTTGTCCATTTTGCTGCTATGAAGCAAAGAGAAAAGCAGGATTAGCAATGTTTTGAAAGAGTTGATCAAAACGGAATTGGGATACCATTGAGATCCAATTGCTTCCTTGGATGTGATCTTTGTGCCTCTCTGACTGTAGATGTCTACAACAGATAATTCCATTTCCCCAAAGGCTCAAGATGTGTATCATGAAGTCATCAAAGTCACAGGGACATCTTTCTTTATTTTAGTCAGTCACGTCTCCTTACATCAGTTCTTAATTTCAACATGCACTTCCCCACCAAAGAATGTTTGCCACTTTTTAGTATCACAGACATGCTCCTGCATTCTGCGCCTTCTTTAGAACATCAGTGTAGGGTTGTTTGACACTGTGCCACCCTCGATTGTAATTCTTTTTTTTTTAACTGAAAACCATATTTTTAAATATTTTACCTATTTATTTATTCATTTATTTATTCGTGTATGTGAGAGAGAAAGAGAACAGAAAGATAGATCACATACTTGGAACAGTGTGCATGTAGAGGTCAGGAGAGAACTTCTGGAAGTAATTCTCTCTTTCCACCTTGTGAGTTCCTGGGATCAAACTCGGGTCACCAAGTTTGCATGCAGATATCTTTACCCACTGAGCCCTCTCACTGCATCCACATGTTTTCAACAAAAATGTTCACTCCTCTGCCATAAATGTTCACAAGTGGCAGGTTATGTGGTCAGTCAGCAAACATGTTGATTCAGAAAAATGTTACACTACTTTCCAGTATGGCTGACTCATTGTGGATTCCTACTATTAGCATGTGAGAGATGTGAGATCCTCTCCTCTGGCATTTGGTATTACTTGGTTGCAGTTCTTAAGTCTTATATCAAGGGATCTTTTATTCATCTGGTTCTGAGCTCAGATTGATTGACCCAGCTACAAGGTCTTCAAAAAATGTATGTCTGTGCTTCCTATACCAATCCCCCCAACACCTAGCAGAGTCTACTTAACATTTGACCTCTGTCTACTTATTTCTATCATTTTTCAGGTTTCCTAGAAGTTTATTTCCATTTAGGGTGATAGGCTAATAAAAAAGACGTGGTCTTTGTCTCTAGTTCCTGGTAAGAACTGCTAAAACTCATGGAACTTACAAGTGGAAGGGACTGTTGTCACCTATAAAAGATGAAACAGGCTCGCAGAAAGGTAGCTGAAGCAAATTACTCTTCAAGGAGTTTCATTAGGAGAGTGTTAGGTTCACACCCTTAGGCATTCTGGTGAGGCCTTGAAGTGAAGCTTTAGGAAAGACAGCTGCTACGTAGAGCGCGACAGGCGTCCTAAGGGGAAAGAGACGGACCCTGACTATCAACATGTGCAGCAGGACAGGGTCTTGAAGGGAGCCGGAACTTTCAATTTCTAAGAACAAAGGGGATTTTCTTAGTCTTCAAGGATTTGTGGGAAGGAGGGGCTTAAATCCCGTATCGTGTGTCCTAGCCTATGTGCCAGAAGTTAGGAGGACACTAATAAAGACGAGCTATCATCTAAGGGTCTTGGCTCTGAGGCTGCAGCTGTGGGAAGCTGGGGAGAGAAATTGTGATGCTTGTTCACAGCACACGTTCTTCTCAGCTCCGTTCAAGGGCTGTGGTGTGATTTCTGGGAGACAGTGGTGGCTAGAGGGTCTGTAACCTAACAGAAATGTCCTTTGTTGCAAATGACAAGCTCTTTAACTGTACCTAAGGTTAAACTGATGGAGTGACTCTTGGTGGTCCCTAGATGGCTTCCGGAAGGGAGTTGGTCACAGAGGAGCTATATATCAGGTTGAATGAACTCTAAGCCTTATTTCCCCACAGCCAGGAAGGAAAAGAGAGCTGGACATTGAGTTCCATCACCAATTCAATCAATCATGACTGTGCTGGAATGTGTATAAAAGACAGTATCCTGAGATACTGTCTAGAACCTTTTGGGTAGAATAGGTATTGGGAGAGGAATGTGCCCAGAATGTGGTCTACTCAAATGTTGCCTGATGAACATCTTCTATTGAATAGTTGTTCTTTTTCCTTACTTGTCTGGTTTTGGTTGGCCTTCCTCTCCCCATTTCTCCACACCCTCTTTCCTCCATTCCTATCCTCTTCCACCCTCAATATTCTCCTCACTTTTCTATCAATATGTTCAATTATCTATCCTTCCTTTCACTTCCCCTTACAGCCTCCTTTTCTGCCCGTCATGGGATCCCTTCTAGTCTTCTGCCATTTATATTCATTTACCACCGCATAAATAAACATACATAGAAGCTAGAAGCTTAGGTTCATAAATGAGAGAGAGAGAGAGACAGAGAGAGAGACAGAGAGAGACATAGAGACAGAGAGAGAGAAAGAGACAGAGAGAATACAGTGTTTTTCTTTCTGAGCCTGAACCAAGCTCATTTACTTTAAGAATTTCCAGCTTAATCCATTTTCCTGTAAATTGCATATAATTTTATTTGTGACTAAATACATTTGGCTGATTTCACTTCTTGATGGTGAGAATAAAGCAGTAGTAAATGTGAGTGAGCATGTCTCTCAGTAGCAGGATATAAGTACTTTTCATATTAACTCAGCAGTAGCTGAGCTGGACCACATGGTAGCCCACATTAATCTGATAAACCGCCATACTGATTTCTGGATGACTGTAGGAGTTTGCACTCCCACCAATGTGTGAGAAAAGTTCCTCTTTCTCCACATCCTTGTCAGCACTTGTTGCCTCCCCCCTCCCACAATTCTCAATGGCTATTCTGACAGAGATGAGATGGAATCTTAAAGTAGTCAGGGAAATTTTTAATTATTGATTATTATAGATCGATTTAATTCAATTATCTCAGCTTGGTTTAATTTTGGAAGCTCACATGTGCCTTGAAACTTTTCCTTTTCTTTCACATTTGCCCTTTTAATAAAATATGTCCTAATGATTTCTGAATTTCATTAGTACTTATTCTAATGGCTCCCTTATTTATTAACATTATCACTATATAAGAAATCTATTGATTTCCCTATATTAATTGGTATTTTATTTATCTTTCTTTTAGTTATTTGCATTATTTTATTTCACTTCCATTTCATTCATTTTTTTTTGCTCTGATCTTCATTATTTTCATCTATTGATTTTTTTTTTAAATTTTTTTTTATTATTATTACTTATTCAACTGTGTGCATGTGCTTGTGTATGTGCGCGCGCGCGTGTGTGTATCTGTGTGTGCGTGTGTCTGTGTATGTGTAGAACCACGGACGAATTCGCGAACCACCATGGACGCCTCCACCTCCTTCTGCCCCGGGATTCACAGGCTCCGCCCTACCAGGGCCAGAAGCGCAGGCCGCCCTGCTTCCGCCTGGCGTCTATACGTGGGATCTGGGATCCGAACTCGGGACCTTCCGCCTGCAAGGCGGAGGCTTAACCCCTGAGCCACCTCTCCAGCCCCTCATCTATTGATTTTGAAATCGGCTTGTTCTGGTTTTTCCAAGGCCTTAAGACATATCATTAAGTTATTTACCAGAGAGCTTTAGGTAATTAATGTTCTTATGGTATCAAGAATTGGTTGACCTTAAAATAATAATATCAAAAAAAATCTCTTGCTGATAAGAGTGCTAAGTTTCTCTTCTCTCTTAATGACTTTTTGGTCCTACTAACCAAGAACTAAGCTTTCAGTGTCTAATGTCAATGAAAAGTAAAATGTCTAAGGAATGTCTCACCACCATTTAGAGAAAACACATGACCCTTAAAAAGAATGCAGAATCCCCACTGTGAAGTCTCTCTTTAGTTTCCTACCTGGCAGCAGGAGTTCACAAGAAGAACTTTTTTTTCTTAAGTCCTTTCTTAGCAGATAGGTGACTTCACTTTGGGAGCTTTATATGATCAGAGCAAGACCTCATGATAGAGCTCAAAAAAGACCAAACAGCAGTGCTGGCTTTGGTAGACTGAAACTTGCTCTGTTGATGGTCAGCCAACTATGAACCAAAATAACCTGAAGAGGAGGACATCTGGTCTAATGCTTCTCTGAGTGTGAGCTGCCGTGAAGGCTGCTGTGTCAATTGTGGCTGATCTATAAGAGACATGAAAAATTTTGGGGTCTCCCTGCTCTATGCACACAATCTGAATTGCTCCTCAAATCACAATACATATAAAGGATTTTTTTGGGGGGGGGAAACCTACTATGTACTTATCCAATAAAACCAAATTGACTAATATCTTCAACAATAGAAAATTTTAGTTTCTCACATGTGAAACTAAGTTCCATGCCCAAGATTCTACAGAATGATCCACTGATTAGAAGTATATGATTATGGAGAGATAGAATGCTATATATTGAGAACTGTCTTTATCGGTCTTCATAGCCACTTACCACCAACCTCTGTAACTGATCTAAATATCTCTGCACTATTAGAAATAAACTATTAGCATGTATTAACTTAACAGGCCACTAACTTACATTTACACTAAAGCAAAGAATGTTATGATCTCTGTGGACTATTAGAAATAAACTGTTGTCATGTATTAACTTAACAGGCCACTAACTTACATTTACACTAAAGCAAAGAATGTTCTGAAGCAGCATCTGAAAACTGTAACAGATTTCTGTGCCCTGCCATGGCAGACTTATTTAATGGTTCCACTAGTGTATTTGGACAATGCATTGACTTGTGACCTTTTTCGCTCTGCAGCTACAAAAGTTCATGGAAACTCTTTTATAGTGGAAAATGCCAGCACGAATCTGTATTATGACCACTCATCACTGATATTTGGCTCAGAATAAACACCCTCTATTCCTTTTGGAGCAAGAGCTGTTTGGCATCAATGCAAGCATTTGTCTAAAAAACATTCTGAATGGAACAATATAAAAAGTAAAATTATATCAATTTCAAAGAAAAAGGAAATTGAATATTTCTGTAAACTGTAACATCAAAAAGACTTTTTATTGCATTTCATTAATTTTATTGAAAGGCAGTTGGGTAAGGTTACCTCTGCCCACTCAAAATGAACACTTTATGTTTCCAAACACTGAATTTAACAGCCTTGGAAAAACTGACAAGTTTTTCATAAATCATGGTTTATAAAGGTTAAAGATAAGTACAGTGCGGTTCTTTGGTTTACTTTTTCCAGTGGTCATTTATTCATTACATAACGTCAAGACTGTTAAGCCATTGTGTATGGACTGGGATGGGGTCTGCACTGAGGAGCGGCGGGCAGTGCTGTAACACTGTAGGGCCCCTCCCTTCCAGCTGCCCCTGAAGGCCACCTCTGAGGAGCCTAGAGAAATCTTACAAACATACTCTCTGCCTGTTAAAACAATAGCAGTTTTATTTTAAAAGAAACATCTGTAGTATAGGAACCCACTTCAGCAGGACAAAGCATGCTTTCAGAGTGAAAATTCATTAGGAAACTAATTTTCTCAGGTGGAAGATTAAGATTAAGGGAGTATTTTAAAAAACAAAAGTGTTTCTGTTTTCTACAAGAAGCATTAAAGATAGCTCATGAATTTGTCAAACTTGTGAGGTCTGGCTTTTTTTGTTTTGTTTTTTGCTTTATATAAAATGCCCACAAAATTAAGTGTAATTCTTAAGTAGCAACAAAAAGCCCATCTCTAAATTATGTATTACATATTCTGGGTGCCAAGAAGCACTACAATACTGGAATATTAACCCTGACAGTGCCTTGAAAGTGCATTTGTGAATTGTTGATTTTGATGTAAATGTCATAATTTAAATTTTAACACTTAAATTAAGTAGTTTACCATTTCAATACCACTTAAATACATTGATCCAATATTGAAAGTTAGATCAGTGTGAAAATGAAGATTCACAGTTTACTTTCCCAGGCTTATTATTTCATTCATATTTATGTCTTTAGCTTTTGTTTGAATTCTTCACAGGTGAATTCAAATTTAACCATAACTCTACTAAGCACAGAAGTAGGCAGCTTTCCCAAGTTCTCAATAGCAATCTACTTGTGATGCTCTCATATTTCCTAACTTGAATCCACTATGATATTATGAACTCCATTGCTCAGAGTTGCAGAGAAAGGTTTAATTGAAAGTTCGTTATTGCAACAATGTCATTTAGGTAAACTACAAAAAATCCAACTTGGTAGAAGTCTGCCTAAATATTACTAACTGCTAAAAGTGACATGTTCATAGCCGAGATTCATAACCATGAGTAGATGCATTAAAATGTTAAAAGCTACTTTTGACCATAAGAAAGTAAATCGTTAGTATGAACTGAGAAATTTAGATGACTAAGATATGTATAGATCAATAACCAAATTTATATTTTTACGTACATAATCACTTTGTAATAGTCCACCTGCTTTAGCAATGATATGTTAACTATAGGGTTGGGTCACACTAGCAGTTTGCAGAAACTTACATTACTGTATAAGTCTACAGCACCCAAGTTCATACATGTTCATATATGAGCTAAACTTTTGGTCCATATCCTACTTAGGTTTCTGTAATTTTTAATAAGCAATAGCAAAACGATAAGCGAATTGAAAAAAAGTTTCAGTACTTTTAAAAAAATCAATTTTGGAAGATGCTATTTCCTAAGCTAATTTAATGAAATTGTTAACCTCTTCAGAGGTTGGGTAACATTCTTTTGTGAATGTCTCCAATAGTACTAGTTTACAGGATCAGTAAAGTCATCCTTCCCTTTACTATTCCAATTCCACAGTGTTCATTTTGAAGATAATATTTCAGTTCTTCAGTTGCAGAAGAAAATGACCACTCTAGAAACTTTTCTCAATTTCTGAGAATAACTATTGAATTTACCCACTTAAGAAACCATTTCAGGAATTTTTGGAAGACAAGTTATTCTGCAGTAACTGTGCCTCAGTTGCCCTGCAGTGGGCCCAGATATAATCCATTTTAACTTCTGCACATTTGTTTTGGAGTACTTGTTTGATGAATATTCAGTTAGACACTTGCAAAACATCTCTGGCCAGAAGTCAAATCTCCTTTCAGATGGCAGGTGCTCTTGATCGAGTGAGTAACACAGTTGTAGAAATTGAAAGGCAATAGCTTTGATTTTCCAGCACACCTTCTCTAACGATCTCCATTCTCATCGAGTCTGAAACAGGGAACAGCTGCCAGGGGAATGTTCCTTTCCTCTTCTATGGATTTCACAGCCAAGTAAAAGCAGCTGAGCCCAACACATCCAAGTACAAGGTTTCGGTTGTACCTTCATTTTAGAAAGAAATCTGTCCAGTAAATTCACAGCTAGAAAAAATGTCTCCAAGTCCAAGAATTGCATAAGACTGAGGAGATTTTTCACTTCAAAATCCCGTGTCCCAGTCATCCTGAGACCATTATCATGTGTAGTAAACTCAGTAAGTTCCAAGCCGCAGACCTTTGGCTGACATCTCGAGTCTTAATCCAACAGGACATTCAGCTGGGCAGTAGTTTCTGAGCATTGTCAGTACTTCATCACCTTGCCAGTGGCACCAGAAGCCTGAGGAGGAAAGGGACTTGCGAACCACCGTGGAGGCCCAGGAGGGGCAAGTGGAGCTGAAGTCACACGGCCCTCCTCCAGGTCCCCGGGGAGCCCTCAAAAGACTTTTTGTTCTTGAAACCAAAGGAAGAAAACAAAGGAAAAATTTCTAAGGCTGGCTGCTAATATAGAAAGGAAATAATATTTACATAAAACATGAAACAACTGTAAATAAAAATCATGAAAACATTTGTACTATATATTTATGACAACAATAAAATCCAATGAATACATTGTTTAAAAGCTAAACAGAAAAATATTAAGATCACTAGTACAAAAGTAGTCAAATCATGAGATTAATTCTTTTTAAAAATTTTTATTTAGAGATTAATTCTAAAGGAAGAAATATGAATAGTTACTAAATATAAAAGATAATGAGATAATTAAATTGTCACAGTAATGTTTGTTACACTGAAAACTATCTTAAGTAGTTTAATATTGTATTTATTTACTTTGTATGTGTGTGTATCAGAAAGCACTCCTCTGTCCCTGTGGAGGACCAAGCATGACTTCCAGAATCATCCTGGATTGCTTCTACCTCCTTGCTTCATTCTGGGATTTCCCAGGCTCAGTCCACCAGAGCCAGAAGTGCAGGCTGCAGCAGTTTCCACCTGGCATTTTTACGTAGGACCTGGGATCCCAACTCAGGACCTTCTGCTTGCAGGCCTCTTAAACCCTGAGCTATCTTTCCAGCCCCGTAGTTAAATTATGGCACAACGACCTAAGTAGCTCTTGTAAATCACCCTGTAGAAATGTATTTATGGATATCAACTAAAGTTGTGACATTCTAGTAGACGAAACGAGGCTTCCTTTCGTTCTTCTTGACTGTGCTGGGGATGACCCCAGGGAAATTTGTTTTCTGATCTGCACATGCGAAAAAGGATACATCAGACACCTCTGATTCAACAGCTGAAAACAGATTCTGGAATTTTTTTTGTGTGTATGTCTTTCACCTCAAGCTATTTTAGCTGAAATTAAGTGAAGTTAAATCAATCCTGTTTGTGAACAGGATGCAAAATTGATAGGGCCTGAGAGTTAACTCAGCAGATAAAGGCTCTAACATATAAACTTGGTTACCTGAATGTGATCCTTAGAATCCACATAGTGGAAGGAGAGAACCAACTCTGAAAGTTGTCCTCTGGCTTCTATATGCATTCTGTGGTCTCTCTCTCTCTCTCTCTCTCTCTCTCTCTCTGTCTTTCATAAATAAAATACTAAAAAAGACTGACCACTTCAATAAATCAGTGTCTCAAAGAATGAAGAATGTTCAGATGTTCTGTATTAAAGGAGTTTTAAGAGACATAATAATTCAGTTCAGTGCATGGCCCTTTAATATATTGTTGTTGGAATAAATTATCCGTAAAAGGTATTTCCAGACTTCAGGAAAATTTTGTATATTTGAGTGTGAAGAAACAATTTTTCATTTACAATTATATTTGAAAAATGTCTTTTTAAAAAATAAGAGATGACCACTAATATATTGAAGGATAAAAGGCATAAGCTATCACTGATTTCTTGAATCCCATATTCAATTTGATGCTAATGATTTCTATTAATATTTCCTTCCATATTTTTCAGTTCTAGAATTCATTTAGTTTCTCCATCTCTTATTTTTTCTTTCATTGTACTGCCTAGGCTTAAACTGTTCAATACTTTTATAAAAGTTACAATGTATTCTTTGGCTACTAATTTCAATATTTAGGTAATTTTCTATCTGTTTGTTTGTATTAACTGCTTTCTCCCCTAGATCTTGGATCATTTTTATTACCCTAGATCTTGGATCATTTTTATTATTTTAGTTTTTTGTTTCTTTTTTTTTTTTTTTTTTTTTTTTAGTTTTACATTGTAATAACAGACTGTATCCAAAACTGCAACAACACAACAACAACCAACACCATAGATTTGGATCAGCCACATGAATCAGTTGGTAAAGGAGCCCAGGACAAGACCAATGACCTGAGTTCAGTCTCTGGAACTCAAGTGATAGGAGAGACACAACGGCCACAAGTTGTCACCTCTTAAAGGTTATATACTTCTTGATACTGTTACATTGGGTATTAAATTTCTAGCATAAGAACTTTAAGATACACATTATCATATTTTCCTATTTTAGTAATTTTTTGCTATAAGCTGGATATTGTTGATTACATAATAAGTGAGGGCCAGTCTTTCATGACCGAGCCTTTCAACGTAGGGCTCTCTTGTCATTTAGGTAGTTAATGTGTACATGGTGTCAAGAACTGGTTGGTCTTAACACTAATAAAAAAGACCTCAGTGGTTTTTTTTACTCATGCTTTCTTATGGCAATGCTAAGTTTCCTCTGTCTAGGCTAACCAAGAACTGAACTCGGTTTGCCAATATCACTGAGAAGTGATAGGAAATCCTGGTGAATGTCCTCACCTCTCTTTTAGAGAAAACGCCCATGCAGAACAGAAAACAAAAGCACCGTGAGGATTTCCCTTCAGTTTCCCAAAGAACAATGTTCACCAGGTGAAACTTTCTTTTAAGCTATATACTGGATCTCTCCTGTGTTAATAGAGTGGTGCTTCACTTTGGGAACTTTGCACAGTCAGAACCAGATCACATGACCAAGCTAGAAAGAGAAGTAGCATCAATTAGTAGAATGAAACTTCTTTGCTCATGAGTAGTCAACTGTGAACCAAAAATGGCAATCTGACTTATCCAATGTTGCCCTGAACACGAGCTACCATGAAAGATCTTATGTCAATCATGTTGATAGATCAAAACCAGAGACCCTTACCTGACAAATCTCTGCCACAGATCCCGCCCATTAGGAGAGCCAAAAAGCCAGAGAGCCAATCCTAAAGTCAGAGATCCCACCATAGCTAGAGACCCCACCTGATAAATCTGTTAATCTGATAACTGGTCAAACCCCAAATCTCTTCTCCCTGCACTCCAACTATAAAAGCTCACACCCTGGTTCCAAGTGAGTGGCCATTTCTAATTGGACTTTGCTTCCTTGCATCTATGCATGAAGCTTGGGTTTGTGTTCTGTCTCCCACCCCTGTCCCTTGTTCTTCTTTCTTCCTCTCTTTTTCTAACACATTTGTCCCTTAAAATTTCCTGCATTGTAAGTTAAACATCCAAAGTTATATATTGGTGGTTTTTGGAGATAAGGCCTTTGAGAGGTAATTGAGATAGCTAAGGTCATGAGGATGCAACCCCCATAGTTGTGCATCTCTGGTGTCTTTTATGTCTCCAAGTTCTTGTGTTTGGGAATTGAATTGAAACCAGAACACACGTAGGATTAAGCTGGTGTTTATTAGCGGAAAGAAAGAACAGAACTCACCGCCATGGACTCCATGAGGGGAAAGAAAGTTGCTCTAAAATATTTCATTCTTGTGTCTGGAGATTGAAGTAGGAAACCTGAGAAAAGGATTAGAGGAGAGAAAGAAAAGAAAACTCATGGAACTCATGGGCTCCAGACATGGGGTCTCATGAGGGGCAAGGGAGTGGAGAAGAACTCACAGACATGGAGTCTGTAGGGGCCAGTGAGAGAAGACTGAAGGATCCCTGGAAAGTTTTGAGCACCAGTCACATTGGAGGGCCGCAGAAAGAGGCTGGGCTCCAACATCAGCCAAGAACAGAAGGAGCAGGGAAAAGGCAGCAAGAGACCAGCAGTGGACTCACACAGCAAGTCCATATAGGGCAAGAGAGGGCAGGTCCCTCCCCTTTGCACTTCCTTTTATCTAGTCCACCACTGGAAAGCACCACCCAATATGGGCTTGGTCTTCCATGTCAATTAAACATTCACCTGAAGGTCTTTGCAGCTGTGCCCTAAACTCAGCTGCAGTTATCAAGCTGACACCTGAATCTATCATACTGACCCTTCTCACTTTCTATTCTATTGAGACCAATGCCTAGGAATCTCAGAGCCATTTCCTTATTGAGATGGACATGTAAGTGTCATCTTTGTCCCTTGCAATTGTTCTTAAAACAATGTTCTAGTTTTTAACATACATATATATACATATATATATATATATATACATATATATATTTGCCCCTCCCTAAATCAAAATGAATACTTCTCCAGGATTCCAGGATGCCCTAAGGGAAAGAAAAGATGGCTAGTTCATGGTCATTCTTTGTTATGGTTGGGCACAGGTGTCAACTTGACAGTTGAGGGTTTGAGCTCTGGGTACATTTGTGGAGAATTAGTAGATGAGTTAAGCCCAGAGCGAACCTAAAGGAGATTGTCTAGCTGATGTAGAAGGCTCAACCTATGGTGGGTGGGAGTAGGCCCTGGAATAAATCACAGAGAGCTGGTTGAGAGAGTTGGCATCCTTCTGTTTACTTAGCCAGACATGCTGGTCTGGCAAGTAAGGGTTGTCCATCTCTCAGCTGTTATGTGGTGATGGTGTGGCCAGTTCCTTCGGCCTTGGTGTTGGTGCATGCTCTCCCGCCAAGCTGGACTGAGAACTGTAACCAGGAATTATAAGAGAGAATAAAACCTTGTTCCCTTAAGCTATTTGATGGTCATTTATCAGCAATCATGCAGGCTGACTGCAACAGAATTTGGTACCCAGGAAGTAGGGTGTTGCTGATAAATCTGACTATGTGGATTTTGTGGCTTTTGAATGGTTTTGCTGGACAAAGTTAGAAATGTTTGAAGATTTTTCACTTTGTGG
Source organism: Typhlomys cinereus (assembly GCA_023101885.1). Classification (NCBI taxonomy): domain Eukaryota; kingdom Metazoa; phylum Chordata; class Mammalia; order Rodentia; family Platacanthomyidae; genus Typhlomys; species Typhlomys cinereus. Next base: position 6,669,978 of record JALPQD010000075.1, read on the forward strand.
ATCACAAATACCATTCTTCAGAATTTAGTGGGCCAATTGGATAATGTCAGTGCTGAGAGAGTTATGGATTCTTTGGCACCAGTTTGTGATGAGGGGAACAAGGACTTTGGTGAAGTTGAATTTGGAGATGATGGACTGGTTTGCTTGATGGAGGAGAGCTGTATTGAAGCTCTGGACGTGGAAAGGGCAGGCAGCAGAACAGCTGCCATTGTTAGAGAAATGAGCATCAATGAAGGAACATCTAGTGACTTGCACTGGGACGGTGGAAAACTGTCCCAGTGATTTTGGTGATTTTGTGGTTTGAAAACCCAGATTCCCTCAGGGGCCAAAGGCCCAAGTTGAAGCCGTTTCTTGCCCTTTGGAAGTTTGGCTGCCTAGAAGAGGCTTTTCCAGCACCGAAGCATAAAACTTGGTGCAGCTGTGGCTCAAGTGGACCAAACTGCTTTTCGAACTCACTTCAGAGTCTGGCAGTGTCCCCCAGGTAGTACTGGTTTTGGTGAATGATTTGATTGGTTCATGGAAAGCAGCAAAAGCTTGGCACCAAGTGGCAGGCGTAGAGTTCCTGCAAGAGAATGAAGCTTATAGCCGCAGAACCTGCCGCGCCCTAATCCAACCATTCTGGTGGATAGGTCCCAGCAAGGCAGAATATTGTTCTATGGAAACAATTTCTGGGAAAAGGACATGGCATTAAAATACGGGAATTGTCAGGCCTTTGCCTATCTCTGCCCAGTTGGGGACTTACAGCCTGCTTCCTGGGGAATATCACAGTAACGCCCATGGGCAGCTGCTAGGATTTCCTCCCTAGATAATTTAAGTTTTGTCTCTGGCAGGAGGAATTCTTCTGGGAATTGGGTGTGCCTTTTATCTGTCCTTAGGTTTAGAGAAAAAGCTTGCTTTTAACTTTAAATCAAATTGTAAATAGAGATTTGACTCACAATAAGTGGACTTGCTAGCCAGAATGTATACACTGATTTTTAAAGAAATTAGAGAGCAACTTCGAGCGTCTTAAAACATAGGTGGGTAACTATGAACTAACTCACCTATGAACTAACTCAGAAATTCCAGAAGTATGAGACTGCTATCTGCTCAGTTGAACTTTAAAAGGAACCGTGTTGCCACTCTTACGCTCTTACCCTAGCTGAAGGCCAAGGAAGAGACCATCATGCCAGAAAGTCTAGACACCAAGACTGTCCCCTGGAGATGGTATTTGCATTCCAAACTGGGAGAATCCATGTCAGCAGCAAAGGGGGCTGTGTCTTTTCCTTCCCAAACAGCACTCTTATGGGAAATCACAGAGATGGACCATCTGAGTGCACCCCCACCAATGATCACCTCCGCCCTGAAAGAGACACCCTTGGCGATATGGGGCCCGACAGTAGGGACCCCAGGTTTGGAGAATGCATGGTTCACGGATGGCTCATCAACAACTGATGGCAATATACTTCTGGAATTCCTCAAAGGAAGACATAAGCAACCTTATTATTAAAGTTGCTCAGTCCTCCTCTGTGTATTTAAAAAAGCAGTCTCTGTTACAACTATGTAGGCTCAGCCCCATGGCTCTGTGGTGAAGCATTATAGATTAGATAGAATTGAAAAAACTGGGAGAATAGAATCTGTTTGTATCTTTTCCCTCAAACAATGGGTTAGCTACTTAGAAAAAATTGTTTATTCTTACTGAGCATAGGAGACTGGGAGGGTCTCCTCCTCTGTTTTCCTCTGTTTACAGGTGTAGGGACACATTCTGTGCCCTAAAATTTTCTAGTATGAAGCTGTCACAAAGTTACAATAAAGTGGGTTCAGATTCACTCAGCCTAGAGAGTTGCGTGTTCTGTTCCCCATCTCCGCCCAAGCCTTGCCTCACCCGGTCCGGGGGAGCCCTGGTCTCGAGGCCTTGACTCTGGTCTGCGGCAAGAACCCAGAGTGTTGGAGATGCCAGAACTGTGGGACTGCTGCTGAGGACAGTTGAGTGGAGATTAAGCCTGGTTTAAGAAACTCTGCTTTCATAACTCTGAGCTGCAAACAGGGACTGGGAATGCCTAGAATCTTTGCACCACCTTGACTACATGATGAGCAGCAGAAGATGGACTCTGAAGTACACGATGCGGTGATTTGCTGGACTTTGGTCTTAATTTAATGTTTTCTTGTTACATCAAGATACTTCTGTTTTAATGTTTTATCTGTTTTAAAGTATTTAACTTATTCTGATTTGATATACTCTTAAGGTAAAAAAGTTTGAACTTTTAAAATGTTGGAACTGAAGTTTTAATGACAGAACATTTTAAGTTTGTCCATGAAATGTATTTATATTTTTAAAATAACTTTTAACATCTGTGGGAACAAGGATTGAAGGTTACAATTTAAAGGTGCTATGTTTTTGTGTCAAGTTGACAAGAGGTGGAGTGTCATAGTTGGGCACAGGTGTCAACTTGACAGTTGAAGGTTTGAGCTCTGGGCACATTTGTGGAGAATTAGTAGTTAAGTCCAGAGTGAACTTGAAGGAGAGTGTCTAGCTGATGTGGAAGGCCCAGTCTGTGGTGGGTGGGAATAGGCCCTAGAATAAATCACGGAGAGCTGGTTGAGAGTTGGCATCCTTCTGTTCACTTGGCCAGACACGCTGGTCTGGTGAGTAAGGACTGTCCATCTCTCAGCTGTTATGTGGTGATGGTGTGGCCAGTTCCCTCGGCCCTGGTGTTAGTGCGAGCTCTCCCGTCAAGCTGACTAAGAACTGTAACCAAGGATCTAACTAGGAATCATAAGAGAGAATAAACCCCTTTTTCCCTTATGCCATTTGATGGTCATTTATCAGCAACCATGCATGTTGACTGCAACATTCTTCCTCCTCCTCCTCAGGTCCAGGACAAGCATTTCTTTGTGCGGAGCCAAGGTAGGCGTCCTGTCACCTGTCCCTGCTCGTGGCCCTGTTGCTGCAGGCTGGTTCTTGCTGCTCTCCTGCTTGGTGGGAAGAAGCTGCCCACCTGTGCTTCAGGCTGCAGAACCTCAGGCTGCAGAACCTCAGGCTGCTCCTCCTGCCTCTGAGCTGCTCTGTTGTCCCAATCCTACCATGGAGTGCTTGGAATAAATCACTAGGCTGAGCTCGTCTGGTCCCCAACTATTTCTCTTGATGCTAATATGGCCAAGAAGACATTGGTGCAGGTTTTCCATAGGACGGGCGATGAAGATAAACCGATACATATTGCTGAGGCAGACATTTGTAAATTGCTGAGTTGCTCCTAACATAAGACAGAAAATTAATAAAATCCCAAAAGCAGTCAAGTAAGGATGTTTCGGGGACACCCGTCCCCCACGGCCTGCACCTACACAGTGCTGCTGATTCGGTGCTCAGTTTCTGTCTGTTGCAATTACCTGCGTGGTTGCTGATAAATCACCATCAAATGCCTTAAGGGAACAGGGGGCTTATTCTCTCTTATAATTCCGGGTTACAGTTCTCAATCCAGCTTGGCAGAAGAGCTCACGCCAACACCAAGGCCCAGGGGACTGCCACACCATCTCTATAACGGCAGAGAGAGGGATGATCCTTACTTGCCAGACCAGCATGCCTGGCCAAGTGTTCACAAGGATGCCAACTCTGTCAATCAGATGTCTGTATTTTATTCCAGGGCCTAGTCCCACCCACCATGGGCTGGGCCTTCCCCATCAGCCAGACAATCTCCTGCAGGTTTGCTCTGGGCTTAACTCAACCACTGATTCTCTACAAATGTGCCCAAAGCTCAAACCCTCAACTGTCAAGTTGACACCTGTGCCTGACTATGACACTGTCTGATAACAATCAAGGCCATGGGCCTGTCTGCGTTCCATCTGGCCTACTGATATTATTGATCATTGTGTTTGCTTCTGTACAGTCTTGTCTTTTCTCCACCACTTCCTGCTTCTGTATAAATTAATCTCGTGGCTCGAGTTCTAGAGAGTGATCTGCACTCCAGACGCCAGTACAAAGCTCTGGACCACACCTTAAATGGTGTCTGAGAAATTATTCCACAGTTACTCCCGGAGCGCGGTGAAGAATATATGCTTCACAGACCCAGCTTCCTCTCCCTCCCATTTGTGTTCAAGGCAAACAAGGAGCAGCAGCAGCAGCTTGTCCTTCACCAAACATGTGGCTGCAAGACAGCCTCCGAGGCTCCCAGGACACATCCACGGCGTGTGGCTGGGACCACAGTGCTAGGTACGAAGGACTCCGAATGGATGTGGGGAGGCCGTCCTGTCTCTTTTCCATTCCATGGCTAGAGGAAGGAAGGGTTTGTGGATACAACAAAAAGAGCGTTGAACAGCTCATGGGAAAACCGCTCTGCCAGTAATGCTCTTTAAAGTCTCTTTGTTTTTCCTGTTATCTACCATCTATGAAAGGTTCAGAGGACTGACGTATTTCCTTTCCTTGTGTGAGTATTGCCTCCTCATTGGACGTTTCTTCTTGGAGAGGAGAGGGTGGGGGACACTTAAGAGACAAGGAAGAAATTAATAAAAATCATAAGAGAAGGGGGACCCCTTCTGGGGGTTGTACAGGCATTAATCAATGCCTGGGTGGGGGGATAGGAGGCCTGCAGTTGTTCGAGGAGCTTCAGTGGTATGGCTTTCCTGAGGGATCACCAGGCCAGAGGTGGGAAGGTGGAAGAAAAATAAATTTTTACAGAAATTGTGACAAATAATGAGGTTATGACTCACAGCCTGGTAGTCAGCAGTTTTCAGAGTTCTAAAAAACAAAAGTCTAATATGGGTGGCTAGATACTGAAAACATCTCCACTCTCAAGGTCCCTGTGAGAAGGCCAGATACCAAACCACCCAGACCCCCCCCCCCAAAGTTGGTTCCAGGAATCTTCCCCCTTTCAAGGTCTCGGAGAAATGTTTTCAGTACGTGCAGATGCCGCCTAAGCCCGCTTGCCCCCTCCCCACACAGAACTCCGGGAAATGCTCCCCCTCTCAAGGTCTAATACGTGCAGCTATGCCAAACACCACCAAAGCCTTAGTACTATTGTACTATTATTGTAACTAATATGATAGCCAATAATTCTGTAAACATTACGTAACCTCCCTGCGAGGAGGGTATAAAAGGTGTATGCTTCTTGCGCTCGGGGTCGTCTCTCTCCCTCGTGTATGGGGCGACCCCTGCTCGCTGGAATAAAATCCTCTTGCTTTTGCATCGAACCCGTGTCCATGAGTATTCTGTGAGGGTCCGCTTCCTGGCACAGGGCCATTAGGTCTAACAGGAAGACAGTTGTTCCAATCAGCCTTGTTCCTATAAATAATCCCACAAAAGAGTTAGGATGGAATCCTTCACTGCTCTATTGTTGGTGCCATATGTAGACAGACATTTGTTCATGTCTCCCTAGGAAAAATGCTGACATGCATTCCAAATCCACATGAATGAACGAATATCAGCTGTGCCTCCTTCTTCTCATAGCTATCTTTTAGACTTAGCCACTGCAGCCTGGCCAGGCAATGCTGATTAAGGACCAGTGAGCTTTCAGGGACCCTTGGATGCCAAGTCGCTGTTGATGCATGAGTTAGGTTTCTGTTGACAGTAAGGGAAAACAACTAACTACAAGTTGTTTACATAGGTTGTGGTGAGAACAAAGGCTGGGGCTAAAAGAAAGATTAAGGGTGGGCTGGGGAGATGGCTCAGGGGTTAAAGCCTTTGCCTCCCAAGGAAAAAGAACTGAATTTGGACCCCCGATACCACTTAAAAAATGCACAGCAAATATGGTAGCACTACAGAGTTAGAGCCTGGGAAATCTTAGAGCAAAACAATAAGGAGATAGAGCTGTGGGGGGTTTGAGGAGGGCCCCCTACCTCGGAATGATTGGGGATACAAAGTCACATCAAAACCAGTACATAATATATAGAAGAGATTTATTGTCAAGCAAGCAGGAGGACAAAATAGGCAAGTAGCATGCAGCATGGCTGTAAATAGAGAGGCAGAGAGACAGAGAGGCCGAGAAAGACAGAGAAAGAGACAGAGAGAGAGAATTTAGTTTCTGGGGACTCATAGGGCTTGGTCATGTGACCAGGAGCATGTGACTGTAGGCCAGGGGCATGAGAAGGGGGGCTCACCCTGGGTGGGTGGGAGTCCTTGGAGGAATGCACCAGTTAGTCTTAGGTACAGGAGGACTGAGGGCTCTGGAGAAGCTGTAGGCAGGGTAGAGGCTGTGGAGTTGTCCTTGGGAGAACAGAGCTATTTTATCTAAGTAAACTGGGAACTGTGAAGGGTTCTTTGTCTGAACATGTACACGGGGAGGCGGGGTGGGGGGTTGAGTCATTTTGTGTTTAATATGCCTAACATCTAACAAGAGCAGTCCAGGGTGATCCCCAGTGTCCTCTAGGAGAGAGAGAGAGAGAGAGAGAGACAGTGAGTGGAGGAGGAAGGTGAAAATGGCAGCGTCTAAGCCCTGGGACAGATGAATTAGAGGCCTTGTATCTGATTGTGAAATAACTAAGCTAAACATGAAGTAGAAAAATGTAAACTGCTGAGTTACTGTTAGCATAAGTTAAGATGGAAAATTACTGAAATCTCAAAAGCAGTCGCATAAGGACACTTCAGAAACACCAGCCCATCCCCCACGGCCTGCTGGCGTCTGTACGCACTGCGGGTCAGCACTGACCTCAGCTGCTGTCTGGTAACACTCAAGGTCCTGGGCCACTCTGAGTCTAGCCGGCGCATTGATATTATTAACCATTGCATTTGTTTCTGTAAGAGGCCCTCACCCCCACCCCACTCTCGTATAAAACGGCAGTACAAACTAAGCTTGTGGCTGAAGTCCTTAGAGAGAGAGCTCACTCCAGACTGCTGGTAAAATACACTCTTCTCCTCCCTAACTGGCGTCAGAGAAATTATTCCAGAATAACTCCCACAACAAAAAGGAAGAGGACTAAGAGGCTGGACAAGTGATGGGAGAACAGCCACCCCTAAATCTTTCACACGGTCTTGCTTCCAACACAGCTAATGGTCATAGACTTAATTGTAACTAAGAATGGTTGTTAACAGGAAGCTTCCACCAAAGAGGCAACCCCAGATCATGCCATAGATGAGGAGCTAATTACGAGGTAACCCAGAAAGATTGCAGCTACACTTTGGGTACCATGGTAAAGCTAAAAGCTGGTCATGTAAATGTGAGAACGAAGAAAACTAAGTGTAATTAGCAGCACCTGCGAAGGCAGAGGGTCGCCACACCATCCAGTGACAAATGGCTGGCACACAGTTAGGGGCAAGAGCCAACAAAGTCCAAGTCAGAGATTGTCAGAGGAAGCTTCGATTGTCAGAGGTTCCTCTGCATCACCATAGGATCTGACTAAACACAAGAGCTCGTACTTTGGACTTGCGCTCTCCTGACCAGAGCACTGGGGTATGTCGTAGGGATACAATCACTGTGAACTCTCCTGTTAACACCCTTTAAAACACACTTTAGGGGTTGTCAAGATCACCAGTGAGTAAGGTGCTCACGAACCTGAGTTTAATCCTTGGAAGCCTACGTGGTAAAAAAATAAAGTAAAATAAAAAATATTTTTAAAAAAGCTTATTTTAGAGACAGCAAATGACTCAGCAGGTGTATAGTTAGGCACAGGTGTCAACTTGACAGTTGAGGGATTGAGCTCTGGGTACATTTGTGGAGAGTTGGTGGTTGGGTTAAGCCCAGAGCAAACCTGCAGGAGATTGTCTAGCTGATGAGGAAGGCCCAGCCTGTGGTGGGTGGGACTAGGCCCTGAACAGGTGAATAAATAACTGAGAGCTGGTTGAGGAAGTCGGCATCCTTCTGTTCACTTGGCCAGACATGCCGGTCTGCCAAGTAAGGATCATCCCTCTCAGCTGTTGTGTAGACATGGTGTAGCCAGCCCCTCGGCCCTGGTGTTAGTGCATGCTCTCCCATCAAGCTGGATGAGAACTGTAACCAGTGAGCATAAGAGAAAATAAATCCCTTGTTCCCTTAAGCCATTTGATGGTCATCTATCAACAACTATGAGACAAACTGCAACAGCAAGTAAGAGTACTGTCTACACAATCCTACCAACCTGAGTTCAGTCCGATTGTGGGAAGACCCCAGGCCTCGGAGTCATCTCTTTGTATCGCGCCATTATTAAAATTATGGGTTTCTACGTGGTAAGCTGTTAATGCAGTGAGTTTATGCTATAGTCATGAGTTTCAGGTTTACTTTTAGGCTACAGAGAATCCTTTGGGGGAGATGAGAGGAGGAAGGAAGACAAGCAGGGCTTTTGCAAGGATCGCATGCTTGTCAGCACATGCAAAGGTAATGTCTCGCTGTGCATGATGGAGATACAGAGGGTAGGCGACCTGCTCTCTGACGGAAGGCTGTAAAGAACTGGCTTGTCTTGCCTTCCATTTAACCTAATCAGTGATTTCTAAGGCGTGCTTGACGCTGTGCTAAGATCCCAGAGTGCAAAGTGGATGCAATGAAAATGACCTGTGCTCTGGGGCCAGCCACACAGCTTAGAACTCAGAGAAAGAGGCTCGAGAAGGTATGCTAGAGTCTTTGCTTTAGGTAACTTCAGTGCATTTATCTCTGAGGTGACAATAAAATGAATAGGCTAGGTGCTTTATAAAGAAAAGTGGTTATTTAGTCCACAGTTTTGAAGGTCCAACAACATGATACTGGGTTCTTCTGGATCTTGTGGATGACTGTTGTGCGCCACAACACAGCAGATGGCCCCTCACAACTCAGGCCACTGGCTCCTCACCACCTCCTGATAGTCCCTCCATCTCTCAGCACAGTTGCACTAGGGATAAAGCATCCAAGTTAAGAGCATTCAGTATGTCCAAGTGGAGGACACACTGAATCCCAAGGGTGTCCAAAGAAATTCGGGATTGCTGATGGGAAAGCTATTTTTTTTTATTTCAGTAGAAAAGAGTTTGCAGTTTTTCAAAAGTTAAACAGAACTACCATACCTTTCCTACATTTAAAGGAATGGAAAAGGGATATTCATACAAAGACATATGTGTTCACAGAAACACTATTGAAATATCCAAAAGGAGAAAATAAGTGAAAACTTGTGTATTGCTCTATCTATCTATAAATGGATATTTATTCTCAGTTCCCAGTGTATAGTACTGAGTGAACCTGGACAACATCCACTAAGAGAAGCAGATTGCATCATAGGTGACTTCATGTGGTTCAGTTCACATTCAGTGTCCAGAGCAGGCAAACTACAGAGACAGAAAGCAGGTCAGTATTACCAGCAGCATGGAGGAAGGGGACTCACTGTTTAGTGGGTTACATGCTGGTTGGAAACAAGGTAAAGAAGGCTATGGCAAGCCACTGTTGCACAAGGAACTGGTGGCCATCGAAGCACTTACCTTATAATTGCTGATTATGTTACAAAAATTGTTACAATAAAAAGTTCTAAGAAGGCTCAATAGTTGGTGCTATCCAACCATTAATAAATCTTATAGTTCTGTCATATGGCAAAATCGCTGGTCTCTGCACTATAAGTAAACCATGATCACCATTATATAAAATATCATCTCAGCTCTGGTGATCTTGAAGTCTAGTTACCGGGACTACCTGGGAATGCAGCAGGTTTAATGATAAAACATCAACAAGAAATGGTTCAATAAACTTAGAGATGTATACGTTGGTAAGGAGAAAGCAAAAATGCTTGAAGGTGTCATTGAAATGAACTAAAAGACAAAAGGCTTTTAACTGCTAGAGCTGGTGGTAGAGAAATACAATAAGAAGATGTGTATAACTTCTGCAAAGAACACGCAGGACATTCAAAGACACTAAGTAGCCCAAGGTAGTAGTCATAACAGCTAAATTGAAAACAGATACTAAAGACAAGGAGTTAGAAGACCATGTTCTGCTTATGTATGAGTTCAAGTTTGAAGCAATGTAGTACAGCAAACAGTTGAGTAGGGACTGTCAAAGAAACATAAGCTTGAATGTACATGAAAGGCCAGTCATTGGGAAAACTTAATACGACAACAGCTGTAAGAATTTTCAGCAGCCTTTATTACTTTTAAAACAGGTTAAGGCAATTATATGCGAGGGGATATGAGGTTCCAGGAAAGTACAGCACAACTAACAAGGACAGCAACTGCAATGAGTGGGAGATACATTTGGGGTCATCTAGGAACACGGTGCTGACGTCCCTGTGGGATTTGTTTACATCATAAAGACAAACCCATGTCACATGCTTCAAGATCAGGGAACTGGCAAAGGGCACAAGTGAGTGTTGGGATGTAGGGTGTTGAGTGGGCACGGTGAGCTCAAAGGACAGATGGGAAAATGTCCTCATCTTGGAGCGTGCTTCACCTGTAGCCTCATCCTCATGCAGCTGTGAAGGGCCTGGGACGCTAGAGAGGGAGTGCTCCCCCCAGGACAGGCTCCCCTATGGAGAGGAGAACCTGCCACAGAACAGCAGAGTGTTGGTTGGGTTGTGCCTGATGAAGAACAGGAAGGGGTGGTCGGCACAGAACGCTGGCACAGAATTGAAACTGCTTCCGGTGCCTGAAAGCCTGGCGGTCACCGTGCCATCCTCGGTCACCTCCACGACACTCTTGTGCGCAAAGTGAGACAGACACAGGAACGAGGCGTCGGACAAGGCTGAAAAGTCAGCCTCGTACTCCTCAAAAGCTCCCCTCATTCCCAACTGCTGCAGCAGAGACTTCATGTTGTAATCCTCTTCCACTTTGAATTTTGGAAGGAAAACATCAATGCTAGCGGTCTCCATGCAGTCTGGTCTGGTCCAAGCTGTTAAGTTCTCAAAAGTGAGAACGTCTTCCACCTGGTAAATCAGAGTCAGACTTGAGAGCTTGCGGCCGAGCACCCTCCCCCGGCTCTTGCACAGGGCTCAGGATGTTCACCTGCCCGGCAGCTCGTGAGGTCGGCTGTCTTGTTCAGGACTCATGGAGGACAAGCTACCCCACCTTAACACTTCCAAGACAGCTTTTATTTCTAACAAGGGTTCATGTCTAGATGAAAACTTTTTCCTTTTTTTTTTTTTTGAACTATGGTTAGTTTTGAAGATTGTAAAAAAATTTTTTTGGGGGGGGGCTCATAATCATAAAATATTGGGCTTTGGCATGCACCCTTCCAGAAGTGAAAACTACCAGAGGTAAATTCTGAGCCACTGTGGTTTAAATATAATATATTCCTCATAGGCTCTCATATAGGCCTCTTGTTCAGCAAACAGTAGCACCATTTTTAAGGTAGATGAAAAATTACTGGGGGTATGGAGCTAAAGTAAACAGGCAACTGGAGGTATGTCTTGAAAGTTATCCATCTTATACTAGATGAATTCTATCACTTGGCAAGGTCTCAAAGATCCTAATGGGAACATGAACAAATTTTGATCCCAAAGGCAAGAATCCCCACACTACTGTGCAGCTGGCCTCTGAGTGCCACACATTCTAAGGTAGAAGGTAGCTTGACTGAGGACGGACACTGCGGATACTTGCTCACTTCCTCTTTTACTGCTTCCTGTCTACTACCGGTGAGTAGCTTCAGTCATATTCCTTTGCCACCATGATATTGAACTCAAGTGCTTAAGGCCAAGATACATGGACCAATTTCTCAGAAATGGAACGATGAGAAAAATAAACCACAGGGGACCAGATGTGCCGCGTTCACCTGCCCGCTCTGTCTTCTGAGTGCCTCACACTCCCCTGGCTGCCGCCCCTCCACGCCTCGTTGTCAGATCAAAGGGAGAGAGTTTCTCATTCTTGATTTTGTGTTCTCAGATATACAAATGTAATGCTAACTAGTAAATATTGAATTCATGGGTCACATGAATAGAATCACTATTTTTAACATTATGCTCTGAGCCCTTTACCTGAATTTACTTTGCTAAGCTGACACCATTATTCCCATCAGTGATGAAGTGAACTTAATATTAGATGAATTATGTCACTCGGCAAGGTCTCGCAGATGCCAATGGGAATATGAACAAAGGCAAGAATCCTTGCACTGCTGTGCAGCTGTCCTGGGAGTGCCACCCATTCTAAAGGGATGCTTGAACGAGGGCGGATACGGCAGACACTGCATTCCTCCAGCAAAAATTCAGACAGAACGTGCCGCGGCCCCTCTGACTCACCGAGCTGAGCTCCACGCCGTCATCTGGAAGGACGATGAGCATACTGAGCTCGTCTCCCGCGTAGAACAGCTCCAGCACCCGAGCTTCCGCCTCGCTCACATAGGCCGTTTTCACGGTGGCTTTCTTAATCATCATCGGCACTGGTCTTTGTGTGTACTGGCAGAAGGAACAGATGAGCACAGGAAAGAGAGGTTGTTCAAAGCGTTACGGGAGTTCCAAATGAGCTGGGAGAGTACTTTCAAATATTTATTTTATTTTATTTTATTTTTGCATGTGCGTGTGTATGTGTGTCTCACTTCACATGCTTACCAATAAGATATTAGAAAACACTATTTCACTTGAAATCCCTAAAAAGAATGTTTTCCTAAAGGAGTCTGAGACAGTTTCAGAGCAGTGTGAGAGGGATACACACTTCTGTCCTCTCAGAAGGCTGGAAGGTTCGTGGTGGGCAACACAAAGAACCCATCATGACACAGAAAATTCCTAGGTCAGACCACCATGAGTTAGGAGTCACTGGACACAGGTTCTTGTCCCTTCGGGCATGCTAATCCAACTGTTCAAATGTCGATAGTCAAAGGGTCATATTTCTTTCGTGTGTGTGTGTGTGTGTGTGTGTGTGTGTGTGTGTGTGAATCAGAGGACACTGTGTATGTATGTGGCAGTCCAAGGGTGATTTTAGATATCATCCCGGACTATTCTACCTCCTCTTGGCTTTGCTCTGGAGTTCCCCAGGCTCTGCCTTCCAAGGTTGGAAGTGCAGACTACCTCCATTTCCATCTAGCATTTCTACATGGGATCCTGATTGGGGTCCTTCTGCTTTCAAGACACAGCTTAACCCTTGAGCCATCTCTCCAGCCCCAAGGGACACGTTTCTAATAGACAAGAGATTCATCTGGACAGGACTCTATTGCAGTAATACAATAATTTTGTAAAATTGCTCAAAAAGTTTCCAAAATTGCTGTTAGAGAAAACTATCCACTCAGAAATGAAAAAATTCATACATTTAAAAGTTATATGAAATACACAAAAAATAGAAAAGGTTTTGTAAGATTCTGGGTTATGTTAAATTATATTTTTTAGGGATTGAGGAATTGGTTATTGTAATTGATCTTCGTTACTCAAATTTAATATTAGAAAGCTATGAATATTGATCAATAATAAGATTTATAATCAGAAAATATTATCTTAATTGATAAATGTTTGATTAAATATATGTCCTCCCATACCTACTTAGCCTATTCTATGATCAATTTTTATATATCATGCCATCTTAGCACCTGCCTTTTTTATCCAACCATCTTGTATTTAAAGGAAAATTTTCAGTTTCAAGAGTTTGAAAGAAACATGCGTGATATGTAATATTATCAGAGCAACAACAGAAAGTAGAACAGCACAGTCAGCACATTATCCTTGATTCCTATAGCTCTTTCACTGAATTTCAAATTTCATTCAGAAATATGTGTCAAATGATTTTTAGACAACCAATTATGCTTTACTTTTTCATTTTGCTCCAGAGGCAGGAATTCCACCCAGCATGCTGCTCACCCAGGCAATTCCCCACGGTGGAGGCCAGGTCCATGCTTTCATGAATTAAATTTTAATATGTGATTTTCTTCATCAAACTCTCTTTTTTTAAAGCAGCTGCTCCTTACCTCATTTATTTTAAAAGGCTTCTCCCTTGTGCATGCACCACGGAAAGGATTGTCCCACTTTCCTTTGAAGTACATCGCATTCGCAAGAACCAGCTTGCTGTGTTTATCAATTGCATTATGTGGTAGCAGCTTTTGGATTTTCCCTTTGGAAAAAAACAGACTTCAGTCATTCGCTTTATTATACACATGATAAATAAATTATGATATGATGTCTGGGCAAATTCAAACATTTCGTTTTTAATTCCCTAAATTTGGAAGGTTAATATACAAAACCAAACGATACCTACAGATACTATTCAAGCTTACGGACACTGGATGGCACTCCGTAGTTGAGGATGGTAAAGATTTCCAGGTCCCTCAAGGAAATCAAGTTGAAGGAAGAAGAAAATGACTCCAGGTTGGAGAAGAAGACAGGCAGGAAATGTGAGACAGGCAGGCAGGGAACCATGGAAATCACCAGTTAGGCCTTAATGGGGTCTGGAATAAACCAAGAGGCATGTTTCTGGGTGGTCTATAGGGACATTTCCTGGAAGGATGAGCTGTGGGAGGAAGACCATCCCCCGCAGTGGGCGGCGGCTTCTGGCGCTGGCTCCAGATATAAAGTCGAAGGAGGGCGAAGCAGCGCATCTGTAGTCTGGAGCCTCTGCTCCGTCCTGGTGAGAGCGTGCCCTGTCCTCACACCGCCGTGGCCATTCTTCAGCGGCATCACGGCGCAGCTGCGTGGCCTGTCAGGATGGACTACAGATCACCTGCTCCCCAGGAGAAGCCCAGAATGGAACTCTGAGGCCTCCAGCTTCGTGCTCTAAGCAGCGTCTGGATCCTCAGGCTCCTACAGCCTACAGATAGTCATTGCTTACCAACACAGCCATATCTTGTAAGTCTGTTTAATAAATTGCTTTCTTAATAGTATTCACTATGCTGGTTCTGTTCCTCTGAAGAATCCTGAATATACCACCCAAAATGCAGCGGGGTCTCTCTCTGGTGCAGTACTCCATGGTCATGCCCATTTCATATATTCTACTCCTGCAAGCCCATGCCAGAGATGGCAGGAATAAATGGCTTCTGAGAGACACAGTACTATTAGGATCTCCGAGTGCTGGCATCTTGAGAAAGATAATTTGATAAGTGAATTTACACTCTGCCCCTCTATCAAGTGGTACCTATTCAATAAACTAAGAGGGGGGGGCGAGTTATTAACAAGAGACTGCTTTCCAATCTTCACTGTCTTCTCGTAGCACAGATAGGAATGCACAAAGTGTGGCAGAATATTTGAATCACACCAACACTGACTTCATGGGCCCACATTGAAATTTGTCAGTTTGAGAAGAAAATAAATATGATGCAACCAAAAATGAGATCTTCAGTCAGCAAAGTTGATCTGCACTGACAGAGGGTCTCCAGTGGACCAGAGAAGTCAAGTCTTCTCAAAACTAATTAAGGGAGTTTAAGTAAGAGACATGGAACCAGAAGTAGAAGTTCTTTTAACTTCTGGGGACCAAGGCCATAGAGACTCAAGAAGACACAGCCCAGGGCATGATTTAGAGAAAGATCTGTCCATTTCACAGAGATAAGTAGTCACCAAAATCATTTAACGTAAATTGTTAAATTAGAAATCTGGTTTCTGTGTTTTATTTGTGTCAGCTACTCTAGCCTAGTAGAATAGATAAAATTAATTCTGTTGCTAAAACCCAACTGGCTAGTCGGGTTGCTAAAAACTCAACTTTCCATTATCACACAAAGGTCCAAATATTCCTTAAGGCCCACCCAGGAACATGAATCTCCCTCTGAAATACCCACAGACTTAGAGTGAAGGAGGAAGAGGAGGAGGGGAAGTAAAGAATGAGGGAGGGAGAGCACAGAAATGTCAGTTATGAAATAACTTAAAATTCTGACCTCCAGTCTGCTTGTAGATCCAGGCGTTTATTTGTTCCCTGGAATTCTCTCTTTCTTCTTGTAAAGGCAGCTGTTTCAGCTTAGCGTCATAGAACTGAAGGCAGGACTGCTGGAATGTCTTCAGAAAGATGTTTCGTGAGATCACATTACAAAACAAAATATTAGAAAGCATCAAAACTTCCTGAATAATATAGCCCTTTAAAAAGTTAAAATGAGTGCTTGTGTCACTGAAAATAGATCTTGTCTCATGTACTAGGTGTTGAAATCTCAGAGTTCTTAAATAGGAATAACAGAGATTAAAACATAGAATGGAACAACAGAGTTGAACTAATTTGAGGTGTCATTAGAGAATTATGGTCCTTTTGTGGAGGTAGTGAGTTAAGATACAATCTTTCTCTGTTCCCAGGCAAGTGTACAACTTATAACCCACCTGCCTAAGCTTCCTGAGTCCCACTATTATAGAGATGAACTCCACTCTGGCTAGTATTGTGGACCTTCATGTCTTCATTTTCTGAAGTCCCCTAAAGTTCTTCTCTTGGACTCTACAACAACAGGTATTTTAAATATAATTTTATTAGTCTACTGATTCAACTTACTGAGAGGAATTCAACATTGCTATCTCCAAAGAGCCTGCTGGCCGATCTGAGAAAGCACTGCTTGTTTGACTTGTTCACGGTCCTGAGAAGTGACTGGAAGTCACGATGAACGTCTACCGTGTTGCTTAAAGAAAGCGCCTGTGAGGGAAAATGAGGAATGATTATGGTCTCCGTAATGAAACATTATGGTCTCGAGAAGAACCTCAAAATCATCCAAGAGATGGCAGTGTTGGCGAAGGCTTACTGCAGAAGCAGGAACACGGAGTTCAGATGTCCAGCATGACATGAAAAGCCAGGCATGGCAGAGCATGCTGTCATCCCAGCACTGAGAGACAGAGAGAAAGGAAGGCACACCTTGACTTTGACCTCCATATTCACAGTCACGTACACAGTCTCTCTCCCACCCACCCCACACTCACATACAAACACACACAAGCACATACACACACACACACACACACACACACACACATACACACACACACACTCACAGACCCTAAAAGTGTTTAGTAGTGAATGTAAACCTAGAAAAAGCTACTGAGACAGAAGTATGAGGAACTTATTATCTCTGTGTCTTCACCTTCATGTCCACATGAGCTGACAGGGAAATGACTGGATGGAACCATCAGCCTGGAGGATTTTCTCGGGAAATTCACAGCACACAGTCCAATGGTGACGACTCTCACCATGAAGGTTGAGTTTTAAGGATTATTTTCAAGTGCCCTGTCAAGCTCTATAATCCCATGAGCACAGGGACCAATTCTTGAACTCCTCAAAAATACTGAGAAAATGCTTTTTAATCTAACGACCACCAGTCTGGACAGGGATTAGGTACCCGACTTTTATCCTCCTTAGTTTTCTCTGGTTGATACAAAGCAAGTTAATGTGGAAAAAACAAGAAGCTGTGATTAACGATTTCATCAGCAGTAATTATAAGTAGTTCAGAGAGAGAGAGAGAGGGAGAGAGAGAGGGGGGGGAGAGAGAGGGGGGGAGAGAGAGAGAGAGAGAGAGGAGAGAGAGAGAGAGAGGGAGAGAGAGAGAGAGAGGGAGAGAGAGAGAGGGAGAGAGAGAGAGAGAGAGAGAGAGGGAGAGAGAGAGAGAGAGAGGCATAAAGGAACGAAAGAGAACAGCTTCCATAAGTAGCTCCTCTCCTTCTCGCACGAGGCTGCAGGGAGTTGAGCTTACGTTGGTGGTTCTGCACACAGGTGCTTGTTCTCTGAATGACTTCGCCAGCCCTTTCCTTACTTTCTGCTTAGAGGAAGAGTCTCACTAATTTGCCCATGCTGTCCTCAACTATAGGATCCTCCTGTCTCAGTTTCCTAAGTAGATGAAATAACAGGCGTGTGCAGTCAGACCTGGCTTCAAATCATTCCAGCATCATTTTCCACATGAAACACTACACTACACAAAAATTTTGACTTTCTTCAAAGAAAACAACTCATGCTACCCCAAAGCATCTTTCTGGAAGACTCCCTGCCTTCTTTCCTTTCTGTCCCCTCCTTTATGAAATGTGCATGCGCATTTATTGCCCACATCCTTAGCAGCTCTGAGAGAAGAATGAAGAGACAGATAACAGGTGTTCAGGAGACAGACGACTTACCCAACCAATCTGGTTTGCCGTGTGTCCCTTCGCCCCCAACAGGACCATCGCCAGAGCAGAGGAGATGCCCAGGGGAGAGAAAACTATATTACGTGTTGGGTTTTCTCTACATAGTATCTTTAGAAGGTCAATGCCAAAGGTGCCACTTGCTTCAGAGACAGTATCCATGGTGAAGGTCTGGAGGCCAAGAAAAAAGAAACAGCACTCAGTGCACCCATCAATGTTCGGAGAACCATGCGGGGAAACCTAGAAGTTGTACTTTTGTTTTTCAATTTAAACTAATAAGAACTACATGTTGTATTTTTAAAACCCCATTCACTGGCACCATCTTTATATACTTTGAAGATGGTTCTCTAATACTGGCAGAGAAAAATATCTTCTGTCTCGTCTGCATAGACAAATGTGTGCACACACAAGGTATGTGCTAAGAGTGAAACACCAAACTTTTCCTTGCAGAGTTCTTCTTTTCTAAAGAGACAGGTGAAGAATGGCCAGAAGCAGGAAAAGAAGATGACAGGCAATCAGGCATCAAGGTTCTCCTGCCCGGACACAGGCATACTGTGCACTTTGGACACAAAGAATCAGTTGCTACTGGAAAGATATGGTAATACTTGATGGAACCCAAATACTGGCTGGTGCTATCAAATCTGCTGTGCAGAAAGGAACCTCACCTGCCCTGGTCAGCTGAGAGCAGCCAGGCTGGCAACAGATTACTTGGTATCTCCTGATAATCTTACCCTACTTTGAAGACCCCAGATTCCACATGGAGATGATCTGAACGTCATAAAACTTTGAATGCAGGAAGAGAGTTGGAAAATAATGGGCATTATTTCATTTTTGCTTTAGTTGGTATTCAGTTTTCTGATGAAGTTAACAAAAATGTGGAAAGTTCATATCCAAGACTCAGAAAAACTCATGAGGACACATGACCAGGGACAGGAAGCCCCGCCCTGTGCAACAGCACACTGTCCAGACAAGGAAGAGCAGAGGAGCGACCCAAGAAGAAGGAAAGACGAGGAGGACAGCAAGGACAGGGAGAAGGGAGGTGCGGAGTCAGAGGGAACTGAGGTGCAAACGCCCATGGACAGTTTGATGGACAAGACATCAGACTCCGAGCGCATCTGGGCCATCATCCCACAGGCCCACCTCCACCTGGTTCAAACCACAACACCCTTCCCAACTCCACCGGGACATCACAAGCCCAGGACCTCAGCCCCCACTCTTCACTGTAAGCCCTCCGCTTGTCATTGCTCTCCAAGCACCGTCTAAGGTCTCTGAAAACCTTCTATCAATATGGGGGAGTTATTGGCAAAGCTTGGAAGGGATAAGTGAGTACTCAGATTTGTACTGTTGGCTTAAGGACAGAGAAGTAAGAGGCTCATCCTGGTAGAGAGGCCCAAGCAACAATATTCAACAGGTGGGCTCTGAAAAGATGCAAAGAAGCCGTTACAGAGGGTCACAGATATGGAATGGCAGCAGACCTGCCTGAGGACCCCTGTGCCTAGCCTTGCTGCTGCCAGCAGCACCTCTGCAAACACCAGAAGACAGTACTTTCCTGAAAGCGCTTCTTTGTTCAAAGATTAACATTCCTTGGGTTGCATCTTCTAGTTTCCACCTGAGTCTTCTTGTCGGGGGGAGAAGCAAACTTGCACAGGCAGCCAGAACAGAGGCTGAGACCAGAGGAAATTGAGCAAGGCCACCAGCCTCTGTGAAAGACAGCACGTACCCTGGGAGAGCTGCCCTGAAGTCTACACCACATCCTGCACGTTCACAGCCCCGGGGCGTCCACCAAAAAGCCAGCCAGCAGGACTTTCAAGTGTAGTACATCAAAGACCACCAATCAAAAGTCAGAGAGGAAACCAATAGAAAATTTCCATTTTCCGCACCCCAAAAGTTCACAAAAGCAGTCTTTAGAGAAACACTTGGACCCCTCTTGTTTTCCGTGTTCTCCCTGATTCTCCTTGGCAGCTCTCCTGATTCTGTCCCTCCCCTTCTTTCCTTGCTTCTTAAGAAATCCTTCTAGAAGAAAAAAGCATTCAATGGTCCTGACTGAATTCTTCAAATTCAGATGCAAGCGCCTGGATTTCAAACCAGTAACATTCTCTAGCCTTCGTCTTCCCCTCCCACACCAGCCCGACAAAGTCCTCACCTGCCTTTTCACAGCTGCCTCCAGGGGTAGTGTTGCAGCCTGGGTGTCCAAGGAGGAAACCTGTGGCCCTGGGTTTTTAATCACTGTGGGTGGGGACTTGCAGCGAGTCGTCTCTAGCGCGTGACAGGGAACAACCTCTGACAAAGATACCTGAAGCACCAGTGGCCTTGGCTGACTCACCTCAGGGTCCTGGAGGAACTGGTGAGGAATCTCTAGGCTGCTGAGGGGAAACAGAATAGCTGGGCCTCAGGCTGGCCGACTCCAGGAGAATGCACGTATGATTGGTGTGATTCTAATGCGGTTAATGCATGTGCACATCTCTAAAGGGACACTTGAATGTTCTCGCTTGATGCCTTGTTTTTTTTTTTGTTCTTTTCATTTCCATTATTTTGAAGTCCTGGGTATGTAACCCCAAAATTTGCACATCCTAAATAAAGGTACTACTAAAAAAAAAAAAAAAAACCCAAGAGAATACATCCTTGTAGGATTTTGTGCATATACAATAGTAGTGAGAGGAAAAGAATTTCGAGATATCCTAAATTAAGCTATAGGTGGCAAGGTGGAAAGAAAACAGGAGAGTTTCTTATAGAACACGTGTTTCCTTGGATTTGTGGACATTTTTCCTGCTATCTGGCCATGGGCTGCTGCGTGAGGAACCCTATCCCAGGGTGAGTCCGTTTTTAAGGCTAGCCATGAGTACTGAGGAGACAACCAACAGCTTTTTGCTTGGACTCAAGACCCACTTGTCAGAATGGGACCCATCCCTGTTACTGTAAACTAGAACAAAAACCTAAAAAAAGGGAAGGAAATAGATCATAGTGAAGACAGCCAATAAACATCTAGGTAGGAAGACAGTACATCAGACTGCTCTTTAGGCAGCTGTATGTTTAATTGTTTAATTCATCTTGAGTCGATTTTGTTAAATTATAATTGTTTATGGACACATCCATTTCCTTTAGGCTGTCAAATTTAATGGAGTATAAATTATAAAATATGCCTTTATGATTCTCTGAATTTCTCCAGTAGTTTTTTTTTTATAATTTCTCCTTTCTTCTTTTTATTTTTTTATTTATTTGGATATTTTCTCATTCTTTTGGTTAAAGTGGCTATGGTTTATCAATCTTGTTTATCTTTTTAAATTTATTTTTTGTATTTTTTTTTCAGTTCCAGTTCATTGATTTCTTGCCCGCATCTTTGATATTGTTGCTGTATATTGCTAAGGGTTGTTTTGTTCTTGCTTTTCTAAAGCTATCAGGTGTTACTTTAAATCATGTTTTAAATCCTGTTTCTCTGGTCTTTCTGGGGTTTCTTCACACATAGGCATTTAGGGCAATAAACTTTCCTCTGAGAACCACTTTTAATGTGTCCCATAGATTTTGGTCGGTTGTATCTTCATTTTCATTGGACTCAAAGGATTTTTTAGTTTCCTTTTTTATTAGTTCCTTGACTCATTTCTCATCCAATAGGTTATTTAGTGTCCTTGAATTTGTATACTTTCTGTGTTTTTCTTTGCTTTAGCTTTATTCCATGTTGCTCAGATAGTATATAGGTTATAATTTCAATTTTCATGTATTTGTAGAGGCTTGTTTTGTGTTCTTATATATGTTCTGCTTTTGAGAATATTCCACAGGATGCTGAGAAGAATGTGTATTCTTTAGTATTTGAGTGAGATGTTCTATAGATATCTGTGCAGCCCCTTTGATTTATGGTTTCATTTATCTCTGATGTGTCTGTTTAGTTTTTGACCTACTGACGAGTTCAAGGGTATGAGTGGGGTATTGATGTCTCCTACTATCACTGTGTATGGGTTAAACAGTTGTTTTACTTTCTGTAGTATTTGTTTGGTAAATTTGGTTGTGCCTATGTTTGGAGCATATATGTTTAGGATGATAGTATTCTCCTGTGGTAATGTTTCTTCAACTCGAAGGTTTTTGTCTCTATGGTTTGCTTAGTTTGAAGGCTATTCCTTCTTATACTAAGATGGAAACTCCTGCTTCTTTCCTGTTTCCATTTGCATGGAGTACTTTTGACCACGCTTTCACCCTGAGACAGTATCTGTCTTGCATGGTGAGGTGTGCTTCTCAGAGGCAGAATACTGTTGTGTCTTGATGCTTGATTCACGATGTATTCCTTGATTGACATTTAAAGCTATTAATAAAAGAGGTTTAATGCTTCCTGTCATTTTGTTGATCTTGAGATGTTTACATTTGTAGTTCTTCATTCGGTTTTTTCAGTAGTACTATTTATTCCCTATAGCTTCTTTGATGTGTTTATCCAACTTTTCCATCTTGAACATTCCTTCTAATATTCTTTGTAACCTTGGCTTATTAACAATATAGATCTTTAGCCTGTTTCTGTCTTGGAATATTTACTTTTGCCTTCTATTGGCTGGATACAATAGTCTGGGTTGACATTTGTACTTGTTCAGGACTAGTATTATGTTTCTACAAGTCTTTCCAGCATTTGCAGTCTGCATTGAAAAGTCAGTTGTTATTTTGATGTGATTTGGTGCTTCATCTTGCAGCTCTTAGAACTAATCTATACTGTGCATATTTGATTGTGACATATTATATGTCATGGAGTGTTTCCTTTTTTCCTGGGTTTTAAGTTTGACATGTCTCCTGAATCTGGATGGGCACATCTTTTTTTTTTAATAGAAATTTTCCCTCATTTTATTTTTTTCCTAATCATACAAACTCAATATAAACTTCTGTCCTCCCTCTCTCCCCTCCCCTCCTCATTCGTCCCCCCATTGCTCTCTCCTCCTTTCCCTCCTTCTTCCCAACCTCCTCCCTCTCTCCCCTTCTCCCTGTGCCTCCACCTTCCTCCCTCCCATCCTTTGGAACATCCCTTTATGTGAATGCCAAACCTCCTTCTGAGTCCTCCACCCTAGTGAGGGCTCAGGACTCAGAGGCATAGGCTGGAGCCAGTTCTTGGGCTCCCTGCTAACATCGGGACTCTATTATGACTGTTATTTCCTTGCCTCTAAGAATCCTACTGCCTGGAGCCTTCTGCCCTGTGACCCATGCTAGACTTTGGGAGTATCTCTTTTCTTAAGTTAGGGAAATTTTCCTCTATTAACTCATTACTTATGCATGGTGGTTCTTCCTCTTGTGTGTCTATTTCTGTGATACCCATGATCTATACACTGGATCCTTTGATGATATTCCTGAGTTTCATATGTTCTGTTCATACATGATTTTCCATTTATCAGCTCTTTGATTTGATCATCTTCTTGTCAACTTCTCTTATTGTTAAAGCATTCCAGTTCTGATACTCTGTCTTCTAAGTGATCAGTTCTATTTTTTAGACTCTCTATTATTTTTTTTGCACCGTTTGAATTGTTTTAGTTCCAGTATTACTTCAGCTTGGACTTTTCTCAATGTTCCCATGTTTGCTTGAAGATCACTTTGGGTTTTCTTCGGTGTGTCTAGAATCATTTTGAGATCTTCAACTGTCATTCTAGTAATGTTTTCTTGGTCTTCTTTCTTGTGTAAATATATTTATATTATATTTCTATAAGTATTTATGTTCTGTTAGAACTGGTTAATCATATTTATAATCAACCTTTGGAATTCATTGTCCTGGTTATTGCTGTCTTAGATACCACACAATGGGCTCCCCTCTGGTTGATGCCTTGGGATTGGTGATTCTGGGAAAAGCCCTGTTTTTTTGACTTCTTGTGTTGTTTCTGTTTTTCCAGTGTGATATGAACATCCGGAATTAGGATTTTAGATGCTGCTTGGAGTTCTATCTGGAATCAGTGGGTACTAATTCTTGGGTAGGATGGTTGTTCTGTCTGGTATGTTGTGCTTCAGTGCTAGACGATGTTCATAGGGTTGTTTTGCTTTATGTTACTTATCAGATGTTGGTTTATCTACTTCAAGCGAAAAATATATTTATCAGATACTTCTCACATATTTTTTTGAAGTTGCTGTTATGATGTCTTATTAACTGGAATCCTTTTTTCTCCTTAGTCCGGTGCCTCAGTGTTTATATGGGATTTTCTTCCATGCTTTCTTTCATGATTAGCAGATGTGTGGGAAGGGCATGGGAAAAGATGAAAGAGGCAAGCAAGGTTCTGAGACCCTGTTCTAGCAAGCTGAAGGTAGTCTTTCCTCAGCTGTGGTCAGGCATGGGCATAATTGTGGTTTGTAGCACCTGTTCTTTAACATTTTTTTCAACTTCCATAGCTGTTATGAACACTACCTTGGACTAGTCAATATCTTTGCATTTACCGGGTGGTCTTTGTACAAATCATACCTTTCTACAAATTGCATTTCTTTACCACTGGCTCTAGAAGTTAAATGCTTTTAAAGCTGCCATCCTTATTTTTTCTCCACTCAGATGTACATATTTTACTTACATTAAGTCATTTGTTGTAGATGCTGAGAGTTTGGCATTCTT
This sequence comes from Typhlomys cinereus, assembly GCA_023101885.1. Classification (NCBI taxonomy): domain Eukaryota; kingdom Metazoa; phylum Chordata; class Mammalia; order Rodentia; family Platacanthomyidae; genus Typhlomys; species Typhlomys cinereus. Next base: position 6,694,333 of record JALPQD010000075.1, read on the forward strand.
AGATAGTCCTTCCAAGTAGAGTTTAAGGTCACCAATACTGAGATCAGTAGTGATTTCATCACTGTTAGTTTTATTGATCAGATGACACTGACTGTTATGTCTTTTTAGGATTTTAATCATGATCATCTTTGCAAAAAAAATCAGAAATTTGAAGATATGCATTTCAGTGCTCACCTGTCATTGTCCAACACTGTCTCAATGCCTAGTTTTAAACTAACATGTAACCCTTGCTTCCTCCCTGACTGTTGGTAATACTGATCTGCTCTCTGTCTCTGTGGACTTACCTTCTGTAGATATTGCTAGTAAATTTAGTCACATAAAGTCACCTATGATTCAATCTGCTTTCTTTTAGTGTGATGTTTTTCAGGTTCTTTTAGTAGCATGCATTAGAAACTCATTCCTCTTAATGGCCAGCTAACACATATTCCATTTATAGATAAATTACCATAGAATTTTTTCACTTATCATAGCCCTTTGTATATTTTTACATAGTACTGCTATGAACACATATGTGTTTTCCTTAAAACCTCTTTTTGGTTATTTTCAGCAGATGCATAAGTAAGAATGGAATTGTTTGGTTATGTTTTTTTTTTAACATTTTTTATCATCTCTGCTCATACAAACTTAATAGGTACACCGGTTCCTTCCCTCCCTCCTCCTCCCCCCGATCCCCCTGCTCCCTCTCCCCTCACCCCTCCCTCCCCACCCCCCAGTGCCTCCCCTCTCCCAGTCCCCAGAGAATCCCCTAATGTGCATGCCAAACTCTCCTCTAGGCCCTCCTCTCCGATGACATACAAAGACCCAGCAGCATTTCCCTGAACCCTTTCTTTTGTTCCCCTTAAGCATAGGAACACTATTTTGGTTGTCAATCCCTTGCCTCCAAAGATCATGGTGCTTTTAGCAAATGCTAGACTTTGTGGGGTCAGTAGTGTGTTGGACATTGCACAGGGCATGCAAAGTCCAATTATGATTGCTTCGGCCCTAACTTGTGTGGAGTAGCGTGCATATCATTGCTCCTCCTATCCTTGTGCTCTTACACTCTTACCGCCCCCTCTTCCGCAAATTTCCCCGAGCTTCAGGATGGGGAGAGATTAGGCTGGCCTAGTTCTAGGTGGTTGATATAGAGTCTCTGAAGTTCTGGATTATGGTTTGTTGATTTTCTTTTGCAGTTTTGCTGCTCCTGCAATGCCCTTCACTCCATCCTGATGGGTATTGGATGTCACCCCCTGGCCAAAGATACAAAGCTGTTAAATTAGAGTCTTGTTATAAGAGTATATTCAAAGGTAGATGTAATAAAAGTAGGAAACCACAGTGAGGGAAGGGTCAATCACCCATTTGCAAAATGGTTACTTATTATTTGCCAGACTATATGCCCCCCCCCTTTCTGGTGAGATCACACCCCCTCAGTTGTAAATGATCAGGAACGAAAAGTCTGTGAACTTAACCAGATGTCTCATTGCTTACTTGCAGTCCTTGATGGAGGCCTATTTTCTCTCCTGTAACATGGTCTCCTCTCTCCTTGTTTCTGGTATGTCCCTCCTACGCCATTCTTCCTGTTCATACTCCTTGCAATTACTGTATTACAGAGATTTATCGTCGAGTGTCTCTAGGTGGGCTGGGTGGGTTTGGTACTAGGAGCCACCTATTAGGGAGTACATACGACACTTAATTTTCTGGGTCTGGGTTTCTTGTTTCTAATGACATCCATTTCCTGGCAAATTCCAGTAATTCATCATTTTTGATGGCTGAGTAGTACTCCATTGTATAGATGTACCACAGTTTCCTTATCCACTCGTCAACTGTTGGACATTTGGGTTGATTCCATGACTTTGCTATTGTAAACAGTGCTGCTATGAACATGGTCGTGCTTGTGCTATCGAGGTGAACCTCTGCTGTATGGGGGTTATTCCCCAAAGTGGAATCGCAGGGTCATATGGCATTTTAATCTTTAATTTCTTTAAGAATCTCCAGACGGCTCACCAGAGTGGCTATATGAGCCTGCATTCCCACCAGCAATGTAGGAGAGTTCCTCTCTCTCCACATCCTTTCCAGCATTTGGTGTTGTTTGTATTGTGGATTTTTGCCATCCTGACCAGGGTGAGATGATATCTCAGGGAGTTTTGATTTGCATTTCCCTGATGGCTAAGGAAGTGGAGCATTTTTTAAGATATTTGTTAGACATTTTAATTTCATCCCTAGTAAAGTTTCTTTTAAGTTCCAGGGCCCATTTTTTAATTGGGCCATTAGTTTCTTTGGTGTTGTTTTTTAAGTTCTTTGTGCACTCTGGATAATAGAGCTCTATCAGATATGTGGTTAGTGAAGATTTTCTCCCATTCTGTGGGTTGCCTTTGAGCTCCTGCTACAATCTCTTTATCTGAACAGAAGCTTTTTAATTTCACAAGATCCTAACTGTTGAGAATTGGTAGCAGTGACTGTGCCATTGAATGTCTGTTTAGGAACTGTTGGCCTAGCCCAATCAGCTCGAGGGAGTTCCCTACCCTTTCAACTATGGTTTTTATAGCCTCTGGCCTTAAATCAAGGTCCTTGATCCATTTGGAATTAAGTCTTGTACATGGTGACAAGTATGGGTCCAGCTTTAATCTTCTGCATGTGGAGATCCAGTTTTGCCAGCACCATTTCTTGAAGATGCTGTTCTTTTTCCATTGGATTTTTTGGGCCCCTTTGTCAAAGACCAAATGGCTATAATTTTGTGGGCTTATATCTGGGTCTTCAACCCTTATCCATTGATCTGTGTGTCTATTTTGGAGCCAGTACCAGGCTGTTTTTACAACTATGGATTTGTAGTATAGACTAAGGTTTGGTATGGTGATACCTCCAGCAGTGTTTTTGTTACTCAGGATTGTCTTTGCTATCCTGGGTCTTTCGTGCCTCCATATGAATTTTGAGATTGTTTGGTCAACTTCTTTAAAGAATTGCTTTGGGATTTTAATTGGTATAGCATTGCATCTGTATATTGCCTTTGGTAGGATGGTCATTTTTACGATGTTGATTCTGCCAATCCAGGAACACGGGAGGTCTTTCCACTTTCTAGTGTCTTCTGCAATTTCTTTCTTGAGGGTTTTAAAGTTTTCATTGTAAAGGTCTTTTACCTCCTTGGTTAGGTTTATACCAAGGTATTTCATTTTTTTAGGGGCTATAGTAAATGAGATCAGGGCTTTTTCACTTCTTTCATTCTGGGCATATAGGAAAGCCACTCATTTTTGTACGTTTATTTTGTATCCTGCTACCCTACTGAACTTCTCAATTAGTTCCAAGAGCTTCCTGGTGGATTTTTTGGGATCACTCAGGTATAAAATGATGTCATCTGCAAATAGGGAAAGCTTGACTTCTTCCTTGCCGATTTGAATCCCTTTTATGTCCCTTTCTTGTCTTATGGCTTCAGCTAACAACACTTCAAGTACAATATTGAATAGAAGTGGTGAGAGTGGACAGCCTTGTCCAGTTCCTCATCGAAGTTGGAATGCTTCCAGTTTTTCCCCATTGAGTATAATCCTTGCTGTAGGCTTGTTGTATACAGCTTTTATTATATTGATAAAGGTTCCTTCCATTCCTATTGTCTCTAGCGTTTTGATCATAAAAGGCTGTTGGATCTTGTCAAAACCTTTTTCTGCATGTATCAAGAGTATCATGTGGTCTTGAGCTTTGGATTGGTTTATATTATGAATTACATTTATTGATTTGCATATGTTGAACCAACCTTGTGTGCCGGAGATAAAGCCTACTTGGTTCCTGTGAATGATCTTTTTGTTATGTTTTTGAATCCGATTTGCTAAGACTTTATTGAGAATCTTTGCATCTGTGTTCATCAGAGAGATTGGCCTATAGTTTTCTTTTTTAAGTGTATCTTTATTATGTTTTGGAATTAAAACAATATTAGTTTCGTAGAAGGAATTTGGTAGTGTTCCTTCCTTTGCTATTTGTTGGAACAGTTTAAGGAGTATTGGTGTTATTAACTCCTTAAATGTCTGGTAGAATTCTGTGCTGAATCCATCTGGTCTAGGACATTTTTTGGTGGGAAGCTTCGAGATTACTTACTCATTGGTTATGTGGTTTCGTTTAACTTTTAACTGCCAGACTCATCTCTATAGGGACTAAAACATGTTGTCCCCCCACCCCCAGCAATGCCTGAACCCAATTTTTTTTGTTTTTTATCATTTATTTATCTTTTTATTTTGTTAGTTTTACAAACATAATGGGCAGTTGTCCCTACCCCTCTCCTTCTTCGCCCTCGCTATCCCACCTTTTCTTCCCTTCACTTCCTATTCCCTCCGACCATTCCATTTGTCTGCTTCTATGGGCCCCAGGACTGAACCCAAATTTTTTGAACATACTTGCCAACACACCATTTTCTTCTTTGCCTATATTATGATGAATTTTCTCAATAGTTAGTGACACCCAGAACCTTTTTCTGTCTTACTGACTTCTGTGTGTCTAGGAGACATGATTAGGCCAGCTTCTGCTGATATATAATAGGGTGCTTGTCTTTTTGGTTACCATTAAACACAGATTCTATATATTCAACTGCCATCAGAGGTGTCTCACATTCTTTAGATTGTCGTTTCACTTTCTTGGTACTGTTTTTTTTTTTTATGCACAGAGACTTTTAATTCCAATGAAATCTTGGTCTCCAATAGTGATTTGTTCTTTGGTCTACTAGTGTCATAGCTAAGAATGCATTGCAAAATCAAGGTCACCATCACTTGCTCTTTTGTTTTCTTCTGAGATGTTTATGTCTTTAATGCTCAGATCACTGATCAATTTTTAATTAATCTTTATATAAAGTATCATGCTGGCGTCCAAATGATTCTTTTACATGTCAATATCCAATTGTATCAGTTCTGCAATTGTTTTTGAACCAGTGAGAAACGTTTAACAGAATAATGTTTAAACAAGTGGAATGAGGGAGAATATTCTTCAGATTACATATACTGAAAATCATGAGAACCAGAGTGAAAAAATATTAGAATTAGCAAAGAATAAAGAAAGGACATTCTTTCTGAAATGAAATAAAGTTAAGTCAATAATCAGAAGATATGAGATATTGCATGACACGTTTCATTTAGAAAGTTGTAAAGTAGAAAAAGAGGGTCCTACAGGCATTCGGGCTGATTTGGCTAAATGAGGAGGTACTGAGTGGTGAGCTCTACAGGCATGTGCGTGTGGCGAGAGGCTCAGTCCAGTTACACCTTCCAGTGATGCCTTTGCTCAGGTGAACAAAAGGATTGTGACGTGGATACTATCAGTTGCCTCATTTGTGACACTTTGGAAAAACTCTATGTGTTCAACTTATGGACTGGCTAAGGAATATGTAGTGTGCACTTTGTAGTACTGCATGGAAGTTTTTTTTTTTTTTTAAAGGCAGATTTAATTTTATTAGTAAAAGTCACAAGTAGGAAAAGGATTATTGGCTCACTTGGAATTGTGCTTTTAAAAATGTCTCTATTAATACAAGAAAAAAACACTAAGCATGTAAGTTTGCTTCCAATTTTGAGTCTTCCAATAATAATTGGTGAAACCCAGTTAACGCACAAACATCTTCATAGACTGGTGTTGCAGTTCGCCTGCATGGCTGCTCATAAACCACCACCAAATGGCTTAAAGGAACAAGGGGTTTATTTTCTCTTGTGATTACTGGTTACAGTTCTTAGTCCAGCTTCACCGGAGAGCATGCACCACACCAGGGCAGAGGGAACCTGCTACACCATCTCTACATAATGGTTGAGAGAGGAATGATCCTTACTTGCCAAACCAGCATGACTGGGCAACTATACCTAAGGATGCTAACTCCCTCAACCAGTTCTCTGTATTTTATTCCAGGGCCTAATCCCACCCACCATGGGCTGGGCCTTTCCCATCAACTAGAAAATCTCCTGTAGATTTGCTTTGGGCCCAACTCAACCACTAATTCTCCACAAATGTGCCCAGAGTTCAAACCCTCAACCGTCAAGTTGACACCTGTGCCTAGCTATGACACTCCACCCCTTGTCAACTTGACACAAAAACATAGCACTTTTAAACTGTAAAGATGCTAGGCGGAAGCGGGGGCGGCCTGTGTTTCTGGTCCTGGTAGGGCGGAGCCTGTGAATCCCAGGGCAGAGTAAACAAGGAGGAGGTAGAGGCGGTCCATGGTGGTTCCCGAATTCTTCCGTGGTTCTACACACACACACACACACACACACACACACACACATACATGTGCACACACGCACAACTGAATACATACATACACATGCACAACTGAATAAATAAAAAAATTAAAAAAAAAGAAATTTAAACTGTAACCTTCAATCCTTGTTCCCATAGGTGTTAAAAGTTACCTTAAAAATATAAATACATTTAATTTTATGAATCCTAAATCTCTGAAAGTTCTCATAGACACATTTTAAAATGTTCTTTTCGTTAAAAGTTCTGTTATTAATATGTTGGAAATGAAAGTTTTAAAAAATGTGTTAAATCTTTTAACTTTAAGATCTATCAAATCAAAATATATTAAATACTTCAACAAGATAAAACATCAAAATAGAAGTATAATGACACAATAAGAAAACATTATGTTAAAATGAAGTCCAGCAAACCAATTACTATATCCTATATTTCAATGTCCACCTTCTGTTGCTCATCACATAGTCATGGTGGCTCAAAGATTCTAGATATTCTTAGTCCATTTTTGCAGCTCAAAGTTGTAGAAGCAGATTTTCTCTGAAAAAGGCTGAATCTCCACTTGCAGCCGTCCTCAGCATACATCTCACGGTTCTGGCATCTCAACAACACTCTGGGTTCACCCCTGCAGCTATATGCTTCACCTTCCCGTGTAGGAACTCTACACCTGTGACTTGGTGTCAAGCTTTTGCTGCTCTCCATGAACCCCTCAGTAGTACACCAGAACCAGTACTACCTGGGGGATGCTGCCAGATTCCGAAGCGAGGTTGAAGCATAGCTTGGTCCACTGGAACTACAGTAATACCAACTTTAGTGTGCCGACTCTAGAAAAGTCTCTTTCTAAGTAGCTGAAACTTCCAAAGAGCAAGAAATGGCTTCAACTTGGGCTTTCAGTCCCTGAAGAGGTCCTGGTTTTCAAACCATGAAATTGCCATACAGTGGTATTCATGTTTTCTACCATCCCAGTACAAGTCATTAGGTTTTCCTTCATCGATACTCATTTCTCCAACAACGGAAGGTATGCTGCTGCCTGCCCTTTCAACATCCAGAGCTTCAGTCATTAACACAGCTCTCCTCTATCAAGCAAACCAGTCCATAGTCTTTAATTTCAACTTTCCCAAAGTCCTCATTCTCCTCCTCATAAACTGGGCCCAAACAATCCACAACTCTCAGCATTTTCATTTTCCAAATGATGCATTGTATTCTGCAGAAGGGTATTTGTAATCCACAAGTTCAAAAGCTTCAAACATTACAAAGTTCCTCCAACAAAACTGTTCAAAATCCACACAGCCAGATTCATCAGCAACAACCCACTTCTTGGGCACCAAATTCTGTTGCAGTCAGCCTGCAGATGGCTGATAAATCAATATCAAATAGCTTACGGGAACAAAGGGTTTATTTTCTCTTGTGATTACTGGTTACAGTTCTTAGTCCAGCTTGACGGGAGAGCACGCACTAACACCAGGGAGGAGGGAACCGGCCACACCATCACCACATAATAGCCAAGGGAGGGATGATCCTTACTTGCCAGCATGTCTGGGCAAGTATACTGAAGGATGCCAACTCCCTCAACCAGCTCTCTGTATTTTATTCCAGGGCCTAATCCCACCCACATAGGCTGGACCTTTCCCATCAGCTAGACAATCTCCTGTAGGTTTGCACTGGGCCCAACTCATCCACTAATTCTCCGTAAATGTGCCCAGAGCACAAACCCTCAATCGTCAACTGACACCTGGGCCTAACTATGACAACAGGTCATATCAAATATCCAATCAGAAGAACTGAAGCAAAGTTTGTTAGTTCAGTTTCCTCTGCCATAAGAAAATACTGGAATCCCGACAATATGTACATAAAGCAAGTGTATTTATCTCATAATTTTGGAAGTCCCAAGAGTGTTGCTGGCTTCCACACTGCTTCATTTGAGAGGCTGGTACCAAGGTGTTAGCTTTAGCAATGGAACAGGCACTTGGAAGGGAGACTGCACAAGGCATGGTGACAATCCACAGGGCAGGATGGACACAACTTGCTCCTTAGCAACAGATTTTCCCTGCAATGTCTAAAATTTCTGTTTGTGATTGGCATGACTTCACCCTTAGGAGCATCTCCTAGTAAGAACCCAGGAGAGCAATCTCCTTTTCTTGTACTAAGCTTTTATTGTTCAATTCTATTTGACTCTTTGATCCATGTGGTATTATCAACATTCAGAAGAAAGTATAATGTGATTGACATCAGATATCAGATCTCATAACATTATTCAAAACACAATCTGCCTTTCCTATTCATCCCCGATTATCTGTAGTTATAATTTCGAGAAAATATGTAATATACTAAATAATGTTTTAAATTTTTGACTTTTTCAAGAGTGGGATTAACATAACTTTAAAAATGATAATTATTTGGATAAATTTATATATATACATATATGGAATTCTTAATCTTCTCACTCAGGAAAAGAAATACAAGCTACATTCATTTATTCAAATTGTGAAGAATTTTTTAAACTAAAACCCTTTAATGGACCAGCAAAATTGTTTAGTAGGAGAAACTTTTTGCCTCCAAGAGTGAAATCTTGAATTTCATCCCTGAAATTCAATGTGAGTAAAAGAACAGACTTGCTCAAGTTGTCCTTTGATCTACGCTGTTTTCCATGGCATGTGAATAGAAATACACACAGACACAGACACAGACAAACACACACACACACGTGCACACACACAAATGACTAAATAATAGGAAATGTTACAAAGTTAAAAGGCACTTTTAATTTTTTTAACCATATTAATCACGTGTCAATATTCTGAGCATTAATTTTGAATGGCAAAACAAAAAGAAGGGAGAAAGGAAGAGAGGAAGAGAATGAATAAAAACAGTGAGGTAGACTTAATTCCATTTTTCCTTTCAGCTGTGATTCTCTTAGTTTATTTGTATTACAGAATACTATATGAACTTCAAAAATTGTGATATATGTATATATTTATATATTCACTGTCTACAAAATGATGGAAATTGGTGAAATGAAAAATATTTTTTGCTTCATATACAAATGTAATATCATTTACATGAAAAAAGAAATAACTGGAATTTGCTTATCCTATACTGGTGGATGGTTGGGGGGTTTTGGTTGACTCGGGATCTTCTAGGGATGCCAGGGACCTGCAGCTACTCCTGATCCAGTCTCTAATGACAGATAGAACTTTGCAGGTTGAGGCAGAACCAACATTCCTCATGCCGAAAGCTGGAAGGCCAGCAAGCACACTAGGCATTGCTCACTGGCTGCCAAAGGCCCAGTAATTTGGGGAGATAATATGGATGCAAAGGACTTGGGGAATAAAAGCAGGAGAAAGTAGTTTTTACTCACTCTCCAGAAAAATCTGTGCAACTTTCTAGAAATGTTGATGATTTCTCAATTGTCTGGTCTCTTGTCTCATGACCATGAGGAATGAGAAATGTAGTAAGGATTTTATTAAGTGTAAAACAGAAGGGATAAAGCTCCCATGCAGGAGGGAGAGGTCCTGAATGACCTCCAGTGTGAGGGTTTAGTTTCGGTGAGGGTTTATATATGTTGAGGTATGGATACAACAATTTGTTTGTGGCTGCAAGCTGATGAGACAATATCACAGGAGTAGAGATTGAATGAGAGATCAAAGACACGTTTGATGCAAAATGTACTCTGTGTTTAAATAGTAAAGAATATTATCACTTTTGGTGGACACATGAACTAAGATGGATTTCAAGCAATGCAGCCTTTGACAAAATTGGCTATCCTCAATGTGGGAAGTTGAGGCAGAAGGTGGGTTGTCATAATACAGACAAAAAAAAAGTTGTGTCAGCAAGATTGTTCAAAGATAGTGGGGCTCACAGTGACACAGGTGTGTCAGGATTTGGAGAGCTGACCGTGGCCATTGCCAGATCAGCTGGCACATGGGGAAACACCCTCATCTTGGAAACAGGAAAGTGTTTCCCCGCACGGTAGGTGTTCCTCCTATGGAGAGGAGAACCTGCCACAAAACAGGAGAGTATTGGTTTTGCTGTGCCTGATGAAGAAAAGGAAGGGGTGGTCAGCACAGAACATGGGAGGTGATTCGGACGCACAGAAAAGTTCGAACGTATCAGCTGTAGCTGCCGCAGCCTCTGTGCCTTCTTCGTTCACCTCCACAAAACTCTTGTGAACAAATCGGGACACACAGAGATCGGTGCTGGCCGACAAGCCTGAGAAGTCAGCCAGGCCCTGTTGAAAAGCATCCACCACCCCCAGCTGCTGCAGCACAGACTTCATGTCGTAATCTTCTTCCAGTTTGAATCTTGGAAGGAAAACGAAAGCGTCGTCATTCTTCATAAAGCGTGGGTTGGTCCAAGCACTTAACTTCTCAAAAGTGAGAGTGTTCTCCACCTGTGAATCCCAATGACACACTTTCACATTTACACTTCGGGCCTCTCCACAGACACCTGGACACTGACAGCAGAGCACCCCCTTCCCTCTTGCACAGGGCTCTGGATGTCCAACACCCCCATGAGTTTGTGAGGTTCCCCCTGCGTTCAGGACTCCATGATGGGCTTGGAGCCCATGCAGCCCAGCAGCAGGACCTCTTGACTGTAGGTCCTTCCCCACACCTTTTATTCATTTCCAGTGAGTTCTAATACAGGTTTTCTTTGCTGTTTGTGTTTTCAACTAGGCTTAGCTCAGAAGAAAAAAATATTTCTGATAACTAAAAAAAAAATAAAAGAAGACAAAAAAATCAAATAAAGGAGAAAGGGCTCTCAGTGTGAGCCTGTGCTGATCAAGCTCACTGAGAAGTTGGTTCTGGAATCTGGGTTATCTCTGCTTCATTCTGAAGCATATTATCTGCAAGTGTCCTGCAAGACCCCCTTTCAGTAACAGGCTGGCTCTCAAGCCATAGCGGGGTGGAGGCTGGAGAAAGGATGACAGGAAGAGGAAGATAGCTCTTGCCCTTGACGTAGAAGAGTAGATTGTTGGAGTAAAAACATGTGTCCTTGAACACAGCTTGGGATAAAGAACTTGCAAGCAATTTCCTGAAACTAAACATTCAGCTAGTGTTTGTTCCGTGACATAAAAATGCCAGCGGTGGGAATGCCAGAAGGAAGCCCATGGGTGGACACACTGCTTCGTTCTACCTGAACCTATTGATGAGTACCTCCAGCTGACGGCCTCCTTGGGGCTTCTCCAGCCTTCCAGCCTCTCCCGGATGACTGCCAGCCGCTCACTTCATGATGTGACCTGTGTGCTGGGTGTTTTCTTTTATTTGGAAAATTCACAGGAGAGAGAGATTCTCCTCTGCCCACAGCTCTCTCTCTCTCAAAAACCAATTCCAGCTCACTGTGTCCCTGGGCTTCTCCCCTGGATTGCTGCCAGGGATTCATCTATTCAAATGTGCTGCTAACTGACAAATATTCAGATGAGAAAGTGCTGCGGCCGCCCCCTCACCGTGCTGAGCTCCACGCCATCATCAGGGAGCACGATCACCATGCTGAGCTCCTGGCCTGCATAGGGCAGCTCCAGCACCTGCGCCTGCACCTCGCTCACGTAGGCCAAGTTCACCGAGGCTTCCTGACTCATCATCTGCACTGGCCGTTCTTCTTTCTGGGGAAGGAACAGATGTCCGGGAACATGAGACAGTCTGCGAAGAGCTCAGGCACTTTCCTTACTACACAGGTGCAATGGATTTTAGCTGTTTTCCCCGTGATCTATGCTAACCCTCTCCTCTCCTTTGAAACCCTTAGTCCCACAGGCACCCCACCTCCTTCCATGTCTTTGTGTGATCAACTGAATTTAACTGTAGTTGCTCATATCAGCATAGGTAGGAGACTATTTGTTGGAGCGTAGACAAGTTATCATTGGCTACACCACTCCTTGCAACAACCATTAGCTATCAATACTCACTTGGGTGGGCAAGATCTCACAAACCTCTGCCCTGTCCTCTGCTCCCATGCTTTTGGGACAAGTTTTATGAGGATCTTATATGTCTAATCAGAATTGTAGTGAGTTCATAATGTCATCCCCATGTAATGTTCAGAAACATTCTGGGAAACACCTCCCTATCTTCTGGCTCTTCCAATCATTCTTTCCATGCTTCATCAATGGTTCCTGAGTCTTGAAGTGAAAAACATGGCCATTTAGGACCAAACATTCCACATTCCCGTATTCTCAGGACCTAAGTGCTTTCATTCTAGCTGCTAAAAATATTTCTGAAATTAGCCACAGTGCATTGGAAACTCTTTTTTTCTAGTTATCGCCATTGTACTTGTCATATTTATTCATATAATCAGCACTGCTCTCATATTTCATCAGAGAAACTTTTTATCGTATCAGGTGTGGATTAATGCAAAGAACTATAGCTGCTTTAAGTTCCAATGAACATTTGGAAAACAACTGGCTTCTTTCCTACATTAAAAGTGATTGAAAGTATAAGCAGACACAGAGTCCCCCTCCAAAGGATGATTGAAATGTAATGTGGTAGTTAACCATTTTGAAATGCTATAGTTGCATCTAGAATGTACCACAAAGGCCTATGTACAAAAGTCATGCTTCCAGGATGATTGACAGTGGTACTTTCAGGAGGCAGGACCTGCCGGGTAAAGTCCAATCATGGAAGGAGGAGCATGCCCGTGAAGAGGATATTGGGAAGCCAGACCCTCCTGTTCTCTCTTTGGTCCATGGCTGGCATGAGGTGAACAAAGCTGCACCAGGCGTTCCTGCCATGTCATGCTGCACCACCAGCAGTCTGAGTCATGACACCAACTGACCTGAAACTGCAGCTTCTGGAACCCTGAACCACACTCAGCAGTTCTCCTTTTACTGTGTTATAGCCGTGAGTTTGCTACAACAATGGAAAGCTGGCCAACACACCAGATGTCAGATTTCCATTGCTTCACATTTTTAGCCATTAGATAGAGAGAAGAAAACACTGGTATCAAGTGAATTCATAGGAAGAAAGTTTTCAAGAAGGAAGCTGACACGGTTCCACATCTGTCTTCTAGTAAGACTAGAAGGTTCTGGTGGGCAGCATGCTGAATCATCACAAAGCAGGAGTTCTCTAGGTAAGACCACTGTGACGTAGGGAACTCCTGACACATCCTGTCCCATTGTGCATTCTAATCCTTTCCCGATAATGTTTTGGGGGTATTTATAATACAGAAGACAGCCATCTGGACAGATTAATTTTTGTGATACATTCATTTACAAAAATCGTTCATTAAATTTTCCAGAATTTCCCATTCTGAAATGAAAGAACTGATTTTGGTTTTAAATTGTTATTTGAAAGATGAGTAACAAAAATAGAAATGAAATTTCAATATTGATAGGTTTACAAAAACATATTTAAATTATCTATTTCTAGGGATTGTGGGGTTAAAAAACTTGTAATTACTAACTTAATTCAAAATGTAACTTACTACCATGACTGAAGTTATTATCACTCCATTTTTTTATTAAACAAGTGTAAATCTTCATGAATAATGATCAATCCATCAAAAATCTGAACGAATATATTTTCACATTCCTCCTTGCTCTGGATTATGATTCCTTCATATATCATAGTCCTTAGAATGTAATTTCCCCCTTTCTTGCTATACACACTAGGTTTACAGAAAATTGTTCAGTTTCTAAAACAAGAAAACAACAGACATAGGAGAACTTATCAGACCCAGCAATGATAGAAAGCAAAAGCAGACTGGCAGCAGATATTTTTTACTTCTATAATTTGCACTACTGAGTTCAGAATTTCATTCAGACATATAAATATGCAAATTATTTTAAAAGTTTATCAAAACTTTTTACTATTTTATGTAAGATTATAATTAATTTATGATATTTTCACACCTTAGTACCCAATCCCAGCCCTGTTCCTGTATCTATTACAACCCTTTTTTCCCCTGCTACTTTTATGTCTTTTTGTAGGAGAGGCCCACTGAATTTCATCTACATTATCCTTCATTCAGTGGCCCTCGTACCTACTAGACTATGAATTACATAGCTGTGGGTACGATCTGGGAAAGCATTTTCTCTTCCGTCCAATCAGGATTAATCCTCATCAGTCCCTTAGGGAGGTGTGAGGGTTCTTGCGTTCTTTTGCTATTTCAGAGTGAAATATGGATACAACAAACCCCAGGCAGGAACCAGCAAAAGTACAGCAAAGAAAGCTTAATCCAGGACATCTAAGCTGCTCGCCACACCAAGGGTCAGGGAACATCATAAAAGAGAGACGATGAGACTGTAAGAGCCTAAAGGGTAGCAAGAACGTGACCAGACATCATCGTGTAGACATGGCAGGTTGTTGCATCAAATATTTCACGGATACTATCTATATTTCCAGAAAAGTTTTTTTTTTTTTACCAGACATCTATATTTGATGGGTTAAAATTTTCTTTCAATGCTGCTTTAGAATGATAAACAGACATCTACCATAAGCCCCATTCTTCTGCTTGCACAAAATGAAACTTTTCCATGAAGTTTCTGCATCAAATTATTCTGCATATTAAGAAACCACACTTACCTGGTTTACTTTAAAAGCCATTTCTCTTGTGTATTCCCGGAAAAATTGATTCTCCCATCTTGCTTTGAAGTACATGGCGTTGACAAGAACCATCTTGATCTGGTCATCAATAGAGCCACTTGACAACAGCTCTTGAATTTTACCTTTGGAAAAAGGCATCTTCATTCATTTGCTCTTACAGACTAATGGTGAATAAATTCATATGTCTGGGCAGATTCTAACATCTTGGTTTAAAATTTCCTGAATTTGGAATGGTATGTCTGAAGCCCAAATACTCAAACACTGGATGGATATCCCCTAGCTGAGGACAGTGAAGATTTCCAGGTTGGAGAAGAAGACAGGCAGGAAATTGTGACAGGCAGGCAGATAACCATAGAAACCACCTGTTAGGCCTGGTTGTCCACTTAATGGGGTCTGGATTAACCAAGAGGCGTGTCTGTTGGTTGGTCTGTAGGGACATGTCCTGGAAAGATGAGCTGTGGGATGAAGTCCATCCTCTAAAGTGAGCAGCAGCTTCTGGCAGTGGCTCCACATATAAAATCGAGTGTACATGAAGCAACGCGTCTTTATTCTGGAGCCTCTGCTCCGTCCTGGTGAGAGCGTGCCCTGTCCTCACACCACCATGGCCATTCTTCAGCGGCATCACGGCGCAGCTGCGTGGCCTGTCAGGATGGACCGAGAGGACCAGCTCCTCAGGGATTCTCCAGGCCTCAGGCCAGATTGGAGCTGCTGAGGCTTCCAGATCTGTGCACCGAGCAGCTACTGGGTCCTCAGCGTCCACAGTCTGCAGAGAAAGCACTGTCCACCAAGCCACTCCTGCAGGTCCATCTGATAATTGGCCTTTTTAGTAATACTGATCCTACTCCTGTTCCTCTAGAGGACCTGATGAATTAACTACCGAAAGTTCAGTCAGTATCCCTTTGGCCAGCACTCTATTACCTTTTGCAGTTCTGTCATGCTACTCCTGAAAGCCAGCATATGTCAGACAGCAGGAATGAAGGACTCAGATGGGGAAAGCAATTCTGAGTGCTAAATTACTATTAGACTTCATAGTATTTGGTCAGTCTTACAAGAGAGGAGTTGATAAGTAAATACACTCTTCTTCTTTTATTAAGTGGGACCTTTTCAATTAATTAAAGGTATGAATGGAGAAAGAAAGACTGAGTCATTAATAAGAGAGAACATCTGGTTCTTCACTCCCTTCTGGGTGGCAGATTTAGGAATGCATCCAGTGGTGCAGAAACATCTGAATGTTTTAAACATCGCACCAATACTGACTTCATGGGCCCATGTGGGCATGTGCCATTCTTTGATATGACAATGAATGTGGTTGAAATCCAAAGGAGGGGGTGTTTTCAGTCAGTGACTCTGACCTGCACTGACAGAGGGTCTGCCGTGCATCGCCAAACCTGGTTTATAAAAAGTAGTTAAAGGAGCTCAAATAGGAGATGTGGAACCCGAAGTGGACGTCCCCTTATCAGACAAAGGGGGTGGAGCCAAGACCATACAGATGCAGAACCAGGACGTGGTTCAGGGAAAGGTCTACCCCATGGATCTCCATTGCACAGAGATGGTGGGATCACCTGACATGCGCAAACTGTTGGCGTCAGTGTCTTTGGATGGAAATTATTAATTATGAATCTGGCTTCTATGTTTGCTGACATTTGAACCAACTACTCTGGTTTAAAGGGATAGATACAATGAATTCTCGGTTGTTAAAAACCTGAGAGGCTGATGGTACCTTTCATTAGCCTACTAAAGTGCAAATACACCATGAGACCCAGACATTGAATATCAAAGGCCCTATGAAATACCCATGAACTTAAAGTGAAGAATGGAAGGAGGATGAGAGAAAGAAGGAAAGGAGGATGATGAGAAGGGAGGAGGACAACAGTGTGTGAAATTCTGACCTTTCGTCTGCTTGGAGACCCATGCATTAATATGTTTCCTCGATTTCTCTGCAGCTTTTTCAAAGCACAGCTGTACCAGCTCAGCACCGTAGAACTTCAGGCAGGATTCCTTAAATGTCTTCAGAGAAAACATGTTCAGTGAGATCACATTGCAAATGTAATACCAGGAAGCCTCACGGCTTTCTGAATACTACAGCCTGTTTCAAAGTTAAAATGAGGATTTTTATCATTGGAAACAGATCTTGGCTCATGTATAAGATGAAACCTCAGAGTTCCAATGTAAGAATAACAGAGACAAATTCATAGAATTCTAGCACAAGTCATAGTTGAATTAATTTGCAATGTCATTATAAAACTATGGTACTTTCATGAGAGTAGCAAGTGAGGACAGGATCTCACTAGTAGAGTGGACCAGCCCACAACCAATGGGCTCCTGTCTAAGCTCTCTGAATCCTGCTGTCATAGGAATGAAACCCACTCAGCATAGAATGTTGGTCCCTCATCTTCTGAAGTTCTCTAGGGTCCTTCTCTGTGTTTCTTCACCAACAAGTAGTTTGAATATAATGTTGACTAGTCTACTGATTCAACTTACTGGGAGGAATTCATAAGATTTCTCTGCAAAGAGCCTGTTGACTGATTTGAGCGAGTATTGAGTGCCTGGCTTGTTCACTTCCGTGAGAAGCAGCTGGAAGTCCCGATGAATGTCTTTTGTTTTGCTTGAAGAAAGAACCTGTCAAGGAAAATAACCAAAGACTGTGGTCTGAACAATGAAATAGTTTGGTAACATAAAGATATGGTGAGGTGATGGTGTTGGTAAAGTACTTGTTGCAAAAGCATGAGGACCTCAGTTTGGATTCCCAGAGCCTACATAAATAACACCCTGAGGAAGACATAGAAGAAGACACCATGCTGATCTGTGGCCTCCATTTTCACAGATAGATATACAAACAGACAGACAGACAGACAGACAGACAGACAGACAGACAGACACACACACACACACACACACACACACACACACACACACACACACACCATGCACTGAGGTCACTTAACCTGTGCCTTAGTGAATCTAAAAAACAGAAAGGTCCATGAAGACTTTCACATCCTCCACTGGGAAGTGACTTACAAAGGGTCTTCATAGGAAAGAAAATCAAACCAAAATGCACCAACAGTGACTAATTCTTCCTAGGTATGTCTGGAGTTTTTTCCTCAGGTAGCTGCAGCTCCAGTCTTGCAATCCCATGGGTAGAGGGACCCATTCTTCATGCTGTCTAGACGCTCACAAAATGCTCCTTCAATTGAGTCCAGACACCCAGTTTGGACTGGGATGAACTCCAGGCCTGGTGCTTCCTTTGATTACCTTGGAGGGTGGTTCCCAGAGGGATCTTTTGCACTAGGAAATTAATATCAGCTCTTTTGTTCAGTGTGACATTTGAGATCTAGATCTAACTAATACATTTCTAATACTTTGAGCACCTTTGCTATCTTTTGTACTATAGACAAACACCAGGGCCGCATTCATCTAGATAAATACTCAACTACTGAGTTATTGTGACCTCCGTATTTTTTTCATATTTTTGCTTTAAAGAAAAAGTCTTTCTTTCACTTAGTATGGCTTAATAGTTACCTTTCATTTTAATTTGTTATGACATATATATTGATGGGGAAGAAAGAGTAGAGAGAGAAAAGAGAGAGAGAGAAAGAGAGAGAGAGAAATGTACATATGGAGGTCTGAGGACAAGTATTCTGAATATGCTCCTTCCTTCTATCATGCGAGTTACATAGTTGGATCTCAGGTTGACACGTCTACACACATGTGCCTTACACACCGAACAATCTCCTAAACCCATTTCTCAGTGTGCATTTAGGGACAGAGTCTCCCTACGTTGTCTAGACTGCTCCTGCCCTCAGGCTGCTCCAGCCAGTCTCCTGAGCAGCTGACTCACAGGCATGTTCCTGCAGAGCAGCATCAAATCGCTTCAAAATCATTTTCAAGGGAAACACTCCAGACAATTTTGGACATTCTTTAGAGAAAACCCCTTGATGATCAGAAAAAAGTCTTCTTGGTAGAGATTCCCGGCCTTCCTTTCCCTTGGTGTCCTGCACCATGCAGTGCTGTGTGCACACCGACCACCCTTCTTTCTCAGCACCCTGACAGAGAAGGAAAGAACAGAGAGCGGGTGCACGAGTGACAGACAACTTACCTGAGCTATCTGGGCTGCCGTGCTGCCCTTTGCCCCTAAGAGGACCATGGCCAGAGCAGAGGAGATGCTCATGGGAGAGTAAAATATGTTACGTGAAGGATCTTCTTGACACAGCGTCTTCAAGATGTGGATGGCAAAGGTGCCACTTGCTTCAGAGAGAGCATCCATGGTGCAGGGTCTGGAGGCAAAGCAAAAAGGAGAAACAGCACTCAGTGCACTGCTAATGTTCATGGAACCATGAGGGGAAACAAAGGAATCATACCTTTGACTTTCACTTCAAAGTAAGTGCTATACGTTATATTTGTAAGAATTCCATTCAGTGCCACTGACTTCTTTGCAACACTGCAGGCTACCTTCTGTCTGCAATGCATGGGTGCAAGGATCGACATGCACATGGACACATGCGAAGTACAAACTGTGTGGTGAACTCAGTCCCTTCCTAAGGACCAGCGCTTCTCTTCTGCAGAGCAGTGTCAACAATGCCCGACAGCAAGAAGGGAGCAGCACATGCAGTCAGCCCACACTTTCATGCTCCCGAGGCGCACTGTGCATTGTGACCTCCATCCATGGTGGGCCTGTGGCTACTGGAAAGATACCGAGGTGGGAACCCAAACACAGGCTGGAGCTATCATAGCTGCTGTGCCGCCTTCATGTGCCCTGGTCAGCGGAGGGCAGCTAGGCTCCTTCCTGTTGAGCAGCCCCACCTGTGAGATGGACATCAGAGCTGACCACAGGCGACAGGACATTTCCTTACAGTCCTAACCCAGGTTCTGCATGGTGATGATCTGAAAATCATGTAACTTTGAACACAGCAAGATGTTATTTCATTTTTGTTTTAATTGGTGTTCATTTTTCTGATGAAGTCAACAAAAATGTGGAAAGTTCATACCCCAGACTCAGAAAACTCATTAGAACACATGACCATGATAGGAAGCTCCGCCCTGTGCAACAGCACACTGGCCAGACAAGGAAGAGCAGAGGAGTGATGGAGGAAGAAGGAAAAACGAGGAAGTCTAAGCCCAGGACCTCAGCCCCCTGACCAGCCCCCTTCCTCCTGTCACCTTTACTGTAAGCCCTCCGCTTGTCATTGCTGTCCAAGCACCGTCTATGGTCTCTGAAAACCAGGTCTGGCACCTGATGCTAAGCACCCTAAAGTGTGTACTCAGTGAGTACTCGGATTTGTACTGTTGACTTAAAGGACAGAGGAGTAAGAGGCTCATCTGTCTGTGGATCCTGGGAGAGAGACCTGAGTAACAATATTCATCAACAGGTGGGCTCTGAAAAGAAGCAAAGAAGCCGTTACAGAGGGTCACAGATATGGAATGGCAGCAGACCTGCCCGAGGACCCCTGTGCCTAGCCTTGCTGCTGCCAGCAGCACCTCTGCAAACACCAGAAGACAGTACTTTCCTGAAAGCGCTTCTTTGTTCAAAGATTAACATTCCTTGGGTTGCATCTTCTAGTTTCCACCTGAGTCTTCTTGTTGAGGGAGGGGTAAATTTCCACAGGCAGCCAGAACAGAGGCTGAGACCAGAGGAAATTGAGCAAGGCCACCAGCCTCTGTGAAAGACAGCACGTACCCTGGGAGAGCTGCCCTGAAGTCTACACCACATCCTGCATGCTCATAGCCCTGGGGCGTCCACCACGATTCCACCACTAAGCCAGCCAGTAGGACTTTCAAGCCTAGTCCATCAAGGACCACCAATCAATAGTCAGGGAGGAAACTAATAGAACATTTCCATTTTCCGCACCCCAAAATTTCAGAAAAGGAGCCACTCAGGGTCATGAATCTTTGGAGAGAGACTTGAATCAGTCTTGTGTTCCAAACACTCCCTGATTGGTGTCCTTCCCTTTTCCTCGCTTCTCAAAAAATCCTTCTAAAAGAAAAAGTGTCCATGGTGTCAACTTCACTCCTCAAATTTAGATGCAAGTACTTGGATTTCAAACCAGTAACATTCTCAAGTCTTCCTCTTCCCCTCCTACACCAGCCTGACAAATGCTACACGTCCTCACCTACCTTTTCACAGCTGCCTCCAGGGATAGTGTTGCAGCCTGGGTGTCCAAGGAGGGAACCTGTGGCCCTGGGTTTTTAATCACTGTGGGTGGGGACTTGCAGTGAGTCGTCCCTAGCGCGTGACAGGGAACAACCTCTGACCTGAAGCACCAGTGGCCTTGGCTGACTCACCTCAGGGTCCTGGAGGAACTGGTGAGGAATCTCTAGGCTGCTGAGGGGAAACAGAACAGCTGGGCTTCAGGCTGGCCGACTCCAGAATGGCACACCGGCATAGTGCGGTTTTATGAGGTTAATGCGCCTGTGCACCTCTAAGAGAGTCACTTGAATGTCTCCCGCTTGATGTCTTGTTTTTTTGTTTACTGTTTAAGTCCCTTATTTTGTACCTCTGGGGATGTAATCCCAAAATTTGTACATCCTAAATAAAAGTATTATTAGAGAGAGAGACAGAAAGAGAGAGAGAGAGAGAAAGAGACAGCGAGAACACATTCTTATAAGATTTTGTGCCTAAAGTATAATGGGGTCCGAAAAATAATTTTGAGACATCCTAAATTGAGCTATAGGTAGTAAGGTGGAAGAAAGAAAACATGAGAGCTTATTATACAACATTTATTTCCTTAGATT
This sequence comes from Typhlomys cinereus, assembly GCA_023101885.1. NCBI lineage: Eukaryota > Metazoa > Chordata > Mammalia > Rodentia > Platacanthomyidae > Typhlomys > Typhlomys cinereus. The sequence continues at coordinate 6,715,773 of JALPQD010000075.1, forward strand.
TGTGAACAATTTTCCATTGCTGCCTGACCATAGGCTGCTGTGTGAGGGACTCTATCGCAGGGCGAGTCTTTTTTTAGGCTAGCAAATGAAAAAATTTTAAAACCTCATTTATTTCTGGAATCTCGGTCTCGAGATTTCAATTTATTTATTTATTTTTTTTTTTTTTTGCATTTTCACAGTGCTCCTTTATTTCTTGCCATTCTCCTGCCTACCATCCCCTAGGCAAGCCATTTTTTACATTTTTTTTTATTAAAAATTTAATTATACATTTTAAAATTTTTTACCAGTTCCCTCCCTCCCCCCTCCTCTCCCTCCCCTTCCCCCAGTGCCTCCCCCCCAATTCCCAGAGAGTCCTTTATTGTATACGCCTAACTCTCCATTGGGTCCTCCTCTCCGATGACATATAAGGACCCAGTGGCATTTCCATAAGCCCTTTCTCTTGTTCCCCTTAAGCATAAGATCACTACTATGGCTGTCAATCCCTTGCCTCCAGGGGTCTCGGTGCCCTTAACAGATGCTAGACTTTATGAGGGCAACAGTGCGCTGGACATTGCGCAGGGCATGCAAAGTCCCATTACGATTGCTTTGGCCCCAACTATTGTTGAGAATCTTGCAAATCGTTGCTCCTCCCATCCTTTTGCTCTTACAATCTTACCGCCCCCTCTTCCGCAAATGTCCCTGAGCTCCGGGATGGGGAGAGATTAGGCTGTCCTAGTTCTATGTGATTGATATAGTCTCTGAAGTTCTGGATTGTGGTTTGTTGATTTTCTCTTGCAGTTTTGCTACTCCTGCCATTCCCTTCACTCCATTCTGCTGGGCACTGTATGTCACCCCCTGGCCAGAGACAAAAGCTGTTAAACTGGAGTCTTGTTGTAATAGCACATTCAAGGGTAGATGTAATAAGAGTAGGAAACCTCCCTGAGGGAGGCGTCCATCACCCATTTGCAAAATGATTACTTTTTATCTGCTAGACTATATGCCCTCCCCTTCTGGTGAGATCAGGAAAGAACGTCTGTGAACTTAACCAGGTTTCTCATTACTTACTTGCAGACCTTGATGGAGGCCTATTTTCTCTGCTGTAACATGGTCTCCTCTCTCCTTGTTTCTGGTGTGGCCCTCCTAACCCATCTCTCTTGTTCATAATCCTTGCAATTACTGTGTTTCATAGGTTTACTTTTGAGTGTCTCAATGTGGGCTGGGTGAGTTTAGTACTAGGAGCCACCTATTAGCGAGTACATACGGCGCTTAATTTTCTGGGTTTGGGATACTTCACTTAATATAATTCTTTCTAATGACATCCATTTCCCAGCAAATTCCAGTAATTCCTCATTTTTGATGGATGAGTAGTACTCCATTGTATAGATGTACCACAGTTTCCTTATCCACTCGTCAACTGTTGGACATTTAGGTTGATTCCATGACTTTGCTATTGTAAACAGTGCTGCTATGAACATGGTCGAGCTTGTGCTATCGAGGCGAACCTCAGCTGCATGGGGGGTTATTCCCAAAAGTGTCGAGATTTCAATTTAATATTCATGTTTTAGAGACACATATTTTAGTGACTTTTAGGACACTCATGTCGTCTTACAGCTGCCACCACCATCTGATCCCAGAATGCTTTTACTATCTCACAAAGAAGTGATCTACCCATTGCAACCAGCAGAGCGTTTCTAGTCGGTGGAATTGTACAATATCTGGTCTCTTGTGGGCCTGTTTCTCTAACTTTTTGTCTTTGGGGTTCCTCTTTGGGGGTTCATGGTGTCTGAGGCTGTGGAGCTGAGACACATCAGCACACTGCAACCTGTAGCCGCCTGTTGAGTTCTTTCTAAAGCCGTGACACAAAGGTAATGCCTTTGTTCCTGACTTTCAAACAGAAAAGGATTTCAGGACAGGCCAGTGTGAAGGAGAGTTTGCTTTATGAAGAAGAATATTTAACACAGATTTCAGTAAGGGATGTATAAGACAGAGGTTATGGAAGGAACTGGACATAGCGAAGCCTGGAAGTGACTCTCTCAAAGAGGAGTTCTGCATCTTAATGTATACCTCAAAGAATAACTGAGAAACATTTTTTTCTCCTGCTTCACTCCTTTTCTCAAATGAGAAAACAGTGTCTGCAGTGCATAAGGACTAAACTCTGTACGACAAATCCATGTAGACAAGTATTGAGCAAGGGCCTAGGGACATGCCATTTGCTGCAAATGGGATTTGTTGAAATACTGAAGCTCACTACCAAGTGTGGTGGACAGATGTGTTGAGATGGATTCGGGCAGTGTAGTGTTCCACACTGCCGCTCGCTGTCAGGTGGGAAGCTGGGTTTTGTGATCACTCGTTCTGCTGCCGTGAGACAAAACTCACACAGTCAGCCTCAGGGAGAAAGGCAGATTTATTTGGCTTGGTTCCGGAGGGGAGATGTGGCCCATGATGTCAGAGAAGGCGTGGCAAGTGGCAGAAGCTGAAGGTGGCTTAGGTCATGTGGCTCATGGTGGAGGCAGAGAGCCAGCCCACTTCTCTAGTAGAAGTAGGGGGGCTACCCAACTCAAGGCCCACCCCTATGACTTGCCTTACCTCCAGCAAGTCTTCACTATCAAAATGCCTGTTGCTCTGTTTCTTGATCTTAGAGGCGGTCAGCCCCAAGAGGTCAGACCCAGGCCTCTGATGCTTCCACAATGTTTTTCCTGAAGATGGCACTGAGTCCTGGCTAGGCTGCAGGGTCCGTTCACAAGACAATACAGTTAGAGAACAACGCCTCCATGGGAATTCTGGGCTGTGGGTGTTGGCAGAGGCCGAATTGAAACCTCCCAGGCCTGACTGGGAGATGCAACCAGAGGATTAGGCCATAGAAGCCAGTCCAGGAAGGCATTATCTTATTGCTATTATAGACAGGGCTCTTGTGGACATCGCAGCAGGCCAGCAGCACAAAGCTAGACATAGGGCCGATCCTCAGCCAGGTGTGGTGCAGTTTCACGTCTGTGGTCTTCTGTAATGGCTCCTTTCCTGCTTCCTCCCGGGCCCACCTAGTGATCAGTGTTCCTGCCTCAGCTCTCCCGGGGATCCACAGGAAGATGAGCCTCGTACTTCTTCTCTGTCCTTTAAGACTGAGTCTGAGCACTCATCTCTTCCTTTCAAGCTCTTTCCTTAATTCTCCCCATGCTGATGAGCCCTTCCGCTATGCTGAGCTTGCTTCCAGGTGCTAATGATCACATCTTGCCTTCAGAATCCTTTCACTGTGTTGGGATCAGCAATGAGCATCTAGAGAGCTTAAAGTTTGGAGTGATGGCAGGAATGGGGTTCAACAGGTGTTCTGGGATTGGACAACTGAGTTCCTATTTGTATCCTTCCCCTCCTTGCCTTATTTTTTTATTTATTATTTATTCATTTGTGTGTGTATGCGTGTGTGCGTGAGTGTGTGTGTGTGTGTGTGTGTGTGAACCAGGGGCAAATTCGGGAACCACCATGGATGCCTCCGCCTCCTCCTTGTTTACTCTGCCCCGGGATTCACAGGCTCCGCCCTACCAGGACCAGAAACGCAGGCCGCCCCCCACCCCCGCTTGCGCCCAGCATCTATACATGGGGTCTAGGATCCGAACTCAGGACCTTCCACCTGCAAGGCAGCGGTTTAACCCCTGAGCCACCTCTCCAGCCCCACACCCCTCCTTGCCCTATGGCTCTGGCTGGGACCTCTAGCACTAAACTGAACAGGAGTGGTGAAAGTGGACAGTCTTGTCTTACTTAGTCCTGATCTAGTGAAATGATACAAGTTTTTCCCATTCAGAATGATGCTTGCTTTAGGCTTGTTTTATGTTGAGTTATGTCCCTTTCAGTCCTATTTTCTTTAAAGCTCTCATCATGAAGGGATAACGAATTTTGTCCAAAGCTTTCTTTGCATCTGTTGAGAATAGCCTGTTTTTTGTCTTCAAATCTGTTAATATGATGAATCACATTTATTGATTTAAATATGTTAAATCATCCTTGCATTTCTGAAATGAACCAGGTTTTATCATGATTATGATATTTGGGATTTTTATCCAGTTTGTAATTATTTTATTAAGAATTTATGCATTTGTATTCATTATTGATGTTGTCCTGTGATTCTATCCTTCTATCAGTTTTTTTTTTATTTCAGCTCATACAAACTTATTAGGTACACCAGTTCCCTCCCTCCCTCCTCCTCCCCCCGTACCCCCTACTCCTCCTCCCCACCCCTCTCCCTCCCCATCCCCCAGTGCCTCCCACCCCAATTCCCAGAGAGTCCTTTCTTGTGCATGTCTGATTTTCCTCTGGGCCCTCCTCTCCGATGACGTACAAGGACCCAGTGGCCTTTCCCGAACCCTTTCCCGTGTTCCCCTTAGGTATAGGAACACTGCTGTGGCTGCCAATCCTTTGCCTCCAAGGATCTTGGTGCCTTTAGCAGATGCTAGACTTTGTGAGGTCAACAGTGTGTTGGACAATGCGCAGGGCATGCAAAGTCCAATTATGATTGCTTCAGCCCTAACTAGTATAGAGTATCTTACATATCACTGCTCCTCCCATCCTTATGCTCTTACACTCTTACCGCCCCCTCTTCCGCAAATTTCCCTGAGCTTCAAGATGGGGAGAGACTAAGCTGGCCTAGTTCTAGGTGGTTGATATAGACTCTCTGAAGTTCTGGATTGTGGTTTGTTGATTTTCTTTTGCAGTTTTGCTGCTCCTGCAATGCCCTTCACTCCATCCTGGTGGGCATTGTATGTTACCCCCTGGCTAGAGACAAAAAGCTGTTAGAGTCTTGTGATAAAAGCACATTCAAAGGTAGATGTAATAAAAGTGGGAAACCACAGTGAGGGAGGGGTCTATCACCCATTTGCAAAATGGTTACTTTTTATCTGCCAGACTATATGCCCTCCTCTTCTGGTGAGATCACTTCCCCTCAGTAGTAAATGATCAGGAACAAAAGTCTGTGAACTTAATCAGATGTCTCATTACTTATTTGGGTCCTTGGTGGAGGCCTATTTTCCCTGCTGTAACATGGTCCCTTCTCTCCTTGTTTCTGGTGTGGCCCTCCTACCCCATCCCTCCTGTTCATAATCCTTAGAATTACTGTCTCTAGGTGGGCTGGGTGGGTTTGGTACTAGGAGCCACCTATTAGGGAGTACATAAGGCGCTTAATTTTCTGGGTCTGGGATACTTCACTTACTATAATTGTTTCTAATGACATCCATTTCCCGGCAAATTTCAGTAATTCATCATTTTTGATGGCTGAGTAGTACTCCATTGTATAGATGTACCACAGTTTCCTTATCCACTCGTCAACTGTTGGACATTGGGGCTGATTCCATGACTTTGCTATTGTAAACAGTGCTGCTATGAACATGGTCGTGCTTGTGCTATCGAGGTGAACCTCTGCTGTATGGGGGGTTATTCCCAAAAGTGGAATAGCAGGGTCATATGGCATTTCAATCTTTAATTTCTTTAAGAATCTCCAGACGGCTCGCCAGAGTGGCTGTATGAGCCTGCATTCCCACCAGCAATGTAGGAGAGTTCCCCTCTGTCCACATCCTCTCCAGCATTTATCATTGTTAGTATTGTGGATTTTTGCCATCCTGACCAGGGTGAGATGATATTTCAGGGAAGTATTGATTTGCATTTCCCTGATGGCTAAGGAAGTGGAGCATTTTTTCAGATATTTGTTAGACATTTTAATTTCATCCCTGGTAAAGTTTCTTTGAAGTTCCAGGGCCCATTTTTTAATTGGGCCATTGGTTTCCTTGGTGTTTAGTTTTCTAAGTTCTTTGTGCACTCTGGACAGTAGAGCTCTATCAGATATATGGTTAGTGAAGATTTTCTCCCATTCTGTGGGTTGCCTTTGAGCTCGCGTTACAATCTCTTTATCTGAACAGAAGCTCTTTAATTTCACAAGATCCCAACTGTTGAGAGTTGGTAGCAGTGACTGTGCCATTGGATGTCTGTTTAGGAACTGTTGGCCTAGCCCAATCAGCTCGAGGGAGTTCCCTATCCTTTCAACTATGGTTTTTATAGTCTCTGGCCTGATATCAAGGTCCTTGATCCATTTGGAGTTAAATCTTGTGCATGGTGACAAGTACGGTTCCAGCTTTAATCTTCTGCATGTGGAGATCCAGTTTTGCCAGCACCATTTGTTGAAGATGCTGTTCTTTTTCCATTGGATTCTTTGGGCCCCTTTGTCAAAGACCAAATGGCTGTAACTTTGTGGGCTTATATCTGGGTCTTCAATCCTTATCCATTCATCTGCGTGTCTATTTTGGAGCTAGTACCAGGCTGTCTTTACAACTATGGATTTGTAGTATAGACTAAGGTTTGGTATGGTTATACCTCCAGCTGTGTTTTTGTTACTCAGGATTGTTTTTGCTATCCTGGGTCTTTTGTGCCTCCATATGAACTTTGAGATTGTTTGGTCAACTTCTTTGAAGAATTGCTTTGGGATTTTGATTGGTATAGCATTGAATCTGTATATTGCCTTTGGTAGGATGGTCATTTTCACGATGTTGATTCTGCCAATCCAGGAACAAGGGAGGTCTTTCCACCTTCTGGTGTCTTCTGCAATTTCTTTCTTTAGGGTTTTAAAGTTTTCATTGTAAAGGTCTTTTACCTCCTTAGTTAGGTTTATACCAAGGTATTTCATTTTTTTCGGGGCTATAATAAATGGTATTGTTTCTCTCAAGGCTTTTTCATTTCTTTCATTCTGGGCATATAGGAAGGCCTCTGATTTTTGCACATTTATTTTGTATCCTGCCACCCTGCTGAACTTCTCAATGAGTTCCAGGAGCTTCCTGGTGGAGTTTTTTGGATCACTCAGGTATAAGATCATGTCATCTGCAAATAGGGATAGCTTGACTTCTTCCTTGCCGATTTGAATCCCTTTTATGTCCCTTTCTTGTCTTATGGCTTCAGCTAAGACTTCAAGTACAATATTGAATAGAAGTGGTGAGAGTGGACAGCCTTGTCTAGTTCCTGATCGAAGTGGGAATGCTTCCAATTGTTCCCTATTGAGCATAATCCTTGCTGTGGCCTTGTTGTATATAGCTTTTATTATATTGATAAAGGTTCCTTCCATTCCTACTGTCTCTAGCGTTTTGATCATAAAAGGCTGTTGAATCTTGTCAAAAGCTTTTTCTGCATCTATCGAGAGTATCATGTGGCCTTGGACTTTGGACTGGTTTACATGATGAATTACATTTATTGATTTGCGTATGTTGAACCAACCTTGTGTGCCGGGGATGAAGCCTACTTGGTCCCCATGAATGATCTTTTTAATATGTTTTTGAATCCGATTTGCTAAGACTTTGTTGAGAATCTTTGCGTCTGTGTTCATCAGGGAGATCGGCCTATAGTTTTCTTTTTAAGTGAATCTTTATTAGGTTTTGGGATTAAAACGATATTAGCTTCATAGAAGGAATTTGGTAGTGTTCCTTCCTTTGCTATTTGATGGAACAGTTTAAGGAGTATTGGTGTTATTAACTCCTTAAATGTCTGGTAGAACTCTGTGCTGAATCCATCTGGTCCAGGACATTTTTTGGTGGGAAGATTCGAGATTACTTCCTCAATTTCCTTATATGTTATAGGACTATTTAAATAATTCACAACTTCCTGATTCAATTTAGGTAAGTTGTGTTTACTTAGAAATTCATCCATCTCTTTTGTGTTGTCAAACTTCACAGAGTATAAGTTTTTGAAATATGATGTTATAATTCTCTGGATTTCTTGGGTATCAGTAGTGATAACTCCATGTTCATTTCTAATTTTGTTAATTTGGGTTTTCTCTCTCTTGCTTTTGGTTAGTTTAGCTAGGGGTGTATCAATCTTATTGATTTTTTCAAAGAACCAGCTTTTTGATTGGTTGATTTTTTCTATCGTTTTCTTAATCTCGATTTCAGATATTTCTCCCCTTATTTTGCTAATCTCCTCTCTTCTACTACTTTTGGGATCAGATTGCTCTAGTTTCTCTAAAGCTTTAAGCTGCATTGTTAAGTTATTTATTTCTGATGTTTCCATTTTTTTGACGTGGGCATTAAGAGCTATGAACTTACCTCTTAGAACAGCTTTCATTGTGTCCCAGAGATTTTGGTAAGTTGTATTTTCGTTATCATTCACTTTCAGGAAATCTTGAATTTCCTTTTTAATTTCTTCCTGAATCCAGTTCTCATTCAGCATCATAGTGTTAAGTTTCCAGGAGTTAGTATATTTTCTCTTGTTTGATGTGTTGTGGATGTCCAGCTTTAGGCCGTGATGGTCTGATAGGGCACAGGTTAGAATTTCAACTTTCTTATATATGTGTAGATTCATTTTGTGGCCCAATATGTGATCTATTTTGGAGAAAGTTCCGTGTGCTGCTGATAAAAATGTGTATTCTTTGGTGCATGGGTGAAAAGTTCGGTAGAGATCTGTAAGGTCCATTTCTTTCAGGGTTTGATTAAATTCCAAAGTGTCTCTGTTAAGCTTTTGACCTGTTGATCTATCCCATGTTGAGAGGGCAGTGTTGAAGTCCCCAAGAATTATCGTTTGGGGGTTGATTTCTTGCTTTTAGATGCTGTAGGGTTTTCTTAATGAATGTGGAGGAGCCCGTATTGGGTGCATATATGTTCAGTATTGTGAAGTCTTCCTGGTGAATTGTACCTGTGACTAAAATGTAGTATCCATCCGTGTCTCTTATAATTTTCTTTGGTTTGAAGCCCACTGTGTCTGATAGCATAATGGCTACCCCTGCCTGTTTTCTGCTTCCATTTGCTTGTAGAATTGTTGACCAGCCTTTTATTTTTAGAGTGTGCCTATCTTTTGTGGTGAGATGGGTTTCCTGCAGGCAGCAGATTGATGGATTGTGATTTTTAATCCAAGTTTGTAATCTGTGTCTCTTGATCAGTGAATTAATTCCATTAACATTTAGTGTTATAATGGAGAAACTATTGTTAATTCCAGACATTTATTATGTTTAGTAGCTTTTATAAGTATATTGCTTCGTTTTTAATGATGTTATACTTGCCTTCTGTTCTCCTGGATATCCTGTTTTTTTCTTCACGCTTGAGTATCATTTCTAGCATTTTTTGAAGGCCTGGTTTGGTGGCCATGTATCCCTTAAAGTTGTCTTTGTGCTGGAAAATTTTTCTTTCTCCCTCGATGATGACTGATAGTTTTGCAGGGTAAATCAGCCTGGGTTGACATTTTTGCTCATTCAATACTTGAAGTATGTCTCTCCAAGCTCTTCTTGCTTTTACTGTTTCGACTGAGAAGTCATTTGTTATTTTAATAGGTTTACCTTTAAAAGTGACTTGTTTTTTCTCCCTTGAAGCTCTCAGCACCAGTTCTTTATCTTGAATGTGGAGTGTTTTAACTATTATTTGCCGCGGCGTGCTTCTATTTTGGTCGTATCTGTTTGGGGTGCAGAATGCCTCTTGTATATGGATGGGCCTCTCTTTTTTTAGATGAGGAAAGTTTTCCTTGATGATGGTTTGAAAAATTTCCTCCGGGATGGTATTTTGAGATTCTTGCTCTGGTATTCCATGAATACACATGTTAGGCTTTTTCAGGGTGTCCCATATCTCTTGGATATTTCTCTCAAGTATCTTTTTGGCTTTAACAACCTCTTCCATTGAGCCGGTTAGTACTCCCACTTTATCTTCAAGGTCTGAAATTCTGTTTTCTGCTTCGTTAGTTCTGTTGATAAGACTCTCTGTGGCGTTCTGGGTTGAAGATAACTTGTCTTTTAGCTCAGTTTTAAACTCTGCCTGAGTTTGTTTTAACTGTTCTATGCCACTTTTTGTTTCTTGCATTGTTTTTCTCAATTCCTCCAGATGTCTGTTGTGTTCCTCTTCAAAGCGATTGATTCGATTATGTAATTCCTCCCTGATTTCCTCTTTCATAGTATTGAACATGGTAATGATCATATTTTGAAAGTCTTTATCCTGGGTGGGGCTTTCTTGGCCTTTTTCCGTGGGTTTGTTCTTTTTTTTTTTTTTTTTTATTAAAAATTTAATTATACATTTTAAAATTTTTTACCAGTTCCCTCCCTCCCCCCTCCCCTTCCCCCAGTGTCTCCCCCCCAATTCCCAGAGAGTCCTTTATTGTGTGCGCCTAACTCTCCACTGGATCCTCCTCTCCGATGACATATAAGGACCCAGTGGCATGTCCATAAGCCCTTTCTCTTGTTCCCCTTAAGCATAAGATTACTACTATGGCTGTCAATCCCTTGCCTCCAGGGGTCTCGGTGCCCTTAACAGATGCTAGACTTTATGAGGGCAACAGTGCGCTGGACATTGCGCAGGGCATGCAAAGTTCCATTATGATTGCTTTGGCCCCAACTATTGTTGAGAATCTTGCAAATCGTTGCTCCTCCCATCCTTTTGCTCCTACAATCTTACCGCCCCCTCTTCCGCAAATGTCCCTGAGCTCCAGGATGGGGGGAGATTAGGCTGTCCTAGTTCTATGTGATTGATATAGAGTCTCTGAAGTTCTGGATTGTGGTTTGTTGATTTTCTTTTGCAGTTTTGCTGCTCCTGCAATTCCCTTCACTCCATTCTGCTGGGCACTGTACGTCACCCCCTGGCCAGAGACAAAAAGCTGTTAAACTGGAGTCTTGTTGTAATAGCACATTCAAGGGTAGATGCAATAAGAGTAGGAAACCTCACTGAGGGAGGGGTCCATCACCCATTTGCAAAATGTTTACTTTTTATCTGCTAGACTATATGCCCTCCCCTTCTGGTGAGATCAGGAAAGAACGTCTGTGAACTTAACCAGGTTTCTCATTACTTACTTGCAGACCTTGATGGAGGCCTATTTTCTCTGCTGTAACATGGTCTCCTCTCTCCTTGTTTCTGATGTGGCCCTCCTAACCCATCTCTCTTGTTCATAATCCTTGCAATTACTGTGTTACATAGGTTTACTTTTGAGTGTCCCAATGTGGGCTGGGCGAGTTTGGTACTAGGAGCCACCTATTAGGGAGTACATATGGCGCTTAATTTTCTGGGTTTGGGATACTTCACTTAATATAATTCTTTCTAATGACATCCATTTCCCAGCAAATTCCAGTAATTCATCATTTTTGATGGCTGAGTAGTACTCCATTGTATAGATGTACCACAGTTTCCTTATCCACTCGTCAACTGTTGGACATTTAGGTTGATTCCATGACTTTGCTATTGTAAACAGTGCTGCTATGAACATGGTCGAGCTTGTGCTATCGAGGCGAACCTCTGCTGCTTGGGGGGTTATTCCCAAAAGTGGGATAGCAGGGTCATATGGCATTTCAATCTTTAATTTCTTTAAGAATCTCCAGACGGCTCGCCAGAGTGGCTGTATGAGCCTGCATTCCCACCAACAATGTAGGAGAGTTCCCCTCTCCCCACATCCTCTCCAGCATTTGTCGTTGTTTGTACTGTGGATTTTTGCCATCCTGACCGGGGTGAGATGATATCTCAGGGAGGTTTTGATTTGCATTTCCCTGATGGCGAAGGAAGTGGAGCATTTTTTAAGATAATTGTTAGACATTTTAATTTCATCCCTGGTAAAGTTTCTTTGAAGTTCCAGGGCCCATTTTTTAATTGGGCCAGTGTTTTCCTTGGAGTTTAATTTTCTAAGTTCTTTGTGCACTCTGGACAGTAGAGCTCTGTCAGATATGTGGTTAGTGAAGATTTTCTCCCATTCTGTGGGTTGCCTTTGAGCTCGTGTGACAATCTCTTTATCTGAACAGAAGCTCTTTAATTTCACAAGATCCCAACTGTTGAGAGTTGGTAGCAGTGACTGTGCCATTGGATGTCTGTTTAGGAAGTGTTGGCCTAGCCCAATCAGCTCGAGGGAGTTCCCTATCCTTTCAACTATGGCTTTTTAAAGTCTCTGGCCTGATATCAAGGTCCTTGATCCATTTGGAATTAAGTCTTGTACATGGTGACAAGTACGGGTCCAGCTTTAATCTTCTGCATGTGGAGATCCAGTTTTGCCAGCACCATTTGTTGAAGATGCTGTTCTTTTTCCATTGGATTCTTTGGGTCCCTTTGTCAAAGACCAAATGGCTGTAACTTTGTGGGCTTATATCTGGGTCTTCAATCCTTATCCATTGATCTGTGTGTCTATTTTGGAGCCAGTACCAGGCTGTCTTTATAACTATGGATTTGTAGTATAGACTTAGGTTTGGTATGGTAATACCTCCAGCTGTGTTTTTGTTACTCAGGATTGTTTTTGCTATCCTGGGTCTTTTGTGCCTCCATATGAACTTTGAGATTGTTTGGTCAACTTCTTTGAAGAATTGCTTTGGGATTTTGATTGGTATAGCATTGAATCTGTATATTGCCTTTGGTAGGATGGTCATTTTTACAATGTTGATTCTGCCAATCCAGGAACAAGGGAGGTCTTTCCACCTTCTGATGTCTTCTGCAATTTCTTTCTTTAGGGTTTTAAAGTTTTCATTGTAAAGGTCTTTTACCTCCCTAGTTAGGTTTATACCAAGGTATTTCATTTTTTTAGGGGTTATAGTAAATGGCATGGTTTCTCTCAAGGCTTTTTCACTTCTTTCATTCTGGGCATATAGGAAGGCCTCTGATTTTTGCACATTTATTTTGTATCCTGCCACCCTGCTGAACTTCTCAATTAGTTCCAGGAGCTTCCTGGTGGAGTTTTTGGGATCACTCAGGTATAAGATCATGTCATCTGCAAATAGAGATAGCTTGACTTCTTCCTTGCCAATTTGAATCCCTCTTATGTCCCTTTCTTGTCTTATGGCTTCGGCTAAGACTTCAAGTACAATATTGAATAGAAGTGGTGAGAGTGGACAGCCTTGTCTTGTTCCTGATTGAAGTGGGAATGCTTCCAATTGTTCCCCATTGAGCATAATCCTTGCTGTGGGCTTGTTGTATACAGCTTTTATTATATTGATAAAGGTTCCTTCCATTCCTACTGTCTCTAGCGTTTTGATCATAAAAGGCTGTTGGATCTTGTCAAAAGCTTTTTCTGCATCTATCGAGAGTATCATGTGGTCTTGGACTTTGGACTGGTTTACATGATGAATTACATTTATTGATTTGCGTATGTTGAACCAACCTTGTGTGCCGGGGATGAAGCCTACTTGGTCCCCATGAATGATCTTTTTAATATGTTTTTGAATCCGATTTGCTAAGACTTTGTTGAGAATCTTTGCATCTGTGTTCATCAGGGAGATCGGCCTATAGTTTTCTTTTTTAAGTGAATCTTTATTAGGTTTTGGGATTAAAACGATATTAGCTTCATAGAAGGAATTTGGTAGTGTTCCTTCTTTTGCTATTTGATGGAACAGTTTAAGGAGTATTGGTGTTATTAACTCCTTAAATGTCTTGTAGAACTCTGTGCTGAATCCATCTGGTCCAGGACATTTTTTGGTGGGAAGATTCGAGATTACTTCCTCAATTTCCTTATATGTTATAGGACTATTTAAGTAATTCACAACTTCCTGATTCAATTTAGGTAAGTTGTGTTTACTTAGAAATTCATCCATCTCTTTTGTGTTGTCAAACTTCACAGAGTATAAGTTTTTGAAATATGATGTTATAATTCTCTGGATTTCTTGGGTATCCGTAGTGATAACTCCATGTTCATTTCTAATTTTGTTAATTTGGGTTTTCTCTCTCTTGCTTTTGGTTAGTTTAGCTAGGGGTGTATCAATCTTGTTGATTTTTTCAAAGAACCAGCTTTTTGATTGGTTGATTTTTTCTATCGTTTTCTTAGTCTCGATTTCAGATATTTCTCCCCTTATTTTGCTAATCTCTTCTCTTCTACTGCTTTTGGGATCAGATTGCTCTAGTTTCTCTAAAGCTTTAAGCTGCATTGTTAAGTTGTTTATTTCTGATGTTTTCATTTTTTTGACGTGGGCATTAAGAGCTATGAACTTACCTCTTAGAACAGCTTTCATTGTGTCCCAGAGATTTTGGTAAGTTGTATTTTCGTTATCATTCACTTTCAGGAAATCTTGAATTTCCTTTTTAATTTCTTCCTGAATCCAGTTCTCATTCAGCATCATAGTGTTAAGTTTCCAGGAGTTAGTGTATTTTCTCTTGTTTGATGTGTTGTGGATGTCCAGCTTTAGGCCGTGGTGGTCTGATAGGGCACAGGTTAGAATTTCAACTTTCTTGTACATGTGTAGATTCATTTTGTGGCCCAATATGCGATCTTTTTTGGAGAAAGTTCCGTGTGCTGCTGAGAAAAATGTGTATTCTTTGGTGCGTGGGTGAAAAGTTCGATAGAGATCTGTAAGGTCCATTTCTTTCAGGGTTTGATTAAGTTCCAAAGTGTCTCTGTTAAGCTTTTGACCTGTTGATCTATCCCATGTAGAGAGGGCGGTGTTGAAGTCCCCAAGAATTATCGTTTGGGGGTTGATTTCTTGCTTTAGACGCTGTAGGGTTTTCTTAATGAATGTGGAGGGGCCCGTATTGGGTGCATATATGTTCAGTATTGTGAAATCTTCCTGGTGAATTGTACCTCTGACTAAAATGTAGTATCCATCCGTGTCTCTTATAATTATTTTTGGTTTGAAATCCACTTTGTCTGATATCATAATGGCTACCCCTGCCTGTTTTCTGCTTCCATTTGCTTGTAGAATTGTTGACCAGCCTTTTATTTTTAGAGTGTGCCTATCTTTTGTGGTGAGATGGGTTTCCTGCAGGCAACAGATTGATGGATTGTGATTTTTAATCCAAGTTTGTAATCTGTGTCTCTTGATCGGTGAATTAAGTCCATTAACATTTAGTGTTATAATGGAGAAACTATTGTTAATTCCAGACATTTATTATGTTTAGTAGCTTTTATAAGTATATTGCTTCGCTTTTAATGGTGTTATATTTGCCTTCTGTTCTCCTGGATATGCCTGTTTTTTCTTCACGCTTGAGTATCATTTCTAGCAGTTTTTGAAGGCCTGGTTTGGTGGCCATGTATCCCTTAAAGTTGTCTTTGTGCTGGAAAATTTTTCTTTCTCCCTCGATCATGACTGATAGTTTTGCAGGGTAAATCAGCCTGGGTTGACATTTTTGCTCATTCAATACTTGAAGTATGTCTCTCCAAGCTCTTGTTGCTTTTACTGTTTCGACTGAGAAGTCATTTGTTATTTTAATAGGTTTGCCTTTAAAAGTGACTTGTTTTTTCTCCCTTGAAGCTCTCAGCACCAGTTCTTTATCTTGAATGTGGAGTGTTTTAACTATTATTTGCCGCGGTGTGCTTCTATTTTGGTCGTATCTGTTTGGGGTGCGGAATGCCTCTTGTATATGAATGGGCCTCTCTTTTTTTAGATGAGGAAAGTTTTCCTTGATGATCGTTTGAAAAATTTCCTCAGGGGTGG
This sequence comes from Typhlomys cinereus, assembly GCA_023101885.1. Lineage (NCBI taxonomy): Eukaryota > Metazoa > Chordata > Mammalia > Rodentia > Platacanthomyidae > Typhlomys > Typhlomys cinereus. Next base: position 6,731,071 of record JALPQD010000075.1, read on the forward strand.
TATTTTGAGATTCTTGCTCCGGTATTCCATGAATACGCATGTTAGGCTTCTTCAGGGTGTCCCATATCTCTTGGATATTTCTCTCAAGTATCTTTTTGGCTTTAACAACCTCTTCCATTGAGCTGGCTAGTACTCCCACTTTATCTTCAAGGTCTGAAATTCTGTTTTCTGCTTCATTAGTTCTGTTGATAAGACTCTCTGTGGCGTTCTGGGTTGAAGATAACTTGTCTTTTAGCTCAGTTTTAAACTCTGCTTGAGTTTGTTTTAACTGTTCTATGCCACTTTTTGTTTCTTGCACTGTTTTTCTCAACTCCTCCAGATGTCTGTTGTGTTCCTCTTCAAAGCGATTGATTCGATTATGTAATTCCTCCCGGATTTCCTCTTTCATAGTATTGAACATGGTAATGATCATATTTTGAAAGTCGTTATCCTGGGTCAGGCTTTCTTGGCCTTTTTCCGCGGGTTTGTTCTTGTTGGAGTCTAACATTATGGGATTAATTTCTTCAGTGGGAAATTTGTTTACTTGAGTGTTGCTTCTCATGGATTTGCACTTTGACTTTGGCATTGTCATTTTAACTCTTAAGATCTCTCAATTTCACTAAACTGAATTATTTGGCCTGGGGTCCTGGTGGGCGGGGCGGGCGGAGACTTACCTAGGTCGTGGGGTGAGGCCCGGCTGGACCGCGCACGTGTCAGGACCGGTGGAGTGGGGTGGGGTGCAAAGGGGGGATGGGGGTGACGGCATGGAGCTATTTAACCCGAGGGCAGCTGGGGCGGGGCCGGGCGCAGGGTGAGGTCCTTCTCGTCCCTCGGCCCCGCACCCGCGGCTCCGGCTGGATAGTGGGAGTCGGAGCCGGGTCCCTGTGGGCCGACCTGGGGTCCTGGTGGGCGGTGCGCGGGGCGGGGACTTACCAGCTAGGGCGCGGGGTTGAGGCCCGGCTCCAATTTTTAATTAATCTTTATATAGAGTATCATGCTGGCGTCCAAATGATTCTTTTACATGTCAATATCCAATTGTATCAGTTCTGCAATTGTTTTTGAACCAGTGAGAAACGTTTAACAGAATAATGTTTAAACAAGTGGAATGAGGGAGAATATTCTTCAGATTACATATACTGAAAATCCTGAGAACCAGAGTGAAAAAAATATTAGAATTAGCAAAGAATAAAGAAAGGACATTCTTTCTGAAATGAAATAAAGTTAAGTCAATAATCAGAAGATATGAGATATTGCATGACACATTTCATTTAGAAAGTTGTTGTTATCAATGGCCACCATAAAGTAGAAAAAGAGGGTCCTACAGGCATTCGGGCTGATTTGGCTAAATGAGGAGGTACTGAGTGGTGAGCTCTACAGGCATGTGCGTGTGGCGAGAGGCTCAGTCCAGTTACACCTTCCAGTGATGCCTTTGCTCAGGTGAACAAAAGGATTGTGACGTGGATACTATCAGTTGCCTCATTTGTGACACTTTGGAAAAACTCTATGTGTTCAACTTATGGACTGGCTAAGGAATATGTAGTGTGCACTTTGTAGTACTGCATGGAAGTTTTTTTTTTTTAAAGATTTAATTTTATTAGTAAAAGTCACAAGTAGGAAAAGGATTATTGGCTCACTTGGAATTGTGCTTTTAAAAATGTCTCTATTAATACAAGAAAAAAACACTAAGCATATAAGTTTGCTTCCAATTTTGAGTCTTCCAATAATAGTTGGTGAAACCCAGTCAACACACAAACATCTTCATAGAGTGGTGTTGCAGTTTGCCTGCATGGCTGCTTATAAACCACCACCAAATGGCTTAAAGGAACAAGGGGTTTATTTTCTCTTGTGATTACTGGTTACAGTTCTTAGTCCAGCTTGATGGGAGAGCATGCACCACACCAGGGCAGAGGGAACCTGTTACACCATCTCTACATAATGGCTGAGAGAGGAATGATCCTTACTTGCCAAACCAGCATGTCTGGGCAACTATACCTAAGGATGCTAAGTCCCTCAAGCAGTTCTCTGTATTTTATTCCAGGGCCTAATCCCACCCACCATGGGCTGGGCCTTTCCCATCAGCTAGACAATCTCCTGTAGATTTGCTTTGGGCCCAACTCAACCACTAATTCTCCACAAATGTGCCCAGAGTTCAAACCCTCAACCGTCAAGTTGACACCTGTGCCTAGCTATGACACTCCACCCCTTGTCAACTTGACACAAAAACATAGCACTTTTAAACTGTAAAGATGCTAGGCGGAAGCGGGGGCGGCCTGTGTTTCTGGTCCTGGTAGGGCGGAGCCTGTGAATCCCAGGGCAGAGTAAACAAGGAGGAGGTAGAGGCGGTCCATGGTGGTTCCCGAATTCTTCCGTGGTTCTACACACACACACACACACATACATGTGCACACATGCACAACTGAATACATACATACACATGCACAACTGAATAAATAAAAAAATTTAAAAAAAAGAAATTTAAACTGTAACCTTCAATCCTTGTTCCCATAGGTGTTAAAAGTTACCTTAAAAATATAAATACATTTAATTTTATGAATCCTAAATCTCTGAAAGTTCTCATAGACAATTTTAAAATGTTCTTTTCGTTAAAAGTTCTGTTATTAATATGTTGGAAATGAAAGTTTTAAAAAATGTGTTAAATCTTTTAATTTTAAGATCTATCAAATCAAAATATATTAAATACTTCAACAAGATAAAACATCAAAATAGAAGTATAATGACACAATAAGAAAACATTATTTTAAAATGAAGTCCAGCAAACCAATTACTATATCCTATATTTCAATGTCCACCTTCTGTTGCTCATCACATAGTCATGGTGGCTCAAAGATTCTAGATATTCTTAGTCCATTTTTGCAGCTCAAAGTTGTAGAAGCAGATTTTCTCTGAAAAAGGCTGAATCTCCACTTGCAGCCATCCTCAGCATACATCTCACGGTTCTGGCATCTCAAACAACACTCTGGGTTCACCTCTGCAGCTATATGCTTCACCTTCCCTTGTAGGAACTCTACACCTGTGACTTGGTGTCAAGCTTTTGCTGCTCTCCATGAACCCCTCAGGAGTACACCAAAACCAGTACTACCTGGGGGATGCTGCCAGATTCCGAAGCGAGGTTGAAACATAGCTTGGTCCACTGGAACTACAGTAATACCAACTTTAGTGTGCCGACTCTAGAAAAGCCTCTTTCTAAGTAGCTGAAACTTCCAAAGAGCAAGAAATGGCTTCAACTTGGGCTTTCAGCCCCTGAAGAGGTCCTGGTTTTCAAACCATGAAATTGCCATACAGTGGTATTCATGTTTTCCACCATCCCAGTACAAGTCATTAGGTTTTCCTTCATCGATACTCATTTCTCCAACAACGGAAGGTATGCTGCTGCCTGCCCTTTCCACATCCAGAGCTTCAGTCATTAACACAGTTCTCCTCTATCAAGCAAACCAGTCCATAGTCTTTAATTTCAACTTTCCCAAAGTCCTCATTCTCCTCCTCATAAACTGGGCCCAAACAATCCACAACTCTCAGCATTTTCATTTCCAAATGATGCACTGAATTCTGCAGAATGGTATTTCTGTTGCAGTCAGCCTGCAGATGGCTGATAAATCAATAACAAACAGCTTAAGGGAACAAAGGGTTTATTTTCTCTTGTGATTACTGGTTACAGTTCTTAGTCCAGCTTGACGGGAGGGCATGCACCACACCAGAGCGGAGGGAACCGGCCACACCATCACCACATAATAGCCAAGGGAGGGATGATCCTTACTTGCCAGACCAGCATGTCTGGGCAAGTATACTGAAGGATGCCAACTCCCTCAACCAGCTCTCTGTATTTTATTCCAGGGCCTAATCCCACCCACCATGGGCTGGGCCTTTCCCATCAGCTAGACAATCTCCTGTAGGTTTGCTCTGGGCCCAACTCATCCACTAATTCTCCGTAAATGTGCCCAGAGCACAAACCCTCAATCGTCAACTGACACCTGGGCCTAACTATGACAACAGGTCATATCAAATATCCAATCAGAAGAACTGAAGCATAGTTTGTTAGTTCAGTTTCCTCTGTCATAAGAAAATACTGGATTCCCGACAATATGTACATAAAGCAAGTGTATTTATCTCATAATTTTGGAAGTCCCAAGAGTGTTGCTGGCTTCCACACTGCTTCATTTGAGAGGCTGGTACCAAGGTGTTAGCTTTAGCAATGGAAGAGGCACTTGGAAGGGAGACTGCACAAGGCATGGCGACAATCCACAGGGCAGGATGGAGACAACTTGCTCCTTAGCAACAGATTTTCCCTGCAATGTCTAAACTTTCTGTTTGTGATTGGCATGACTTCACCCTTAGGAGCATCTCCTAGTAAGAACCCAGGAGAGCAATCTACTTTTCTTGTACTAAGCTTTTATTGTTCAATTCTATTTGACTCTTTGATCCATGTGGTATTATCAACATTCAGAAGAAAGTATAATGTGATTGACATCAGATATCAGATCTCATAACATTATTCAAAGCACAATCTGCCTTTCCTATTCATCCCCAATTATCTGTAGTTATAATTTCAGAGAAAATATGTAATATACTAAATAATGTTTTAAATTTTTGACTTTTTCAAGAGTGGGATTAACATAACTTTAAAAATGATAATTATTTGGATAAATTTATATATATACATATATGGAATTCTTAATCTTCTCACTCAGGAAAAGAAATACAAGCTACATTCATTTATTCAAATTGTGAAGAATTTTTTAAACTAAAACCCTTTAATGGACCAGCAAAATTGTTTAGTAGGAGAAACTTTTTGCCTCCAAGAGTGAAATCTTGAATTTCATCCCTGAAATTCAATGTGAGTAAGAGAACAGACTTGCTCAAGTTGTCCTTTGATCTACGCTGTTTTCCATGGCATGTGAATAGAAATACACACAGACACAGACACAGACAAACACACACACACACACACACACAAACACACACACATGCACACACACAAATGACTAAATAATAGGAAATGTTAAAAAGTTAAAAGGCACTTTTAATTTTTTTAACCATATTAATCACGTGTAAATATTCTGAGCATTAATTTTGAATGGCAAAACAAAAAAAAAGGGAGAAAGGAAGAGAGGAAGAGAGTGAATAAAAACAGTGAGGTAGACTTAATTCCATTTTTCCTTTCAACTGTGATACTCTTAGTTTATTTGTATTACAGAATACTATATGAACTTCAAAAATTGTGATATATGTATATATTTATATATTCACTGTCTACAAAATGATGGAAGTTGGTGAAATGAAAAATATTTTTTGCTTCATATACAAATGTAATATCATTTACATGAAAAAAGAAATAACTGGAATTTGCTTATCCTATACTGGTGGATGGTTGGGGGGCTTTTGGTTGACTCGGGATCTTCTAGGGGTGCCAGGGACCTGCAGCTGCTCCTGATCCAGTCTCTAATGACAGGAAGAACTTTGCAGATTGAGGCAGAACCAACATTCTTCATGCCCAAGGCTGGAAGGCCAGCAAGCGCACTAGGCATTGCTCACTGGCTGCCAAAGGCCCAGTAATTTGGGGAGATAACATGGATGCAAAGGACTTGGGGAATAAAAGCAGGAGAAAGTAGTTTTTACTCACTCTCCAGAAAAATCTGTGCAACTTTCTAGAAATGTTGACGATTTCTCAATTGTCTGGTCTCTTGTCTCATGACCATGAGGAATGAGAAATGTAGTAAGGATTTTATTAAGTGCAAAACAGAGGGGATAAAGCTCCCATGCAGGAGGGAGAGGTCCTGAATGACCTCCAGTGTGAGGGTCTAGTTTCGGTGAGGGTTTATATATGTTGAGGTATGGATACAACAATTTGTTTGTGGCTACAAGCTGATGAGAGAATACCACAGGAGTAGAGATTGAATGAGGGATCAAAGACACGTTTGATGCAAAATGTACTCTGTGTTTAAATAATGAAGAATATTATCACTTTTGGTGGACACATGAACTAAGATGGATTTCAAGCAATACAGCCTTTGACAAAATTGGCTATCCTCAATGTGGGAAGTTGAGGCAGAAGGTGGGTTGTCATAATACAGACAAAAAAAAAAGTTGTGTCAGCAAGGTTGTTCAAAGATAGTGGGGCTCACAGTGACACAGGTGTGTGTCAGGATTTGGAGAGCTGACCGTGGCCATTGCCAGATCAGCTGGCACATGGGGAAACACCCTCATCTTGGAAACAGGAAAGTGTTTCCCGACACGGTAGGTGTTCCTCCTATGGAGAGGAGAACCTGCCACAAAACAGGAGAGTATTGGTTTTGTTGTGCCTGATGAAGAAAAGGAAGGGGTGGTCAGCACAGAACATGGGAGGTGATTCGGACGCACAGGCAGGTCCGAACGTATCAGCTGTAGCTGCCGCAGCCTCTGTGCCTTCTTCGTTCACCTCCACAAAACTCTTGTGCACAAATCGGGACACACAGAGATCTGTGCTGGCCGACAAGCCTGAGAAGTCAGCCAAGCCCTGTTGAAAAGCATCTACCACCCCCAGCTGCTGCAGCACAGACTTCATGTCGTAATCTTCTTCCAGTTTGAATCTTGGAAGGAAAACGAAAGCGTCATCGTTCTTCATAAAGCGTGGGTTGGTCCAAGCACTTAACTTCTCAAAAGTGAGAGTGTTCTCCACCTGTGAATCCCAATGACACACTTTCACATTTACACTTCAGGCCTCTCCACAGACACCCGGACACTGACAGCAGAGCACCCCCTTCCCTCTTGCACAGGGCTCTGGATGTGCAACACCCCCATGAGTTTGTGAGGTTCCCCCTACGCTGTCTTGGTCAGGACTCCATGACGGGCTTGGAGCCCATGCAGCCCAGCAGCAGGACCTCTTGACTGTAGGTCCTTCCCCACTTCCTTTTATTCATTTTGACACCTATTCTTGTCCAGTGAGTTCTAATACAGGTTTTCTTTGCTGTTTGTGTTTTCAACTAGGCTTAGCTCAGAAGAAAAAAATATTTCTGATAACTAAAAAAAAAAAAAAAAAAAAAAAGAAGACAAAAAAATCAAATAAAGGAGAAAGGGCTCTCAGTGTGAGCCTGTGCTGATCAAGCTCACTGAGAAGTTGGTTCTGGAACCTGGGTTATCTCTGCTTCATTCTGAAGCATATTATCTGCAAGTGTCCTGCAAGACCCCCTTTCAGTAACAGGCTGGCTCTCAAGCCATAGCGGGGTGTAGGCTGGAGAAAGGATGACAGGAAGAGGAAGATAGCTCTTGCCCTTGACGTAGAAGAGTAGATTGTTGGAGTAAAAACATGTGTCCTTGAACACAGCTTGGGATAAAGAACTTGCAAGCAATTTCCTGAAACTAAACATTCAGCTAGTGTTTGTTCCGTGACATAAAAATGCCAGTGGTGGGAATGCCAGAAGGAAGCCCATGGGTGGACACACTGCTTCGTTCTACCTGAACCTATTGATGAGTACCTCCAGCTGACGGCCTCCTTGGGGCTTCTCCAGCCTTCCAGCCTCTCCCGGATGACTGCCAGCCGCTCACTTCATGATGTGACCTGTGTGCTGGGTGTTTTCTTTTATTTGGAAAATTCACAGGAGAGAGAGATTCTCCTCCTCCCATGAATCTCTCTCTCTCTCCAAAAGAAATTCCAGCTCACTGTGTCCCTGGGCTTCTCCCCTGGATTGCTGCCAGGGATTCATCTACTCAAATGTGCTGCTAACTAACAAATATTCAGATGAGAAAGTGCCGCGGCAGCCCCCTCACCGTGCTGAGCTCCACGCCATCATCAGGGAGCAGGATCACCATGCTGAGCTCCTGGCCTGCATAGGGCAGCTCCAGCACCTGCACCTGCACCTCGCTCACGTAGGCCAAGTTCACCGAGGCTTCCTGACTCATCATCTGCACTGGCCGTTCTTCTTTCTGGGGAAGGAACAGATGTCCAGGAACATGAGACAGTCTGCGAAGAGCTCAGGCACTTTCCTTACTACACAGGTGCAATGGATTTTAGCCGTTTTCCCCATGATCTATGCTAACCCTCTCCTCCCCTTTGAAACCCTTAGTCCCACAGGCACCCCACCTCCTTCCATGTCTTTGTGTGATCAACTGAATTTAACTGTAGTTGCTCATATCAGCATAGGTAGGAGACTATTTGTTGGAGCGTAGACAAGTTATCATTGGCTACACCACTCCTTGCAACAACCATTAGCTATCAATACTCACTTGGGTGGGCAAGATCTCACAAACCTCTGCCCTGTCCTCTGCTCCCATGCTTTTGGGACAAGTTTTATGAGGATCTTATATGTCTAATCAGAATTGTAGTGAGTTCATAATGTCATCCCCATGTAATGTTCAGAAACATTCTGGGAAACACCTCCCTATCTTCTGGCTCTTCCAATCATTCTTTCCATGCTTCATCAATGGTTCCTGAGTCTTGAAGTGAAAAACATGGCCATTTAGGACCAAACATTCTACATTCCCGTATTCTCAGGACCTAAGTGCTTTCATTCTAGCTGCTAAAAATATTTCTGAAATTAACCACAGTGCATTGGAAACTCTTTTTTTCTAGTTATTGCCATTGAACTTGTCATATTTATTCATATAATCAGCACTGCTCTCATATTTCATCAGAGAAACTTTTTATCGTATCAGGTGTGGATTAATGCAAAGAACTATAGCTGCTTTAAGTTCCAATGAACATTTGGAAAACAACTGGCTTCTTTCCTACATTAAAAGTAATTGAAAGTATAAGCAGACACAGAGTCCTCCTCCAAAGGATGATTGAAATGTAATGTGGTAGTTAACCATTTTGAAATGCTATAGTTGCATCTAGAATGTACCACAAAGGCCTATGTACAAAAGTCATGCTTCCAGGATGATTGACAGTGGTACTTTCAGGAGTCAGGACCTGCCGGGTAAAGTCCAATCATGGAAGGAGGAGCATGCCCGTGAAGAGGATATTAGGAAGCCAGACCCTCCTGTTCTCTCTTTGGTCCATAGCTGGCATGTGGTGAACAAAGCTGCACCAGGCGTTCCTGCCATGTCATGCTGCACCACCAGCAGTCTGAGTCATGACACCAACTGACCTGAAACTGCAGCTTCTGGAACCCTGAACCATACTCAGCGGTTCTCCTTTTACTGCGTTATAGCCGTGAGTTTGCTACAACAATGGAAAGCTGGCCAACACACCAGATGTCAGATTTCCATTGCTTCACATTTTTAGCCATTAGATAGAGAGAAGAAAACACTGGTATCAAGTGAATTCATAGGAAGAAAGTTTTCAAGAAGGAAGCTGACACGGTTCCACATCTGTCTTCTAGTAAGACTAGAAGGTTCTGGTGGGCGGCATGCTGAATCATCACAAAGCAGGAGTTCTCTAGGTAAGACCACTGTGACGTAGGGGACTCCTGACACATCTTGTCCCATTGTGTATTCTAATCCTTTCCCGATAATGTTTTGGGGGTATTTATAATACAGAAGACAGCCATCTGGACAGATTAATTTTTGTGATACATTCATTTACAAAAATCGTTCATTAAATTTTCCAGAATTTCCCATTCTGAAATGAAAGAACTAATTTTGGTTTTAAATTGTTATTTGAAAGATGAGTAACAAAAATAGAAATGAAATTTCAATATTGATAGGTTTATAAAAACATATTTAAATTATCTATTTCTAGGGATTGTGGGGTTAAAAAACTATTGTAATTACTAACTTAATTCAAAATGTAACTTACTACCATGACTGAAGTTATTATCACTCCATTTTTTTATTAAACAAGTGTAAATCTTCATGAATAATGATCAATCCATCAAAAATCTGAACGAATATATTTTCACATTCCTCCTTGCTCTGGATTATGATTCCTTCATATATCATAGTCCTTAGAATGTAATTTCCCCCTTTCTTGCTATACACACTAGGTTTACAGAAAATTGTTCAGTTTCTAAAACAAGAAAACAACAGACATAGGAGAACTTATCAGACCCAGCAATGATAGAAAGCAAAAGCAGACTGGCAGCAGATATTTTTTACTTCTATAATTTGCACTACTGAGTTCAGAATTTCATTCAGACATATAAATATGCAAATTATTTTAAAAGTTTATCAAAACTTTTTACTATTTTATGTAAGATTATAATTAATTTATTATATTTTCACACCTTAGTACCCAATCCCAGCCCTGTTCCTGTATCTATTACAACCCTTTTTTCCCCTGCTACTTTTATGTCTTTTTGTAGGAGAGGCCCACTGAATTTCATCTGCATTATCCTTCATTCAGTGGCCCTCGTACCTACTAGACTATGAATTACATAGCTGTGGGTACGATCTGGGAAAGCATTTTCTCTTCTGTCCAATCAGGATTAATCCTCATCAGTCCCTTAGGGAGGTGTGAGGGTTCTTGCGTTCTTTTGCTATTTCAGAGTGAAATATGGATACAATAAACCCCAGGCAGGAACCAGCAAAAGTACAGCAAAGAAAGCTTAATCCAGGACATCTAAGCTGCTCGCCACACCAAGGGTCAGGGAACATCATAAAAGAGAGACGATGAGACTGTAAGAACCTAAAGGGTAGCAAGAACGTGACCAGACATCATTTTGTAGACATGGCAGGTTGTTGCATCAAATATTTCACGGATACTATCTATATTTCCAGAAAAGTTTTTTTTTTTTTTACCAGACATCTATATTTGATGGGTTAAAATTTTCTTTCAATGCTGCTTTAGAATGATAAACAGACATCTACCATAAGCCCCATTCTTCTGCTTGCACAAAATGAAACTTTTCCATGAAGTTTCTGCATCAAATTATTCTGCATATTAAGAAACCACACTTACCTGGTTTACTTTAAAAGCCATTTCTCTTGTGTATTTCCGGGAAAATTGATTCTCCCATCCTGCTTTGAAGTACATGGCGTTGACAAGAACCATCTTGGTCTGGTCATCAATAGAGCCACTTGACAACAGCTCTTGAATTTTACCTTTGGAAAAAGGCATCTTCATTCATTTGCTCTTACAGACTAATGGTGAATAAATTCATATGTCTGGGCAGATTCTAACATTTTGGTTTAAAATTTCCTGAATTTGGAATGGTATGTCTGAAGCCCAAATACTCAAACACTGGATGGATATCCCCTAGCTGAGGACAATGAAGATTTCCAGGTTGGAGAAGAAGACAAGCAGGAAATTGTGACAGGCAGGCAGATAACCATAGAAACCACCTGTTAGGCCTGGTTGTCCACTTAATGGGGTCTGGATTAACCAAGAGGCGTGTCTGTTGGTTGGTCTGTAGAGACATATCTACATATGGAAAGATGAGCTGTGGGATGAAGTCCATCCTCTACAGTGAGCAGCAGATTCTGGCAGTGGCTCCATATATAAAATCGAGTGTACATGAAGCAACGCGTCTTTATTCTGGAGCCTCTGCTCCGTCCTGGTGAGAGCGTGCCCTGTCCTCACACCACCATGGCCATTCTTCAGCGGCATCACTGCGCAGCTGCGTGGCCTGTCAGGATGGACTGAGAGGACCAGCTCCTCAGGGATTCTCCAAGCCTCAGGCCAGATTGGAGCTGCTGAGGCTTCCAGATCTGTGCACCGAGCAGCTACTGGGTCCTCAGCGTCCACAGTCTGCAGAGAAAGCACTGTCCACCAAGCCACTCCTGCAGGTCCATCTGATAATTGGCCTTTTTAGTAATACTGATCCTACTCCTGTTCCTCTAGAGGACCTGATGAATTAACTACCGAAAGTTCAGTCAGTATCCCTTTGGCCAGCACTCTATTACCTTTTGCAGTTCTGTCATGCTACTCCTGAAAGCCAGCATATGTCAGACAGCAGGAATGAAGGACTCAGATGGGGAAAGCAGTTCTGAGTGCTCAATTACTATTAGACTTCATAGTATTTGGTCAGTCTTACAAGAGAGGAGTTGATAAGTAAATACACTCTTCTTCTTTTATTAAGTGGGACCTTTTCAATTAATTAAAGGTATGAATGGAGAAAGAAAGACTGAGTCATTAATAAGAGAGAACATCTGGTTCTTCACTCCCTTCTGGGTGGCAGATTTAGGAATGCATCCAGTGGTGCAGAAACATCTGAATGTTTTAAACATCGCACCAATACTGACTTCATGGGCCCATGTGGGCATGTGCCATTCTTTGATATGACAATGAATGTGGTTGAAATCCAAAGGAGGGGGTGTTTTCAGTCAGTGACTCTGACCTGCACTGACAGAGGGTCTGCCGTGCATCGCCAAACCTGGTTTATAAAAAGTAGTTAAAGGAGCTCAAATAGGAGATGTGGAACCCGAAGTGGAAGTCCCCTTATCAGACAAAGGGGGTGGAGCCAAGACCACACAGATGCAGGACCAGGACGTGGTTCAGGGAAAGGTCTACCCCATGGATCTCCATTGCACAGAGATGGTGGGATCACCTGACATGCGCAAACTGTTGGCGTCAGTGTCTTTGGATGGAAATTATTAATTATGAATCTGGCTTCTATGTTTGCTGACATTTGAACCAACTACTCTGGTTTAAAGGGATAGATACAATGAATTCTCTGTTGTTAAAAACCTGAGAGGCTGATGGTACCTTTCATTAGCCTACTAAAGTGCAAATACACCATGAGACCCAGACATTGAATATCAAAGGCCCTATGAAATACCCATGAACTTAAAGTGAAGAATGGAAGGAGGATGAGAGAAAGAAGGAAAGGAGGATGATGAGAAGGGAGGAGGACAACAGTGTGTGAAATTCTGACCTTTCGTCTGCTTGGAGACCCATGCATTAATATGTTTCCTCGATTTCTCTGCAGCTTTTTCAAAGCACAGCTGTACCAGCTCAGCACCGTAGAACTTCAGGCAGGATTCCTTAAATGTCTTCAGAGAAAACATGTTCAGTGAGATCACATTGCAAATGTAATACCAGGAAGCCTCACGGCTTTCTGAATACTACAGCCTGTTTCAAAGTTAAAATGAGGATTTTTATCATTGGAAACAGATCTTGGCTCATGTATAAGATGAAACCTCAGAGTTCCAATGTAAGAATAATAGAGACAAATTCATAGAAATCTAGCACAAGTCATAGTTGAATTAATTTGCAATGTCATTATAAAACTATGGTACTTTCATGAGAGTAGCAAGTGAGGACAGGATCTCACTAGTAGAGTGGACCAGCCCACAACCAATGGGCTCCTGTCTAAGCTCTCTGAATCCTGTTGTCATAGGAATGAAGCCCACTCAGCATAGAATGTTGGTCCCTCATCTTCTGAAGTTCTCTAGGGTCCTTCTCTGTGTTTCTTCACCAACAAGTAGTTTGAATATAATGTTGACTAGTCTACTGATTCAACTTACTGGGAGGAATTCATAAGATTTCTCTGCAAAGAGCCTGTTGACTGATTTGAGCGAGTATTGAGTGCCTGGCTTGTTCACTTCCGTGAGAAGCAGCTGGAAGTCCCGATGAATGTCTTTTGTTTTGCTTGAAGAAAGAACCTGTCAAGGAAAATAACCAAAGACTGTGGTCTGATCAATGAAATAGTTTGGTAACATAAAGAGATGGTGAGGTGATGGTGTTGGTAAAGTACTTGTTGCAAAAGCATGAGGACCTCAGTTTGGATTCCCAGAGCCTACATAAATAACACCCTGAGGAAGACATAGAAGAAGACACCATGCTGATCTGTGGCCTCCATTTTCACAGATAGATATACAAACAGACAGACAGACAGACAGACAGACAGACAGACAGACACACACACACACACACACACACACACACACCCACACACACACACACACACACACACACCATGCACTGAGGTCGCTTAACCTGTGCCTTAGTGAATCTAAAAAACAGAAAGGTCCATGAAGTCTTTCACATCCTCCACTGGGAAGTGACTTACAAAGGGTCTTCATAGGAAAGAAAATCAAACCAAAATGCACCAACAGTGACTAATTCTTCCTAGGTATGTCTGGAGTTTTTTCCTCAGGTAGCTGCAGCTCCAGTCTTGCAATCCCATGGGTAGAGGGACCAATTCTTCATGCTGTCTAGACGCTCACAAAATGCTCCTTCAATTGAGTCCAGACACCCAGTTTGGACTGGGATGAACTCAGGCCTGGTGCTTCCTTTGATTATCTTGGAGGGTGGTTCCCAGAGGGATCTTTTGCACTAGGAAATTAATATCAGCTCTTTTGTTCAGTGTGACATTTGAGATCTAGATCTAACTAATACATTTCTAATACTTTGAGCACCTTTGCTATCTTTTGTACTGTAGACAAACACCAGGGCCGCATTCATCTAGATAAATACTCAACAACTGAGTTATTGTGACCTCCGTATTTTTTTCATATTTTTGCTTTAAAGAAAAAGTCTTTCTTTCACTTAGTATGGCTTAATAGTTACCTTTCATTTTAATTTGTTATGACATATATATTGATGGGGAAGAAAGAGTAGAGAGAGAAAAGAGAGAGAGAGGAAGAGAGAGAGAAATGTGCATATGGAGGTCTGAGGACAAGTATCCTGAATATGCTCCTTCCTTCTATCATGCGAGTTACATAGTTGGATCTCAGGTTGACACGTCTACACACATGTGCCTTACACACCGAACAATCTCCCCAACCCATTTCTCAGTGTCCATTTAGGGACAGAGTCTCCCTACGTTGTCTAGACTGCTCCTGCCCTTAGGCTGCTCCAGCCAGTCTCCTGAGCAGCTGACTCACAGGCATGTTCCTGCAGAGCAGCATCAAATCGCTTCAAAATCATTGTCAAGGGAAACACTCCAGACAATTTTGGACATTCTTTAGAGAAAACCCCTTGATGACCAGAAAAAAGTCTTCTTGGTAGAGATTCCCGGCCTTCCTTTCCCTTGGTGTCCTGCACCATGCAGTGCTGTGTGCACACCGACCACCCCTCTTTCTCAGCACCCTGACAGAGAAGGAAAGAACAGAGAGCGGTGCACGAGTGACAGACAACTTACCTGAGCTATCTGGGCTGCCGTGCTGCCCTTTGCCCCTAAGAGGACCATGGCCAGAGCAGAGGAGATGCTCATGGGAGAGTAAAATATGTTACGTGAAGGATCTTCTTGACACAGCGTCTTCAAGATGTGGATGGCGAAGGTGCCACTTGCTTCAGAGAGAGCATCCATGGTGCAGGGTCTGGAGGCAAAGCAAAAAGGAGAAACAGCACTCAGTGCACTGCTAATGTTCATGGAACCATGAGGGGAAACAAAGGAATCATACCTTTGACTTTCACTTCAAAGTAAGTGCTATACGTTATATTTGTAAGAATTCCATTCAGTGCCACTGACTTCTTTGCAGTAGTGCAGCCTACCTTCTGTCTGCAATGCATAGGTGCAAGGATCGACATGCACATGGACACATGCGAAGTACAAACTGTGTGGTTAACTCAGTCCCTTCCTAAGGACCAGCGCTTCTCTTCTGCAGAGCAGTGTCAACAATGCCCAGCAGCAAGAGAGGAGCAGCACATGCAGTCAGCCCACACTTTCATGCTCCCGAGGTGCACTGTGCATTGTGACCTCCATCCATGGTGGACCTGTGGCTACTGGAAAGATACCGAGGTGGGAACCCAAACACAGGCTGGAGCTATCATAGCTGCTGTGCAGCCTTCATTTGCCCTGGTCAGCGGAGGGCAGCTAGGCTCCTTCCTGTTGAGCAGCCCCACCTGTGAGATGGACATCAGAGCTGACCACAGGCGACAGGACATTTCCTTACAGTCCTAACCCAGGTTCTGCATGGTGATGATCTGAAAATCATGTAACTTTGAACACAGGAGGATGTTATTTCACTTTTGTTTTAATTGGTGTTCAGTTTTCTGATGAAGTCAGCAAAAATGTGGAAGGTTCATATCCCAGACTCAGAAAACTCATGAGGACACATGACCGTGATGGGCAGCTCCGCCCTGGGCAACAGCACACTGGCCAGACAAGGAAGAGCAGAGGAGCGACGGAGGAAGAAGGAAAGACGAGGAGGTCTAAGCCCAGGACCTCAGCCCCCTGACCAGCCCCCTTCCTCCTGTCACCTTTACTGTAAGCCCTCCGCTTGTCATTGCTGTCCAAGCACCGTCTATGGCCTCTGAAAACCAGGTCTGGCACCTGATGCTAAGCACCCTAAAGCGTGTACTCAGTGAGTACTCGGATTTGTACTGTTGACTTAAAGGACAGAGGAGTAAGAGGCTCATCTGTCTGTGGATCCTGGGAGAGAGACCTGAGTAACAATATTCATCAACAGGTGGGCTCTGAAAAGAAGCAAAGAAGCCGTTACAGAGGGTCACAGATATGGAATGGCAGCAGACCTGCCCGAGGACCCCTGTGCCTAGCCTTGCTGCTGCTAGCAGCACCTCTGCAAACACCAGAAGACAGTACTTTCCTGAAAGCGCTTCTTTGTTCAAAGATTAACATTCCTTGGGTTGCATCTTCTAGTTTCCACCTGAGTCTTCTTGTTGAGGGAGGGGTAAATTTCCACAGGCAGCCAGAACAGAGGCTGAGACCAGAGGAAATTGAGCAAGGCCACCAGCCTCTGTGAAAGACAGCACGTACCCTGGGAGAGCTGCCCTGAAGTCTACACCACATCCTGCACGCTCATAGCCCCGGGGCGTCCACCACCATTCCACCACTAAGCCAGCCAGTAGGACTTTCAAGCCTAGTCCATCAAGGACCACCAATCAATAGTCAGGGAGGAAACTAATAGAACATTTCCATTTTCCGCACCCCAAAATTTCAGAAAAGGAACCACTCAGGGTCATGAATCTTTGGAGAGAGACTTGAATCAGTCTTGTGTTCCAAACACTCCCTGATTGGTGTCCTTCCCTTTTCCTCGCTTCTCAAAAAATCCTTCTAAAAGAAAAAGTGTCCATGGTGTCAACTTCACTTCTCAAATTTAGATGCAAGTACTTGGATTTCAAACCAGTAACATTCTCAAGTCTTCCTCTTCCCCTCCTACACCAGCCTGACAAATGCTAAACGTCCTCACCTACCTTTTCACAGCTGCCTCCAGGGATAGTGTTGCAGCCTGGGTGTCCAAGGAGGGAACCTGTGGCCCTGGGTTTTTAATCACTGTGGGTGGGGACTTGCAGTGAGTCGTCCCTAGCGCGTGACAGGGAACAACCTCTGACCTGAAGCACCAGTGGCCTTGGCTGACTCACCTCAGGGTCCTGGAGGAACTGGTGAGGATTCTCTAGGCTGCTGAGGGAAAACAGAACAGCTGGGCCTCAGGCTGGCCGACTCCAGAATGGCACACAGGCATAGTGCGGTTTTATGTGGTTAATGTGCCTGTACACCTCTAAGAGAGTCACTTGAATGTCTCCCGCTTGATGTCTTGTTTTTTTGTTTACTGTTTAAGTCCCTTATTTTGTACCTCTGGGGATGTAATCCCAAAATTTGTACATCCTAAATAAAAGTATTAGAGAGAGAGACAGAAAGAGAGAGAGAGAGAAAGAGAGAGCGAGAACACATTCTTATAAGATTTTGTGCCTAAAGTATAATGGGGTCCGAAAAATAATTTTGAGATATCCTAAATTGAGCTATAGGTAGTAAGGTGGAAGAAAGAAAACATGAGAGCTTATTATACAACATTTATTTCCTTAGATTTGTGAACAATTTTCCATTGCTGCCTGACCATAGGCTGCTGTGTGAGGGACTCTATCCCAGGGCGAGTCTTTTTTTAGGCTAGCAAATGAAAAAATTTTAAAACCTCATTTATTTCTGGGATCTCGGTCTCGAGATTTCAATTTAATATTCATGTTTTAGAGACACATATTTTAGTGACTTTTAGGACACTCATGTCGTCTTACAGCTGCCACCACCATCTGATCCCAGAATGCTTTTACTATCTCACAAAGAAGTGATCTACCCATTGCAACCAGCAGAGCGTTTCTAGTCGGTGGAATTGTACAATATCTGGTCTCTTGTGGGCCTGTTTCTCTAACTTTTTGTCTTTGGGGTTCCTCTTTGGGGATTCATGGTGTCTGAGGCTGTGGAGCTGAGACACATCAGCACACTGCAACCTGTAGCCGCCTGTTGAGTTCTTTCTAAAGCCGTGACACAAAGGTAATGCCTTTGTTCCTGACTTTCAAACAGAAAAGGATTTCAGGACAGGCCAGTGTGAAGCAGAGTTTGCTTTATGAAGAAGAATATTTAACACAGATTTCAGTAAGGGATCTATAAGACAGAGGTTATGGAAGGAACTGGACATAGCGAAGCCTGGAAGTGACTCTCTCAAAGAGGAGTTCTGCATCTTAATGTATACCTCAAAGAATAACTGAGAAACATTTTTTTCTCCTGCTTCACTCCTTTTCTCAAATGAGAAAACAGTGTCTGCAGTGCATAAGGACTAAACTCTGTAAGACAAATCCATGTAGACAAGTATTGAGCAAGGGCCTAGGGACATGACATTTGCTGCAAATGGGATTTGTTGAAATACTGAAGCTCACTACCAAGTGTGGTGGACAGATGTGTTGAGATGGATTCGGGCAGTGCAGTGTTCCACTGTTCCACACTGCCGCTCGCTGTCAGGTGGGAAGCTGGGTTTTGTGATCACTCGTTCTGCTGCCGTGAGACAAAACTCACACAGTCAGCCTCAGGGAGAAAGGCAGATTTATTTGGCTTGGTTCCGGAGGGGAGATGTGGCCCATGATGTCAGAGAAGGCGTGGCAAGTGGCAGAAGCTGAAGGTGGCTTAGGTCATGTGGCTCATGGTGAGGCAGAGAGCCAGCCCACTTCTCTAGTAGAAGTAGGGGGGCTACCCAACTCAAGGCCCACCCCCTATGACTTGCCTTACCTCCAGGAAGTCTTCACTATCAAAATGCCTGTTGCTTTGTTTCTTGATCTTAGAGGCGGTCAGCCCCAAGAGGTCAGACCCAGGCCTCTGATGCTTCCACAATGTTTTTCCTGAAGATGGCACTGAGTCCTGGCTAGGCTGCAGGGTCCGTTCACAAGACAATACAGTTAGAGAACAACGCCTCCATGGGAATTCTGGGCTGTGGGTGTTGGCAGAGGCCGAATTGAAACCTCCCAGGCCTGACTGGGAGATGCAACCAGAGGATTAGGCCATAGAAGCCAGTCCAGGAAGGCATTATCTTATTGCTATTATAGACAGGGCTCTTGTGGACATCGCAGCAGGCCAGCAGCACAAAGCTAGACATAGGGCCGATCCTCAGCCAGGTGTGGTGCAGTTTCATGTCTGTGGTCTTCTGTAATGGCTCCTTTCCTGCTTCCTCCCGGGCCCACCTAGTGATCAGTGTTCCTGCCTCAGCTCTCCCGGGGATCCACAGGAAGATGAGCCTCGTACTTCTTCTCTGTCCTTTAAGTCAGTAGTCTCTAGTCTGAGTCTGAGCACTCATCTCTTCCTTTCAAGCTCTTTCCTTAATTCTCCCCATGCTGATGAGCCCTTCCACTATGCTGAGCTTGCTTCCAGGTGCTAATGATCACATCTTGCCTTCAGAATCCTTTCACTGTGTTGGGATCAGCAATGAGCAGCTAGAGAGCTTAAAGTTTGGAGTGATGGCAGGAATGGGGTTCAACAGGTGTTCTGGGATTGGACAACTGAGTTCCTATTTGTATCCTTCCCCTCCTTGCCTTATTTTTTGATTTATTATTTATTCATTTGTGTGTGTATGCGTGTGTGCGTGAGTGTGTGTGTGTGTGTGTGTGTGAACCACGGGCCAATTCGGGAACCACCATGGATGCCTCCGCCTCCTCCTTGTTTACTCTGCCCCGGGATTCACAGGCTCCGCCCTACCAGGACCAGAAACGCAGGCCGCCCCCCACCCCCGCTTGCGCCCAGCATCTATACATGGGGTCTAGGATCCGAACTCAGGACCTTCCACCTGCAAGGCAGCGGTTTAACCCCTGAGCCACCTCTCCAGCCCCACACCCCTCCTTGCCCTATGGCTCTGACTGGGACCTCTAGCACTAAACTGAACAGGAGTGGTGAAAGTGGACAGTCTTGTCTTACTTAGTCCTGATCTAGTGAAATGATACAAGTTTTTCCCATTCAGAATGATGCTTGCTTTAGGCTTGTTTTATGTTGAGTTATGTCCCTTTCAGTCCTATTTTCTTTAAAGCTCTCATCATGAAGGGATAACGAATTTTGTCCAAAGCTTTCTTTGCATCTGTTGAGAATAGCCTGTTTTTTGTCTTCAAATCTGTTAATATGATGAATCACATTTATTGATTTAAATATGTTAAATCATCCTTGCATTTCTGAAATGAACCAGGTTTTATCATGATTATGATATTTGGGATTTTTATCCAGTTTGTAATTATTTTATTAAGAATTTATGCATTTGTATTCATTATTGATGTTGTCCTGTGATTCTATCCTTCTATCAGTTTTTTTTTTATTTCAGCTCATACAAACTTATTAGGTACACCAGTTCCCTCCCTCCCTCCTCCTCCCCCCGTACCCCCTACTCCTCCTCCCCACCCCTCTCCCTCCCCATCCCCCAGTGCCTCCCACCCCAATTCCCAGAGAGTCCTTTCTTGTGCATGTCTGATTTTCCTCTGGGCCCTCCTCTCCGATGACGTACAAGGACCCAGTGGCCTTTCCCGAACCCTTTCCCGTGTTCCCCTTAGGTATAGGAACACTGCTGTGGCTGCCAATCCTTTGCCTCCAAGGATCTTGGTGCCTTTAGCAGATGCTAGACTTTGTGAGGTCAACAGTGTGTTGGACAATGCGCAGGGCATGCAAAGTCCAATTATGATTGCTTCAGCCCTAACTAGTATAGAGTATCTTACATATCACTGCTCCTCCCATCCTTATGCTCTTACACTCTTACCGCCCCCTCTTCCGCAAATTTCCCTGAGCTTCAAGATGGGGAGAGACTAAGCTGGCCTAGTTCTAGGTGGTTGATATAGAGTCTCTGAAGTTCTGGATTGTGGTTTGTTGATTTTCTTTTGCAGTTTTGCTGCTCCTGCAATGCCCTTCACTCCATCCTGGTGGGCATTGTATGTTACCCCCTGGCTAGAGACAAAAAGCTGTTAGAGTCTTGTGATAAAAGCACATTCAAAGGTAGATGTAATAAAAGTGGGAAACCACAGTGAGGGAGGGGTCTATCACCCATTTGCAAAATGGTTACTTTTTATCTGCCAGACTATATGCCCTCCTCTTCTGGTGAGATCACTTCCCCTCAGTAGTAAATGATCAGGAACAAAAGTCTGTGAACTTAATCAGATGTCTCATTACTTATTTGGGTCCTTGGTGGAGGCCTATTTTCCCTGCTGTAACATGGTCCCTTCTCTCCTTGTTTCTGGTGTGGCCCTCCTACCCCATCCCTCCTGTTCATAATCCTTAGAATTACTGTCTCTAGGTGGGCTGGGTGGGTTTGGTACTAGGAGCCACCTATTAGGGAGTACATAAGGCGCTTAATTTTCTGGGTCTGGGATACTTCACTTACTATAATTGTTTCTAATGACATCCATTTCCCGGCAAATTTCAGTAATTCATCATTTTTGATGGCTGAGTAGTACTCCATTGTATAGATGTACCACAGTTTCCTTATCCACTCGTCAACTGTTGGACATTTGGGTTGATTCCATGACTTTGCTATTGTAAACAGTGCTGCTATGAACATGGTCGTGCTTGTGCTATCGAGGTGAACCTCTGCTGTATGGGGGGTTATTCCCAAAAGTGGAATAGCAGGGTCATATGGCATTTCAATCTTTAATTTCTTTAAGAATTTCCAGACGGCTCGCCAGAGTGGCTGTATGAGCCTGCATTCCCACCAGCAATGTAGGAGAGTTCCCCTCTGTCCACATCCTCTCCAGCATTTATCATTGTTAGTATTGTGGATTTTTGCCATCCTGACCAGGGTGAGATGATATTTCAGGGAAGTTTTGATTTGCATTTCCCTGATGGCTAAGGAAGTGGAGCATTTTTTCAGATATTTGTTAGACATTTTAATTTCATCCCTGGTAAAGTTTCTTTTAAGTTCCAGGGCCCATTTTTTAATTGGGCCATTGGTTTCCTTGGTGTTTAGTTTTCTAAGTTCTTTGTGCACTCTGGACAGTAGAGCTCTATCAGATATATGGTTAGTGAAGATTTTCTCCCATTCTGTGGGTTGCCTTTGAGCTCTCGTTACAATCTCTTTATCTGAACAGAAGCTCTTTAATTTCACAAGATCCCAACTGTTGAGAGTTGGTAGCAGTGACTGTGCCATTGGATGTCTGTTTAGGAACTGTTGGCCTAGCCCAATCAGCTCGAGGGAGTTCCCTATCCTTTCAACTATGGTTTTTATAGTCTCTGGCCTGATATCAAGGTCCTTGATCCATTTGGAGTTAAGTCTTGTGCATGGTGACAAGTACGGTTCCAGCTTTAATCTTCTGCATGTGGAGATCCAGTTTTGCCAGCACCATTTGTTGAAGATGCTGTTCTTTTTCCATTGGATTCTTTGGGCCCCTTTGTCAAAGACCAAATGGCTGTAACTTTGTGGGCTTATATCTGGGTCTTCAATCCTTATCCATTGATCTGCGTGTCTATTTTGGAGCTAGTACCAGGCTGTCTTTACAACTATGGATTTGTAGTATAGACTAAGGTTTGGTATGGTTATACATCCTGCTGTGTTTTTGTTACTCAGGATTGTTTTTGCTATCCTGGGTCTTTTCTGCCTCCATATGAACTTTGAGATTGTTTGGTCAACTTCTTTGAAGAATTGCTTTGGGATTTTGATTGGTATAGCATTGAATCTGTATATTGCCTTTGGTAGGATGGTCATTTTCACGATGTTGATTCTGCCAATCCAGGAGCAAGGGAGGTCTTTCCACCTTCTGGTGTCTTCTGCAATTTCTTTCTTTAGGGTTTTAAAGTTTTCATTGTAAAGGTCTTTTACTTCCTTAGTTAGGTTTATACCAAGGTATTTCATTTTTTTAGGGGCTATAATAAATGGTATTGTTTCTCTCAAGGCTTTTTCATTTCTTTCATTCTGGGCATATAGGAAGGCCTCTGATTTTTGCACATTTATTTTGTATCCTGCCACACTGCTGAACTTCTCAATGAGTTCCAGGAGCTTCCTGGTGGAGTTTTTGGGATCACTCAGGTATAAGATCATGTCATCTGCAAATAGGGATAGCTTGACTTCTTCCTTGCCGATTTGAATCCCTCTTATGTCCCTTTCTTGTCTTATGGCTTCAGCTAAGACTTCAAGTACAATATTGAATAGAAGTGGTGAGAGTGGACAGCCTTGTCTAGTTCCTGATCGAAGTGGGAATGCTTCCAATTGTTCCCCATTGAGCATAATCCTTGCTGTGGGCTTGTTGTATATAGCTTTTATTATATTGATAAAGGTTCCTTCCATTCCTACTGTCTCTAGCGTTTTGATCATAAAAGGCTGTTGGATCTTGTCAAAAGCTTTTTCTGCATCTATCGAGAGTATCATGTGGTCTTGGACTTTGGACTGGTTTACATGATGAATTACATTTATTGATTTGCGTATGTTGAACCAACCTTGTGTGCCGGGGATGAAGCCTACTTGGTCCCCATGAATGATCTTTTTAATATGTTTTTGAATCCGATTTGCTAAGACTTTGTTGAGAATCTTTGCGTCTCTGTTCATCAGGGAGATCGGCCTATAGTTTTCTTTTTTAAGTGAATCTTTATTAGGTTTTGGGATTAAAACGATATTAGCTTCATAGAAGGAATTTGGTAGTGTTCCTTCCTTTGCTATTTGATGGAACAGTTTAAGGAGTATTGGTGTTATTAACTCCTTAAATGTCTGGTAGAACTCTGTGCTGAATCCATCTGGTCCAGGACATTTTTTGGTGGGAAGATTCGAGATTACTTCCTCAATTTCCTTATATGTTATAGGACTATTTAAATAATTCACAACTTCCTGATTCAATTTAGGTAAGTTGTGTTTACTTAGAAATTCATCCATCTCTTTTGTGTTGTCAAACTTCACAGAGTATAAGTTTTTGAAATATGATGTTATAATTCTCTGGATTTCTTGGGTATCAGTAGTGATAACTCCATGTTCATTTCTAATTTTGTTAATTTGGGTTTTCTCTCTCTTGCTTTTGGTTAGTTTAGCTAGGGGTGTATCAATCTTATTGATTTTTTCAAAGAACCAGCTTTTTGATTGGTTGATTTTTTCTATCGTTTTCTTAGTCTCGATTTCAGATATTTCTCCCCTTATTTTGCTAATCTCCTCTCTTCTACTACTTTTGGGATCAGATTGCTCTAGTTTCTCTAAAGCTTTAAGCTGCATTGTTAAGTTGTTTATTTCTGATGTTTCCATTTTTTTGACGTAGGCATTAAGAGCTATGAACTTACCTCTTAGAACAGCTTTCATTGGGTCCCAGAGATTTTGGTAAGTTGTATTTTCGTTATCATTCACTTTCAGGAAATCTTGAATTTCCTATTTAATTTCTTCCTGAATCCAGTTCTCATTCAGCATCATAGTGTTAAGTTTCCAGGAGTTAGTGTATTTTCTCTTGTTTGATGTGTTGTGGATGTCCAGCTTTAGGCCGTAGTGGTCTGATAGGGCACAGGTTAGAATTTCAACTTTCTTATATATGTGTAGATTCATTTTGTGGCCCAATATGTGATCTATTTTGGAGAAAGTTCCGTGTGCTGCTGAGAAAAATGTGTATTCTTTGGTGCATGGGTGAAAAGTTCGATAGAGATCTGTAAGGTCCATTTCTTTCAGGGTTTGATTAAGTTCCAAAGTGTCTCTGTTAAGCTTTTGACCTGTTGATCTATCCCATGTTGAGAGGGCGGTGTTGAAGTCCCCAAGAATTATCGTTTGGGGGTTGATTTCTTGCTTTTAGACGCTGTAGGGTTTTCTTAATGAATGTGGAGGGGCCCGTATTGGGTGCATATATGTTCAGTATTGTGAAGTCTTCCTGGTGAATTGTACCTGTGATTAAAATGTAGTATCTATCCGTGTCTCTTATAATTTTCTTTGGTTTGAAGCCCACTTTGTCTGATAGCATAATGGCTACCCCTGCCTGTTTTCTGCTTCCATTTGCTTGTAGAATTGTTGACCAGCCTTTTATTTTTAGAGTGTGCCTATCTTTTGTGGTGAGATGGGTTTCCTGCAGGCAGCAGATTGATGGATTGTGATTTTTAATCCAAGTTTGTAATCTGTGTCTCTTGATCAGTGAATTAATTCCATTAACATTTAGTGTTATAATGGAGAAACTATTGTTAATTCCAGACATTTATTATGTTTAGTAGCTTTTATAAGTATATTGCTTCGTTTTTAATGATGTTATACTTGCCTTCTGTTCTCCTGGATATGCCTGTTTTTTTCTTCACGCTTGAGTATCATTTCTAGCATTTTTTGAAGGCCTGGTTTGGTGGCCATGTATCCCTTAAAGTTGTCTTTGTGCTGGAAAATTTTTCTTTCTCCCTCGATGATGACTGATAGTTTTGCAGGGTAAATCAGCCTGGGTTGACATTTTTGCTCATTCAATACTTGAAGTATGTCTCTCCAAGCTCTTCTTGCTTTTACTGTTTCGACTGAGAAGTCATTTGTTATTTTAATAGGTTTACCTTTAAAAGTGACTTGTTTTTTCTCCCTTGAAGCTCTCAACACCAGTTCTTTATCTTGAATGTGGAGTGTTTTAACTATTATTTGCTGTGGGGTGCTTCTATTTTGGTCGTATCTGTTTGGGGTGCAGAATGCCTCTTGTATATGGATGGGCCTCTCTTTTTTTAGATGAGGAAAGTTTTCCTTGATGATGGTTTGAAAAATTTCCTCCGGGATGGTATTTTGAGATTCTTGCTCTGGTATTCCATGAATACGCATGTTAGGCTTTTTCAGGGTGTCCCATATCTCTTGGATATTTCTCTCAAGTATCTTTTTGGCTTTAACAACCTCTTCCATTGAGCCGGTTAGTACTCCCACTTTATCTTCAAGGTCTGAAATTCTGTTTTCTGCTTCGTTAGTTCTGTTGATAAGACTCTCTGTGGCGTTCTGGGTTGAAGATAACTTGTCTTTTAGCTCAGTTTTAAACTCTGCCTGAGTTTGTTTTAACTGCTCTATGCCACTTTTTGTTTCTTGCACTGTTTTTCTCAACTCCTCCAGATGTCTGTTGTGTTCCTCTTCAAAGCGATTGATTCGATTATGTAATTCCTCCCGGATTTCCTCTTTCATAGTATTGAACATGGTAATGATCATATTTTGAAAGTCTTTATCCTGGGTGGGGCTTTCTTGGCCTTTTTCCGTGGGTTTGTTCTTGTTGGAGTCTAACATTATGGGATTAATTTCTTCAGTGGGAAATTTGTTTACTTGATTGTTGCTTCTCGTGGATTTGCACTTTGACTTTGGCATTGTCATTTAACTCTTAAGATCTCTCAGTTTCACTAAACTGAATTATTTGGCCTGGGGTCCTGGTGGGCGGGGCGGGCGGAGACTTACCTAGGTCGTGGGGTGAGGCCCGGCTGGCTGGACCGCGCATGTGTCCCGACCGGTGGAGTGGGGTGGGGTGCAAAGGGGGGATGGGGGTGACGGCATGGAGCTATTTAGCCCGAGGGCAGCTGGGGCGGGGCCGGGCGCAGGGTGAGGTCCTTCTCGTCCCTCGGCCCCGCGCCCGCGGCTCCGGCTGGATGGTGGGAGTCGGAGCCGGGTCCCTGTGGGCCGACCTGGGGTCCTGGTGGGCGGTGCGCGGGGCGGGGACTTACCAGCTAGGGCGCGGGGTTGAGGCCCGGCTCCAATTTTTAATTAATCTTTATATAGAGTATCATGCTGGCGTCCAAATGATTCTTTTACATGTCAATATCCAATTGTATCAGTTCTGCAATTGTTTTTGAACCAGTGAGAAACGTTTAACAGAATAATGTTTAAACAAGTGGAATGAGGGAGAATATTCTTCAGATTACATATACTGAAAATCCTGAGAACCAGAGTGAAAAAAATATTAGAATTAGCAAAGAATAAAGAAAGGACATTCTTTCTGAAATGAAATAAAGTTAAGTCAATAATCAGAAGATATGAGATATTGCATGACACATTTCATTTAGAAAGTTGTTATCAATGGCCACCATAAAGTAGAAAAAGAGGGTCCTACAGGAATTCGGGCTGATTTGGCTAAATGAGGAGGTACTGAGTGGTGAGCTCTACAGGCATGTGCGTGTGGCGAGAGGCTCAGTCCAGTTACACCTTCCAGTGATGCCTTTGCTCAGGTGAACAAAAAGATTGTGACGTGGATACTATCAGTTGCCTCATTTGTGACACTTTGGAAAAACTCTATGTGTTCAACTTATGGACTGGCTAAGGAATATGTAGTGTGCACTTTGTAGTACTGCATGGGAGTTTTTTTTTTTTTTTTAAAGGCAGATTTAATTTTATTAGTAAAAGTCACAAGTAGGAAAAGGATTATTGGCTCACTTGGAATTGTGCTTTTAAAAATGTCTCTATTAATACAAGAAAAAAACACTAAGCATATAAGTTTGCTTCCAATTTTGAGTCTTCCAATAATAGTTGGTGAAACCCAGTCAACACACAAACATCTTCATAGAGTGGTGTTGCAGTTCGCCTGCATGGCTGCTCATAAACCACCACCAAATGGCTTAAAGGAACAAGGGGTTTATTTTCTCTTGTGATTACTGGTTACAGTTCTTAGTCCAGCTTGATGGGAGAGCATGCACCACACCAGGGCAGAGGGAACCTGTTACACCATCTCTACATAATGGCTGAGAGAGGAATGATCCTTACTTGCCAAACCAGCATGTCTGGGCAACTATACCTAAGGATGCTAAGTCCCTCAAGCAGTTCTCTGTATTTTATTCCAGGGCCTAATCCCACCCACCATGGGCTGGGCCTTTCCCATCAGCTAGACAATCTCCTGTAGATTTGCTTTGGGCCCAACTCAACCACTAATTCTCCACAAATGTGCCCAGAGTTCAAACCCTCAACCGTCAAGTTGACACCTGTGCCTAGCTATGACACTCCACCTTGTCAACTTGACACAAAAACATAGCACTTTTAAACTGTATAGATGCTAGGCGGAAGCGGGGGCGGCCTGTGTTTCTGGTCCTGGTAGGGCGGAGCCTGTGAATCCCAGGGCAGAGTAAACAAGGAGGAGGTAGAGGCGGTCCATGGTGGTTCCCGAATTCTTCCGTGGTTCTACACACACACACACACACACACATACATGTGCACACATGCACAACTGAATACATACATACACATGCACAACTGAATAAATAAAAAAATTAAAAAAAAAGAAATTTAAACTGTAACCTTCAATCCTTGTTCCCATAGGTGTTAAACGTTACCTTAAAAATATAAATACATTTAATTTTATGAATCCTAAATCTCTGAAAGTTCTCATAGACAAATTTTAAAATGTTCTTTTCGTTAAAAGTTCTGTTATTAATATGTTGGAAATGAAAGTTTTAAAAAATGTGTTAAATCTTTTAACTTTAAGATCTATCAAATCAAAATATATTAAATACTTCAACAAGATAAAACATCAAAATAGAAGTATAATGACACAATAAGAAAACATTATTTTAAAATGAAGTCCAGCAAACCAATTACTATATCCTATATTTCAATGTCCACCTTCTGTTGCTCATCACATAGTCATGGTGGCTCAAAGATTCTAGATATTCTTAGTCCATTTTTGCAGCTCAAAGTTGTAGAAGCAGATTTTCTCTGAAAAAGGCTGAATCTCCACTTGCAGCCGTCCTCAGCATACATCTCACGGTTCTGGCATCTCAAACAACACTCTGGGTTCACCTCTGCAGCTATATGCTTCACCTTCCCTTGTAGGAACTCTACACCTGTGACTTGGTGTCAAGCTTTTACTGCTCTCCATGAACCCCTCAGGAGTACACCAAAACCAGTACTACCTGGGGGATGCTGCCAGATTCCGAAGCGAGGTTGAAACATAGCTTGGTCCACTGGAACTACAGTAATACCAACTTTAGTGTGCTGACTCTAGAAAAGCCTCTTTCTAAGTAGCTGAAACTTCCAAAGAGCAAGAAATGGCTTCAACTTGGGCTTTCAGCCCCTGAAGAGGTCCTGGTTTTCAAACCATGAAATTGCCATACAGTGGTATTCATGTTTTCCACCATCCCAGTACAAGTCATTAGGTTTTCCTTCATCGATACTCATTTCTCCAACAACGGAAGGTATGCTGCTGCCTGCCCTTTCCACATCCAGAGCTTCAGTCATTAACACAGCTCTCCTCTATCAAGCAAACCAGTCCATAGTCTTTAATTTCAACTTTCCCAAAGTCCTCATTCTCCTCCTCATAATCTGGGCCCAAACAATCCACAACTCTCAGCATTTTCATTTCCAAATGATGCACTGAATTCTGCAGAATGGTATTTCTGTTGCAGTCAGCCTGCAGATGGCTGATAAATCAATAACAAACAGCTTAAGGGAACAAAGGGTTTATTTTCTCTTGTGATTACTGGTTACAGTTCTTAGTCCAGCTTGACGGGAGGGCATGCACCACACCAGGGCGGAGGGAACCGGCCACACCATCACCACATAATAGCCAAGGGAGGGATGATCCTTACTTGCCAGACCAGCATGTCTGGGCAAGTATACTGAAGGATGCCAACTCCCTCAACCAGCTCTCTGTATTTTATTCCAGGGCCTAATCCCACCCACCATGGGCTGGACCTTTCCCATCAGCTAGACAATCTCCTGTAGGTTTGCTCTGGGCCCAACTCATCCACAAATTCTCCGTAAATGTGCCCAGAGCACAAACCCTCAATCGTCAACTGACACCTGGGCCTAACTATGACAACAGGTCATATCAAATATCCAATCAGAAGAACTGAAGCATAGTTTGTTAGTTCAGTTTCCTCTGCCATAAGAAAATACTGGAATCCCGACAATATGTACATAAAGCAAGTGTATTTATCTCATAATTTTGGAAGTCCCAAGAGTGTTGCTGGCTTCCACACTGCTTCATTTGAGAGGCTGGTACCAAGGTGTTAGCTTTAGCAATGGAACAGGCACTTGGAAGGGAGACTGCACAAGGCATGGTGACAATCCACAGGGCAGGATGGACACAACTTGCTCCTTAGCAACAGATTTTCCCTGCAATGTCTAAACTTTCTGTTTGTGATTGGCATGACTTCACCCTTAGGAGCATCTCCTAGTAAGAACCCAGGAGAGCAATCTCCTTTTCTTGTACTAAGCTTTTATTGTTCAATTCTATTTGACTCTTTGATCCATGTGGTATTATCAACATTCAGAAGAAAGTATAATGTGATTGACATCAGATATCAGATCTCATAACATTATTCAAAACACAATCTGCCTTTCCTATTCATCCCCGATTATCTGTAGTTATAATTTCGAGAAAATATGTAATATACTAAATAATGTTTTAAATTTTTGACTTTTTCAAGAGTGGGATTAACATAACTTTAAAAATGATAATTATTTGGATAAATTTATATATATACATATATGGAATTCTTAATCTTCTCACTCAGGAAAAGAAATACAAGCTACATTCATTTATTCAAATTGTGAAGAATTTTTTAAACTAAAACCCTTTAATGGACCAGCAAAATTGTTTAGTAGGAGAAACTTTTTGCCTCCAAGAGTGAAATCTTGAATTTCATCCCTGAAATTCAATGTGAGTAAGAGAACAGACTTGCTCAAGTTGTCCTTTGATCTACGCCGTTTTCCATGGCATGTGAATAGAAATACACACAGACACAGACACAGACAAACACACACACACACACACACACAAACACACACACATGCACACACACAAATGACTAAATAATAGGAAATGTTAAAAAGTTAAAAGGCACTTTTAATTTTTTTAACCATATTAATCACGTGTAAATATTCTGAGCATTAATTTTGAATGGCAAAACAAAAAAAAAGGGAGAAAGGAAGAGAGGAAGAGAGTGAATAAAAACAGTGAGGTAGACTTAATTCCATTTTTCCTTTCAGCTGTGATACTCTTAGTTTATTTGTATTACAGAATACTATATGAACTTCAAAAATTGTGATATATGTATATATTTATATATTCACTGTCTACAAAATGATGGAAGTTGGTGAAATGAAAAATATTTTTTGCTTCATATACAAATGTAATATCATTTACATGAAAAAAGAAATAACTGGAATTTGCTTATCCTATACTGGTGGATGGTTGGGGGGCTTTTGGTTGACTCGGGATCTTCTAGGGGTGCCAGGGACCTGCAGCTGCTCCTGATCCAGTCTCTAATGACAGGAAGAACTTTGTAGATTGAGGCAGAACCAACATTCTTCATGCCCAAGGCTGGAAGGCCAGCAAGCGCACTAGGCAATGCTCACTGGCTGCCAAAGGCCCAGTAATTTGGGGAGATAACATGGATGCAAAGGACTTGGGGAATAAAAGCAGGAGAAAGTAGTTTTTACTCACTCTCCAGAAAAATCTGTGCAACTTTCTAGAAATGTTGACGATTTCTCAATTGTCTGGTCTCTTGTCTCATGACCATGAGGAATGAGAAATGTAGTAAGGATTTTATTAAGTGCAAAACAGAGGGGATAAAGCTCCCATGCAGGAGGGAGAGGTCCTGAATGACCTCCAGTGTGAGGGTCTAGTTTCGGTGAGGGTTATATATGTTGAGGTATGGATACAACAATTTGTTTGTGGCTACAAGCTGATGAGACAATACCACAGGAGTAGAGATTGAATGAGGGATCAAAGACACGTTTGATGCAAAATGTACTCTGTGTTTAAATAATGAAGAATATTATCACTTTTGGTGGACACATGAACTAAGATGGATTTCAAGCAATACAGCCTTTGACAAAATTGGCTATCCTCAATGTGGGAAGTTGAGGCAGAAGGTGGGTTGTCATAATACAGACAAAAAAAAAGTTGTGTCAGCAAGGTTGTTCAAAGATAGTGGGGCTCACAGTGACACAGGTGTGTGTCAGGATTTGGAGAGCTGACCGTGGCCATTGCCAGATCAGCTGGCACATGGGGAAACACCCTCATCTTGGAAACAGGAAAGTGTTTCCCGACACGGTAGGTGTTCCCCCTATGGAGAGGAGAACCTGCCACAAAACAGGAGAGTATTGGTTTTGTTGTGCCTGATGAAGAAAAGGAAGGGGTGGTCGGCACAGAACATGGGAGGTGATTCGGACGCACAGGCAGGTCCAAACGTATCAGCTGTAGCTGCCGCAGCCTCTGTGCCTTCTTCGTTCACCTCCACAAAACTCTTGTGCACAAATCGGGACACACAGAGATCGGTGCTGGCCGACAAGCCTGAGAAGTCAGCCAAGCCCTGTTGAAAAGCATCCACCACCCCCAGCTGCTGCAGCACAGACTTCATGTCGTAATCTTCTTCCAGTTTGAATCTTGGAAGGAAAACGAAAGCGTCATCGTTCTTCATAAAGCGTGGGTTGGTCCAAGCACTTAACTTCTCAAAAGTGAGAGTGTTCTCCACCTGTGAATCCCAATGACACACTTTCACATTTACACTTCAGGCCTCTCCACAGACACCCGGACACTGACAGCAGAGCACCCCCTTCCCTCTTGCACAGGGCTCTGGATGTCCAACACCCCCATGAGTTTGTGAGGTTCCCCCTGCGCTGTCTTGTTCAGGACTCCATGACGGCCTTGGAGCCCATGCAGCCCAGCAGCAGGACCTCTTGACTGTAGGTCCTTCCCCACTTCCTTTTATTCATTTTGACACCTATTCTTGTCCAGTGAGTTCTAATACAGGTTTTCTTTGCTGTTTGTGTTTTCAACTAGGCTTAGCTCAGAAGAAAAAAATATTTCTGATAGCTAAAAAAAAAAAATAAATAAAAGAAGACAAAAAAATCAAATAAAGGAGAAAGGGCTCTCAGTGTGAGCCTGTGCTGATCAAGCTCACTGAGAAGTTGGTTCTGGAACCTGGGTTATCTCTGCTTCATTCTGAAGCATATTATCTGCAAGTGTCCTGCAAGACCCCCTTTCAGTAACAGGCTGGCTCTCAAGCCATAGCGGGGTGGAGGCTGGAGAAAGGATGACAGGAAGAGGAAGATAGCTCTTGCCCTTGACGTAGAAGAGTAGATTGTTGGAGTAAAAACATGTGTCCTTGAACACAGCTTGGGATAAAGAACTTGCAAGCAATTTCCTGAAACTAAACATTCAGCTAGTGTTTGTTCCGTGACATAAAAATGCCAGCGGTGGGAATGCCAGAAGGAAGCCCATGGGTGGACACACTGCTTCGTTCTACCTGAACCTATTGATGAGTACCTCCAGCTGACAGCCTCCTTGGGGCTTCTCCAGCCTTCCAGCCTCTCCCGGATGACTGCCAGCCGCTCACTTCATGATGTGACCTGTGTGCTGGGTGTTTTCTTTTATTTGGAAAATTCACAGGAGAGAGAGATTCTCCTCTGCCCACGAATCTCTCTCTCTCTCTCCAAAAGAAATTCCAGCTCACTGTGTCCCTGGGCTTCTCCCCTGGATTGCTGCCAGGGATTCATCTACTCAAATGTGCTGCTAACTAACAAATATTCAGATGAGAAAGTGCCGCGGCCGCCCCCTCACCGTGCTGAGCTCCACGCCATCATCAGGGAGCACGATCACCATGCTGAGCTCCTGGCCTGCATAGGGCAGCTCCAGCACCTGCGCCTGCACCTCGCTCACGTAGGCCAAGTTCACCGAGGCTTCCTGACTCATCATCTGCACTGGCCGTTCTTCTTTCTGGGGAAGGAACAGATGTCCAGGAACATGAGACAGTCTGTGAAGAGCTCAGGCACTTTCCTTACTACACAGGTGCAATGGATTTTAGCCGTTTTCCCCATGATCTATGCTAACCCTCTCCTCTCCTTTGAAACCCTTAGTCCCACAGGCACCCCACCTCCTTCCATGTCTTTGTGTGATCAGCTGAATTTAACTGTAGTTGCTCATATCAGCATAGGTAGGAGACTATTTGTTGGAGCGTAGACAAGTTATCATTGGCTACACCACTCCTTGCAACAACCATTAGCTATCAATACTCACTTGGGTGGGCAAGATCTCACAAACCTCTGCCCTGTCCTCTGCTCCCATGCTTTTGGGACAAGTTTTATGAGGATCTTATATGTCTAATCAGAATTGTAGTGAGTTCATAATGTCATCCCCATGTAATGTTCAGAAACATTCTGGGAAACACCTCCCTAT
Organism: Typhlomys cinereus; assembly: GCA_023101885.1. Lineage (NCBI taxonomy): Eukaryota > Metazoa > Chordata > Mammalia > Rodentia > Platacanthomyidae > Typhlomys > Typhlomys cinereus. The sequence continues at coordinate 6,765,113 of JALPQD010000075.1, forward strand.
CTTCTGGCTCTTCCAATCATTCTTTCCATGCTTCATCAATGGTTCCTGAGTCTTGAAGTGAAAAACATGGCCATTTAGGACCAAACATTCTACATTCCCGTATTCTCAGGACCTAAGTGCTTTCATTCTAGCTGCTAAAAATATTTCTGAAATTAGCCACAGTGCATTGGAAACTCTTTTTTTCTAGTTATTGCCATTGAACTTGTCATATTTATTCATATAATCAGCACTGCTCTCATATTTCATCAGAGAAACTTTTTATCGTATCAGGTGTGGATTAATGCAAAGAACTATAGCTGCTTTAAGTTCCAATGAACATTTGGAAAACAACTGGCTTCTTTCCTACATTAAAAGTAATTGAAAGTATAAGCAGACACAGAGTCCTCCTCCAAAGGATGATTGAAATGTAATGTGGTAGTTAACCATTTTGAAATGCTATAGTTGCATCTAGAATGTACCACAAAGGCCTATGTACAAAAGTCATGCTTCCAGGATGATTGACAGTGGTACTTTCAGGAGGCAGGACCTGCCGGGTAAAGTCCAATCATGGAAGGAGGAGCATGCCCGTGAAGAGGATATTAGGAAGCCAGACCCTCCTGTTCTCTCTTTGGTCCATAGCTGGCATGTGGTGAACAAAGCTGCACCAGGCGTTCCTGCCATGTCATGCTGCACCACCAGCAGTCTGAGTCATGACACCAACTGACCTGAAACTGCAGCTTCTGGAACCCTGAACCACATTCAGCGGTTCTCCTTTTACTGCGTTATAGCCGTGAGTTTGCTACAACAATGGAAAGCTGGCCAACACACCAGATGTCAGATTTCCATTGCTTCACATTTTTAGCCATTAGATAGAGAGAAGAAAACACTGGTATCAAGTGAATTCATAGGAAGAAAGTTTTCAAGAAGGAAGCTGACACGGTTCCACATCTGTCTTCTAGTAAGACTAGAAGGTTCTGGTGGGCGGCATGCTGAATCATCACAAAGCAGGAGTTCTCTAGGTAAGACCACTGTGACGTAGGGGACTCCTGACACATCTTGTCCCATTGTGCATTCTAATCCTTTCCCGATAATGTTTGGGGTATTTATAATACAGAAGACAGCCATCTGGACAGATTAATTTTTGTGATACATTCATTTACAAAAATCGTTCATTAAATTTTCCAGAATTTCCCATTCTGAAATGAAAGAACTAATTTTGGTTTTAAATTGTTATTTGAAAGATGAGTAACAAAAATAGAAATGAAATTTCAATATTGATAGGTTTATAAAAACATATTTAAATTATCTATTTCTAGGGATTGTGGGGTTAAAAAACTTGTAATTACTAACTTAATTCAAAATGTAACTTACTACCATGACTGAAGTTATTATCACTCCATTTTTTTATTAAACAAGTGTAAATCTTCATGAATAATGATCAATCCATCAAAAATCTGAACGAATATATTTTCACATTCCTCCTTGCTCTGGGTTATGATTCCTTCATATATCATAGTCCTTAGAATGTAATTTCCCCCTTTCTTGCTATACACACTAGGTTTACAGAAAATTGTTCAGTTTCTAAAACAAGAAAACAACAGACATAGGAGAACTTATCAGACCCAGCAATGATAGAAAGCAAAAGCAGACTGGCAGCAGACTATTTTTTACTTCTATAATTTGCACTACTGAGTTCAGAATTTCATTCAGACATATAAATATGCAAATTATTTTAAAAGTTTATCAAAACTTTTTACTATTTTATGTAAGATTATAATTAATTTATGATATTTTCACACCTTAGTACCCAATCCCAGCCCTGTTCCTGTATCTATTACAACCCTTTTTTCCCCTGCTACTTTTATGTCTTTTTGTAGGAGAGGCCCACTGAATTTCATCTGCATTATCCTTCATTCAGTGGCCCTCGTACCTACTAGACTATGAATTACATAGCTGTGGGTACGATCTGGGAAAGCATTTTCTCTTCTGTCCAATCAGGATTAATCCTCATCAGTCCCTTAGGGAGGTGTGAGGGTTCTTGCGTTCTTTTGCTATTTCAGAGTGAAATATGGATACAATAAACCCCAGGCAGGAACCAGCAAAAGTACAGCAAAGAAAGCTTAATCCAGGACATCTAAGCTGCTCACCACACCAAGGATCAGGGAACATCATAAAAGAGAGACGATGAGACTGTAAGAACCTAAAGGGTAGCAAGAACGTGACCAGACATCATTTTGTAGACATGGCAGGTTGTTGCATCAAATATTTCACGGATACTATCTATATTTCCAGAAAAGTTTTTTTTTTTTACCAGACATCTATATTTGATGGGTTAAAATTTTCTTTCAATGCTGCTTTAGAATGATAAACAGACATCTACCATAAGCCCCATTCTTCTGCTTGCACAAAATGAAACTTTTCCATGAAGTTTCTGCATCAAATTATTCTGCATATTAAGAAACCACACTTACCTGGTTTACTTTAAAAGCCATTTCTCTTGTGTATTTCCGGGAAAATTGATTCTCCCATCCTGCTTTGAAGTACATGGCGTTGACAAGAACCATCTTGGTCTGGTCATCAATAGAGCCACTTGACAACAGCTCTTGAATTTTACCTTTGGAAAAAGGCATCTTCATTCATTTGCTCTTACAGACTAATGGTGAATAAATTCATATGTCTGGGCAGATTCTAACATTTTGGTTTAAAATTTCGTGAATTTGGAATGGTATGTCTGAAGCCCAAATACTCAAACACTGGATGGATATCCCCTAGCTGAGGACAATGAAGATTTCCAGGTTGGAGAAGAAGACAAGCAGGAAATTGTGACAGGCAGGCAGATAACCATAGAAACCACCTGTTAGGCCTGGTTGTCCACTTAATGGGGTCTGGATTAACCAAGAGGCGTGTCTGTTGGTTGGTCTGTAGAGACATATCTACATATGGAAAGATGAGCTGTGGGATGAAGTCCATCCTCTACAGTGAGCAGCAGCTTGTGGCAGTGGCTCCATATATAAAATCGAGTGTACATGAAGCAACGCGTCTTTATTCTGGAGCCTCTGCTCCGTCCTGGTGAGAGCGTGCCCTGTCCTCACACCACCATGGCCATTCTTCAGCGGCATCACTGCACAGCTGCGTGGCCTGTCAGGATGGACTGAGAGGACCAGCTCCTCAGGGATTCTCCAAGCCTCAGGCCAGATTGGAGCTGCTGAGGCTTCCAGATCTGTGCACTGAGCAGCTACTGGGTCCTCAGCATCCACAGTCTGCAGAGAAAGCACTGTCCACCAAGCCACTCCTGCAGGTCCATCTGATAATTGGCCTTTTTAGTAATACTGATCCTACTCCTGTTCCTCTAGAGGACCTGATGAATTAACTACCGAAAGTTCAGTCAGTATCCCTTTGGCCAGCACTCTATTACCTTTTGCAGTTCTCTCATGCTACTCCTGAAAGTCAGCATATGTCAGACAGCAGGAATGAAGGACTCAGATGGGGAAAGCAGTTCTGAGTGCTAAATTACTATTAGACTTCATAGTATTTGGTCAGTCTTACAAGAGAGGAGTTGATAAGTAAATACACTCTTCTTCTTTTATTAAGTGGGACCTTTTCAATTAATTAAAGGTATGAATGGAGAAAGAAAGACTGAGTCATTAATAAGAGAGAACATCTGGTTCTTCACTCCCTTCTGGGTGGCAGATTTAGGAATGCATCCAGTGGTGCAGAAACATCTGAATGTTTTAAACATCGCACCAATACTGACTTCATGGGCCCATGTGGGCATGTGCCATTCTTTGATATGACAATGAATGTGGTTGAAATCCAAAGGAGGGGGTGTTTTCAGTCAGTGACTCTGACCTGCACTGACAGAGGGTCTGCCGTGCATCGCCAAACCTGGTTTATAAAAAGTAGTTAAAGGAGCTCAAATAGGAGATGTGGAACCCGAAGTGGAAGTCCCCTTATCAGACAAAGGGGGTGGAGCCAAGACCACACAGATGCAGGACCAGGATGTGGTTCAGGGAAAGGTCTACCCCATGGATCTCCATTGCACAGAGATGGTGGGATCACCTGACATGCGCAAACTGTTGGCGTCTTTGGATGGAAATTATTAATTATGAATCTGGCTTCTATGTTTGCTGACATTTGAACCAACTACTCTGGTTTAAAGGGATAGATACAATGAATTCTCTGTTGTTAAAAACCTGAGAGGCTGATGGTACCTTTCATTAGCCTACTACAGTGCAAATACACCATGAGACCCAGACATTGAATATCAAAGGCCCTATGAAATACCCATGAACTTGAAGTGAAGAATGGAAGGAGAATGAGAGAAAGAAGGAAAGGAGGATGATGAGAAGGGAGGAGGACAACAGTGTGTGAAATTCTGACCTTTTGTCTGCTTGGAGACCCATGCATTAATATGTTTCCTCGATTTCTCTGCAGCTTTTTCAAAGCACAGCTGTACCAGCTCAGCACCGTAGAACTTCAGGCAGGATTCCTTAAATGTCTTCAGAGAAAACATGTTCAGTGAGATCACATTGCAAATGTAATACCAGGAAGCCTCAAGGCTTTCTGAATACTACAGCCTGTTTCAAAGTTAAAATGAGGATTTTTATCATTGGAAACAGATCTTGGCTCATGTATAAGATGAAACCTCAGAGTTCCAATGTAAGAATAACAGAGACAAATTCATAGAAATCTAGCACAGGTCATAGTTGAATTAATTTGCAATGTCATTATAAAACTATGGTACTTTCATGAGAGTAGCAAGTGAGGACAGGATCTCACTAGTAGAGTGGACCAGCCCACAACCAATGGGCTCCTGTCTAAGCTCTCTGAATCCTGCTGTCATAGGAATGAAGCCCACTTAGCATAGAATGTTGGTCCCTCATCTTCTGAAGTTCTCTAGGGTCCTTCTCTGTGTTTCTTCACCAACAAGTAGTTTGAATATAATGTTGACTAGTCTACTGATTCAACTTACTGGGAGGAATTCATAAGATTTCTCTGCAAAGAGCCTGTTGACTGATTTGAGCGAGTACTGAGTGCCTGGCTTGTTCACTTCCGTGAGAAGCAGCTGGAAGTCCCGATGAATGTCTTTTGTTTTGCTTGAAGAAAGAACCTGTCAAGGAAAATAACCAAAGACTGTGGTCTGAACAATGAAATAGTTTGGTAACATAAAGAGATGGTGAGGTGATGGTGTTGGTAAAGTACTTGTTGCAAAAGCATGAGGACCTCAGTTTGGATTCCCAGAGCCTACATAAATAACACCCTGAGGAAGACACCATGCTGATCTGTGGCCTCCATTTTCACAGATAGATATACAAACAGACAGACAGACAGACAGACAGACAGACACACACACACACACACACACACACACACACACACACACACACACACACACACACCATGCACTGAGGTCGCTTAACCTGTGCCTTAGTGAATCTAAAAAACAGAAAGGTCCATGAAGTCTTTCACATCCTCCACTGGGAAGTGACTTACAAAGGGTCTTCATAGGAAAGAAAATCAAACCAAAATGCACCAACAGTGACTAATTCTTCCTAGGTATGTCTGGAGTTTTTTTCCTCAGGTAGCTGCAGCTCCAGTCTTGCAATCCCATGGGTAGAGGGACCAATTCTTCATGCTGTCTAGACGCTCACAAAATGCTCCTTCAATTGAGTCCAGACACCCAGTTTGGACTGGGATGAACTCCAGGCCTGGTGCTTCCTTTGATTACCTTGGAGGGTGGTTCCCAGAGGGATCTTTTGCACTAGGAAATTAATATCAGCTCTTTTGTTCAGTGTGACATTTGAGATCTAGATCTAACTAATACATTTCTAACACTTTGAGGACCTTTGCTATCTTTTGTACTGTAGACAAACACCAGGGCCGCATTCATCTAGATAAATACTCAACTACTGAGTTATTGTGACCGCCGTATTTTTTTCATATTTTTGCTTTAAAGAAAAAGTCTTTCTTTCACTTAGTATGGCTTAATAGTTACCTTTCATTTTTATTTGTTATGACATATATATTGATGGGGAAGAAAGAGTAGAGAGAGAAAAGAGAGAGAGAGAAAGAGAGAGAGAGAAATGTGCATATGGAGGTCTGAGGACAAGTATTCTGAATATGCTCCTTCCTTCTATCATGCGAGTTACATAGTTGGATCTCAGGTTGACACGTCTACACACATGTGCCTTACACACCGAACAATCTCCCCAACCCATTTCTCAGTGTGCATTTAGGGACAGAGTCTCCCTACGTTGTCTAGACTGCTCCTGCCCTTAGGCTGCTCCGGCCAGTCTCCTGAGCAGCTGACTCACAGGCATGTTCCTGCAGAGCAGCATCAAATCGCTTCAAAATCATTTTCAAGGGAAACACTCCAGACAATTTTGGACATTCTTTAGAGAAAACCCCTTGATGATCAGAAAAAAGTCTTCTTGGTAGAGATTCCTGGCCTTCCTTTCCCTTGGTGTCCTGCACCATGCAGTGCTGTGTGCACACCGACCACCCTTCTTTCTCAGCACCGTGACAGAGAAGGAAAGAACAGAGAGCAGTGCACGAGTGACAGACAACTTACCTGAGCTATCTGGGCTGCCGTGCTGCCCTTTGCCCCTAAGAGGACCATGGCCAGAGCAGAGGAGATGCTCATGGGAGAGTAAAATATGTTACGTGAAGGATCTTCTTGACACAGCGTCTTCAAGATGTGAATGGCGAAGGTGCCACTTGCTTCAGAGAGAGCATCCATGGTGCAGGGTCTGGAGGCAAAGCAAAAAGGAGAAACAGCACTCAGTGCACTGCTAATGTTCATGGAACCATGAGGGGAAACAAAGGAATCATACCTTTGACTTTCACTTCAAAGTAAGTGCTATCCGTTATATTTGTAAGAATTCCATTCAGTGCCACTGACTTCTTTGCAACACTGCAGGCTACCTTCTGTCTGCAATGCATAGGTGCAAGGATCGACATGCACATGGACACATGCGAAGTACAAACTGTGTGGTTAACTCAGTCCCTTCCTAAGGACCAGCGCTTATCTTCTGCAGAGCAGTGTCAACAATGCCCAGCAGCAAGAGGGGAGCAGCACATGCAGTCAGCCCACACTTTCATGCTCCCGAGGCGCACTGTGCATTGTGACCTCCATCCATGGTGGGCCTGTGGCTACTAGAAAGATACCGAGGTGGGAACCCAAACACAGGCTGGAGCTATCATAGCTGCTGGGAAGCCTTCATTTGCCCTGGTCAGCGGAGGGCAGCTAGGCTCCTTCCTGTTGAGCAGCCCCACCTGTGAGATGGACATCAGAGCTGACCACAGGCGACAGGACATTTCCTTACAGTCCTAACCCAGGTTCTGCATGGTGATGATCTGAAAATCATGTAACTTTGAATACAGCAAGATGTTATTTCATTTTTGTTTTAATTGGTGTTCAGTTTTCTGATGAAGTCAACAAAAATGTGGAAAGTTCATACCCCAGACTCAGAAAACTCATTAGAACACATGACCATGATAGGAAGCTCCGCCCTGTGCAACAGCACACTGGCCAGACAAGGAAGAGCAGAGGAGCGACGGAGGAAGAAGGAAAGACGAGGAAGGTCTAAGCCCAGGACCTCAGCCCCCTGACCAGCCCCCTTCCTCCTGTCACCTTTACTGTAAGCCCTCCGCTTGTCATTGCTGTCCAAGCACCGTCTATGGTCTCTGAAAACCAGGTCTGGCACCTGATGCTAAGCACCCTAAAGTGTGTACTCAGTGAGTACTCGGATTTGTACTGTTGACTTAAAGGACAGAGGAGTAAGAGGCTCATCTGTCTGTGGATCCTGGGAGAGAGACCTGAGTAACAATATTCATCAACAGGTGGGCTCTGAAAAGAAGCAAAGAAGCCGTTACAGAGGGTCACAGATATGGAATGGCAGCAGACCTGCCTGAGGACCCCTATGCCTAGCCTTGCTGCTGCCAGCAGCACCTCTGCAAACACCAGAAGACAGTACTTTCCTGAAAGCGCTTCTTTGTTCAAAGATTAACATTCCTTGGGTTGCATCTTCTAGTTTCCCACCTGAGTCTTCTTGTTGAGGGAGGGGTAAATTTCCACAGGCAGCCAGAACAGAGGCTGAGACCAGAGGAAATTGAGCAAGGCCACCAGCCTCTGTGAAAGACAGCACGTACCTTGGGAGAGCTGCCCTGAAGTCTACACCACATCCTGCACGCTCATAGCCCCGGGGCGTCCACCACGATTCCACCACTAAGCCAGCCAGTAGGACTTTCAAGCCTAGTCCATCAAGGACCACCAATCAATAGTCAGGGAGGAAACTAATAGAAAATTTCCATTTTCCGCACCCCAAAATTTCAGAAAAGGAGTCACTCAGGGTCATGAATCTTTGGAGAGAGACTTGAATCAGTCTTGTGTTCCAAACACTCCCTGATTGGTGTCCTTCCCTTTTCCTCGCTTCTCAAAAAATCCTTCTAAAAGAAAAAGTGTCCATGGTGTCAACTTCACTCCTCAAATTTAGATGCAAGTACTTGGATTTCAAACCAGTAACATTCTCAAGTCTTCCTCTTCCCCTCCTACACCAGCCTGACAAATGCTAAACGTCCTCACCTACCTTTTCACAGCTGCCTCCAGGGATAGTGTTGCAGCCTGGGTGTCCAAGGAGGGAACCTGTGGCCCTGGGTTTTTAATCACTGTGGGTGGGGACTTGCAGTGAGTCGTCCCTAGCGCGTGACAGGGAACAACCTCTGACAGATACCTGAAGCACCAGTGTCCTTGGCTGACTCACCTCAGGGTCCTGGAGGAACTGGTGAGGATTCTCTAGGCTGCTGAGGGGAAACAGAACAGCTGGGCCTCAGGCTGGCCGACTCCAGAATGGCACACAGGCATAGTGCGGTTTTATGTGGTTAATGTGCCTGTACACCTCTAAGAGAGTCACTTGAATGTCTCCCGCTTGATGTCTTGTTTTTTTGTTTACTGTTTAAGTCCCTTATTTTGTACCTCTGGGGATGTAATCCCAAAATTTGTACATCCTAAATAAAAGTATTAGAGAGAGAGAGACAGAAAGAGAGAGAGAGAGAAAGAGAGACCGAGAACACATTCTTGTAAGATTTTGTGCCTAAAGTATAATGGGGTCCAAAAAATAATTTTGAGATATCCTAAATTGAGCTATAGGTAGTAAGGTGGAAGAAAGAAAACATGAGAGCTTATTATACAACATTTATTTCCTTAGATTTGTGAACAATTTTCCATTGCTGCCTGACCATAGGCTGCTGTGTGAGGGACTCTATCCCAGGGCGAGTCTTTTTTTAGGCTAGCAAATGAAAAAATTTTAAAACCTCATTTATTTCTGGGATCTCGATCTCGAGATTTCAATTTAATATTCATGTTTTAGAGACACATATTTTAGTGACTTTTAGGACACTCATGTCGTCTTACAGCTGCCACCACCATCTGATCCCAGAATGCTTTTACTATCTCACAAAGAAGTGATCTACCCATTGCAACCAGTAGAGCGTTTCTAGTCGGTGGAATTGTACAATATCTGGTCTCTTGTGGGCCTGGTTCTTTAACTTTTTGTCTTTGGGGTTCCTCTTTGGGGGTTCATGGTGTCCGAGGCTGTGGAGCTGAGACACATCAGCACACTGCAACCTGTAGCCGCCTGTTGAGTTCTTTCTAAAGCCCTGACACAAAGGTAATGCCTTTGTTCCTGACTTTCAAACAGAAAAGGATTTCAGGACAGGCCAGTGTGAAGGAGAGTTTGCTTTATGAAGAAGAATATTTAACACAGATTTCAGTAAGGGATCTATAAGACAGAGGTTATGGAAGGAACTGGACATAGCGAAGCCTGGAAGTGACTCTCTCAAAGAGGAGTTCTGCATCTTAATGTATACGTCAAAGAATAACTGAGAAACATTTTTTTCTCCTGCTTCACTCCTTTTCTCAAATGAGAAAACAGTGTCTGCAGTGCATAAGGACTAAACTCTGTAAGACAAATCCATGTAGACAAGTATTGAGCAAGGGCCTAGGGACATGACATTTGCTGCAAATGGGATTTGTTGAAATACTGAAGCTCACTACCAAGTGTGGTGGACAGATGTGTTGAGATGGATTCGGGCAGTGCAGTGTTCCACACTGCCGCTCGCTGTCAGGTGGGAAGCTGGGTTTTGTGATCACTCGTTCTGCTGCCGTGAGACAAAACTCACACAGTCAGCCTCAGGGAGAAAGGCAGATTTATTTGGCTTGGTTCCAGAGGGGAGATGTGGCCCATGATGTCAGAGAAGGCGTGGCAAGTGGCAGAAGCTGAAGGTGGCTTAGGTCATGTGGCTCATGGTGGAGGCAGAGAGCCAGCCCACTTCTCTAGTAGAAGTAGGGGGGCTACCCAACTCAAGGCCCACCCCCTATGACTTGCCTTACCTCCAGCAAGTCTTCACTATCAAAATGCCTGTTCCTTTGTTTCTTGATCTTAGAGGCGGTCAGCCCCAAGAGGTCAGACCCAGGCCTCTGATGCTTCCACAATGTTTTTCCTGAAGATGGCACTGAGTCCTGGCTAGGCTGCAGGGTCCGTTCACAAGACAATACAGTTAGAGAACAACGCTTCCATGGGAATTCTGGGCTGTGGGTGTTGGCAGAGGCCGAATTAAAACCTCCCAGGCCTGACTGGGTGATGCGACCGGAGGATTAGGCCATAGAAGCCAGTCCAGGAAGGCATTATCTTATTGCTATTTATAGACAGGGCTCTTGTGGACATCGCAGCAGGCCAGCAGCACAAAGCTAGACATAGGGCCGATCCTCAGCCAGGTGTGGTGCAGTTTCACATCTGTGGTCTTCTGTAATGGCTCCTTTCCTGCTTCCTCCCGGGCCCACCTAGTGATCAGTGTTCCTGCCTCAGCTCTCCCGGGGATCCACAGGAAGATGAGCCTCGTACTTCTTCTCTGTCCTTTAAGTCAGTAGTCTCTAGTCTGAGTCTGAGCACTCATCTCTTCCTTTCAAGCTCTTTCCTTAATTCTCCCCATGCTGATGAGCCCTTCCGCTATGCCGAGCTTGCTTCCAGGTGCTAATGATCACATCTTGCCTTCAGAATCCTTTCACTGTGTTGGGATCAACAATGAGCAGCTAGAGAGCTTAAAGTTTGGAGTGATGGCAGGAATGGAGTTCAACGGGTGTTCTGGGATTGGACAACTGAGTTCCTATTTGTATCCTTCCCCTCCTTGCCTTAATTTTTTTATTTATTATTTATTCAATTGTGTGCGTATGCGTGTGTGCGTGTGTGTATGTGTGTGAACCAGGGGCAAATTCGGGAACCACCATGGACACCTCCGCCTCCTCCTTGTTTACTCTGCCCTGGGATTCACAGGCTCTGCCCTACCAGGACCAGAAACGCAGGCCGCCCCCCACCCCCGCTTCCACCCGGCATCTATACATGGGGTCTAGGATCCGAACTCAGGACCTTCCGCCTGCAAGGCAGAGGCTTAACCCCTGAGCCACCTCTCCAGCCCCACACCCTTCCTTGCCCTATGGCTCTGGCTGGGACCTCTAGCACTAAACTGAACAGGAGTGGTGAAAGTGGACAGTCTTGTCTTAGTCCTGATCTAGTGAAATGATACAAGTTTTTCCCATTCAGAATGATGCTTGCTTTAGGCTTGTTTTATGTAGCCTGTATCATGTTGAGTTATGTCCCTTTCAGTCCTATTTCCTTTAAAGCTCTCATCATGAAGGGATAACGAATTTTGTCAAAAGCTTTCTCTGCATCTGTTGAGAATAGCCTATGTTTTTTGTCTTCAAATCTGTTAATATGATGAATCACATTTATTGATTTAAATATGTTAAATCATCCTTGCATTTCTGAAATGAACCAAGTTTTATCATGATTATGATATTTGGGATTTTTATCCAGTTTGTAATTATTTTATTAAGGATTTATGCATTTGTATTCATTATTGATGTTGTCCTGTGATTCTATCCTTCTATCAGTTTTTGTTTCTGATGTGTCTTTGTTTGGTTTGGGAATCACAGTGGTAGTGGCCTCAGAATTAGTTTGGGAGTATTCTTTCTTGTTCTATTTCACAAAATAATTTGAGGAGCAGTGGTGTTAGTTTTTCTATAAAAGCCTGGCAGAATTCTGCACTGAATCCATTTGGTTCTAGACTTTTGTTAGCTGGGAGATATGTAAGTATGATTTTAATTTCATCACTTGTTATTGGTATGTTTAATTGTTTAGTTCATCTAGAGTCCATTTTGTGAAGTCATAATTGTTTAGGGACTCATCCATTTCCTTTAGGCTATCAAATTTAATGGCATAAAATTTATAAAATATGCCTTTATAATTCTCTGAATTTCTCCAGTAGTTTTTGTCATTTCTCCCTTCTCATTTTTTTATCTTTTATTGATTTGGATATTCTCTCATTCTTTTGGCTAAAGTGGCTATGGGTTTTTCAATGTTGTTTACTGTTTTAATTTATTTTTTGTATTTTTTTCTTCAGTTCCCATTCATTGATTTCTTGCCTGGATCTTTGAAATTATTGCTGTATACTGCTCTAAGAATTATTTTGTTCTTGCTTTTCTAAAGCTATCAGGTGTTGTTTTAAATCATGTTTTTAATACTTGTTTCTCTGGTCTTTCTGGAGTTTCTTTAAATGTGGGCATTTAGGGCAATAAACTTTCCTCTCAGATCCACTCTTAATGTGTCTCATAGATTTTGGTAGGTTGTATCTTCATTTTCATTGGACTCAAAGAATTTTTTAATTTTATATTTTATTTGTCCCTTGACCAATTCCTCATGCAAAACGTTATTTAGTTTCCTTGAGTTTGTATGCTTTCTTGATTTCCTTTGCTTTAGCTTTATTCCATGTTGCTCAGATAGTATAGGTTACAATTTCAATTTTCCTATATTTGTGGAGGCTTGTTTTTTGTCCTTATATATGGTTTGCTTTTGAGAATGTTTGACAGGCTGCTGAGAAGAATGTGCATCCTTTATGATTTGAGTGAGATATTCTGTAGACATTTGTGAAGCCCATTTGATTTACAGTTTCGTTTACTTCTGATGTGTCTGTTTAGATTTTGACTTATTGATGGGTTCAAGGTTATGAGTTGGGTATTGATGTCTCCTACTGTCACTGTGTCACTGTGTGAATAGTTGTTTTACTTTATGTAGTATTTGCTTGGTAAATTTGGGTGTGCCTACATTTGGTGCATATATATGTTTGTGATGATAGTATTCTCCTATTGTAGTGTGTCTTCAACTAGAAGGTAGTAACCATTTTTGTCTCTATGGTTTGCTTAGTTTGAAGCCCATTCCTTATGATATGAAGATGGCAACTCTTGCTTGTTTCCTGTTTCCATTTGCTTGAAGTGCCTTTGACCATGATTTCACGCTGAGATAGTAGTATCTGTCTTTCATGGTGAGGTGTGTTTCTCAGAGACAGAATATTTGTGTGTCTTGATGCTTAATTCACATGATGTGTTCCTTGATTGGCATTTAAATTTATTATTAAAAGAGGTTTAATGCTGATCTTGAGGTGTTTACATTTGTAGTTCTTCATTTGGTTCTTATAGTATTATTATTTATTTCCTATACCCTCTTTGATGTGTTTATCCAACTCTTCCATCTTGAACATTCCTGCTTTGTAATCATGGCTTATTTACAATATAGACTTTTAGCCTGTTTCTGCCATGGCATATTTACTTTTACCTTCTATTTTCTTGGATACAATAGTCCGGGTTGACATTTGTACATATTCATTACTAGTATTATGTTTCTACAAGTCTTTCTGGCTTTTGCAGTCTGCATTGAAAAGTCAGATGTTATTTTGATCTGATTTGGTGCTTCATGTTGCAGCTCTTAGAACATAACCCTTACTGTGCATATTTGATTGTGGCATATTATATGTCATGGAGTGTTTCCTTTTTACCTGGTTATTCAAGTTCTACCTGTCTCCTGAATCTGGATGGGCATCTCTTTTCTTGTTTTTTTAATAGAAAAATTTCCCTCATTTTAATTTTTTTCTAACCATACAAGCTCAATATGTACTCCTGTCCTCTGGCTCCCTCCTCCTTTCCTCAGTAGTCCCCCATTGCTCTCTCCTCCTTTCCTTCCCTTTTCCACCCCCTTCTTCTCTCCCCCTTCCCCTGTGCCTCCACTTTCCTCCCTCACATCCCCTGGAGAATCCCTTTATGTGATCACCAAATCTCCCTCTGAGTCCTCCACCCTAGTGAGGGCTCAGGACCCAGTGGCATGCAGGGAGCCAGTTCTTGGGCTCCCTGTTTGCATGGGGACTCTATTATGACTGTTAATCCCTTGGCTCTAAGGATCCTACTCCCTTGAGCCTTCTGCCCTGTGATCTATGCTAGACTTTGGGGGGGTATCTCTTTCTTAAGTTAGGAAAATTTTCCTCTATTAACTCATTATTTATACATGGTGGTTCTTCCTCTCACGTGTCTGTTTCTGTGGTGCCCATAATCTACATGCTGGGTCCTTTGATGCTGTTTCAGAGTTCCTATATGTGCTGCTCATGCATGATTTTCTATTTATCAGCTTTTTTGATTTTATCATCTTCTTATCAACTCTATTATCTTTTATTCCAGTTCTGATACTCTGTCTTCTAAGTGATCAGTTCTATTTTTTTAGGCTCTCTATTAATTTTGTATTGCACCATTTGAATTGTTTTAGTTTCAGCATTATTTCAGCTTGGACTTTTCTCAATGTTTCCATGTTTGCTTGCAGATCACTTTGGGTTTTTTTCAGTGTTTCTAGACTTGTTTTGAGATATTCAACTGTCATTCTATTAATGTTTACTTAGTCTTCTTTCTTGTGTAAATATGCATTATTATATTTGAGTAAGTGTTCATCTATGTTCTCTTAGAACTGCTTGATCATATATATAATCAATCTTTGGAATTCATTGCCCTGATTATTGCTGTCTTAGATACCACACAATGGGCTCCCCACTGAGGGATCTGATGCCTTGGGATTGGTGATTCTGGGAAAAGCCCTGTTTCTGTAGTTATAAATTCAGAGAAAATATGTAATACACAAAATAATATCTTTAATTTTTGACTTTTTCATGAGTGGGATTAACATAAACTTTAAAAATGATAATTATTTGGATAAATTGACATATATGTAATTCTTAATCTTACTCTGGAAAAGGAATACAAGCTACATTCATTTATTCAAATTGTGAAGAATTTTTTAAGCTAAAACCCTTTAATGAACCAGCAAAATGGCTTAGTGGGAGAAAGTGTTTCCCTCCAAACAGCTAAACCTGAATTTCATTCCTGAAACTCACATGGTAAGGAAGAGAACAGACTTGCCCAAGATGTCCTTTGCTCTCCACTGTTTTCCATGGCATGTGAATAGAAACACACACACACACACACACACACACACACACACACACACATGATTAAATAATAGGAAATTTTAAAAAGATAAAAAGCACTTTTAATTTTTTAATCATATTAATCGCGTGTATATATTGTATTTTGAATGGTAAAACACAAAATAAGGTCAAGGGAAGAGAGGAAGAGAATAAAAAAAATGAAATAGTTTTAATTCCATTTCTTCCTTCAGGTGCGGTACTCTTAGTTTATTTGTACTATAGAATACAATATGAACTTCAAAAATTGTGATATATGTATATATTTATATATTCACTGTCTATAAAATGATGAAAATTGGTGAAATGAAAAATATTCTTGGCTTATGATACAGATGCAATCTCATTTACATGAAAAAAATAACTGGAGTTAGCTTATCATATACTGGTAGATGGTTGGGGTTCTTGGTTCACTCGGAGGATCTTCTAGGGATGCCAGAAACCTGCAGCTGCTCCTGATCCAGTCTCTAATGACAGGAAGAACTTTGTAGGTTGAGGCAGAACCAGCATTCCTCATGTCCAAGGCTGGAAGGCCAGCAAGCACACTAGGCATTGCTCACTGGCTGCCAAAGGCCCAGTAATTTGGGGAGATAACATGGATGCCATGGACTTGGGGAATAAAAGCAGGAGAAAGTAGTTTTTACTCATGTTCCAGAAAAATCTGTGCACTTTCTAGAAATGTTGACGATTTCTCAATTGGCTGGTCTCTTGTCTCATGACCATGAAGAATAAGAAATGAAGTGCAGATTTCATTAAGTGCAAACAGAGGGAATAAAGCTTCCGGGCAGCAGGGAGCGGTCCCTCCAGTGTGAGGGTCTAGTTTGGGTGGGTTTCTATATGCTGAGGCATGGATGCAACGCTTTTCTTGTTCAAGCTGACGAGACAATACAACAGGTGGAAAGATTGAACGAGGGATCAATGACACGTTTGCTGCAAAATGTGTCAGTTTTTTTAATAATGAAGAATATTATCACCTTGGTGGACAGATGAGCTAAGATGGATTTAAAGTAATACAGCCTTTCATAAAGTTGGCTACCCTCAGTGTGGGAAGCTGTGGCAGAAGATGAGTTTTATAATACTGATAAAAAAGAAAACGGTGTGTTGGCAATGTAGTTCAAAGATAGTGGGGCTCACAGTGACACAGGTGTGTCAGGATTTGGAGAGCTGACCGTGGCCATTGCCAGATCAGCTGGCACATGGGGAAACACCCTCATCTTGGAAACAGGAAAGTGTTTCCCCGCACGGTAGGTGTTCCCCCTATGGAGAGGAGAACCTGCCACAAAACAGGAGAGTATTGGTTTTGTTGTGCCTGATGAAGAAAAGGAAGGGGTGGTCGGCACAGAACATGGGAACTGAACACCCACATAAAGGTATCACTGTGACAGCCGAAGCTGCCGCAGCCTCTGTGCCTTCTTCGTTCACCTCCACAACACTCTTGTGCACAAACCTGGACACACAGAGATCGGTGCTGGCCGACAAGCCTGAGAAGTCAGCCAGGCCCTGTTGAAAAGCATCCACCACCCCCAGCGGCTGCAGCACAGACTTCATGTCGTAATCTTCTTCCAGTTTGAATCTTGGAAGGAAAATTTCAGCTTCAATGTTCTTCATAAAACCTGGCTTGGTCCAAGCTCTTAACTTCTCAAAAGTGAGAGTGTTCTCCACCTGTGAATCCCAATGACACACTTTCACATTTACACTTCAGGCCTCTCCACAGACACCTGGACACTGACAGCAGAGCACCCCCTTCCCTTTTGCACAGGGCTCTGGATGTCCAACACCCCCATAAGATTGTGAGGTTCCCCCCGCATTGTCTTGGTCAGGACTCCATGATTGGCTTGGGGGCCACACAGCCCAGCAGCAGGACCCCTTGACTGTACATCTTTCCCCACTTCCTCTTTGTTCATTTTGACACCTGTTCCTGTCTAGAGAGTTCGAATACACGTTTTCTTTTCTGTTTGTGTTTTCAACTAGGCTTGGCTGTGAAGAAAAATTACCTTTCTAATATCTCAAAAACAAAAAATCAGTGAGAGGAGAAAGGGCTCTCAGTGTGAGCCTGTGCCGGACCTGGGTTATCTCTGCTTCATTCTGAAGCATATGATCTGCAAGTGTCCTGCAAGACCCCCTTTCAGTAACAGGCTGGCTCTCAAGCCATAGCGGGGTGGAGGCTGGAGAAAGGATGACAGGAAGAGGAAGATAGCTCTTGCCCTTGACGTAGAAGAGTAGATTGTTGGAGTAAAAACATGTGTCCTTGAACACAGCTTGGGATAAAGAACTTGCAAGCAATTTCCTGAAAGTAAACATTCAGCTAGTGTTTGTTCCGTGACATAAAAATGCCAGCGGTGGGAATGCCAGAAGGAAGCCCATGGGTGGACACACTGCTTCGTTCTACCTGAACCTATTGATGAGTACCTCCAGCTGACGGCCTCCTTGGGGCTTCTCCAGCCTTCCAGCCTCTCCCGGATGACTGCCAGCCGCTCACTTCATGATGTGACCTGTGTGCTGGGTGTTTTATTTGGAAAATTCACAGGAGAGAGAGATTCTCCTCTGCCCACAGCTCTCTCTCAAAAACCAATTCCAGCTCACTGTGTCCCTGGGCTTCTCCCCTGGATTGCTGCCAGGGATTCATCTATTCAAATGTGCTGCTAACTGACAAATATTCAGATGAGAAAGTGCTGCGGTCGCCCCCTCACCGTGCTGAGCTCCACACCATCATCAGGGAGCACGATCACCATGCTGAGCTCCTGGCCTGCATAGGGCAGCTCCAGCACCTGCGCCTGCACCTCGCTCACGTAGGCCAAGTTCACCGAGGCTTCCTGACTCATCATCTGCACTGGCCGTTCTTCTTTCTGGGGAAGGAACAGATGTCCAGGAACATGAGACAGTCTGCGAAGAGCTCAGGCACTTTCCTTACTACACAGGTGCAATGGAATTTAGCCGTTTTCCCCATGATCTATGCTAACCCTCTCCTCTCCTTTGAAACCCTTAGTCCCACAGGCACCCCACCTCCTTCCATGTGTTTGTGTGATCAACTGAATTTAACTGTAGATGCTCATATCAGCATAGGTAGGAGACTATTTGTTGGAGCGTAGACAAGTTATCATTGGCTACACCACTCCTTGCAACAACCATTAGCTATCAATACTCACTTGGGTGGGTGAGATCTCATAAACCTCTGCCCTGTCCTCTGCTCCCATGAAGGAATGTTTTTGGGACAAGTTTTATGAGGGTCTTATATTTCTAATCAGAGTTGTAGTGAGTTCCATGAACTCACCGCCATGAAGTTTCTGCATCAAATTATTCTGCATATTAAGAAACAACACTTACCTGGTTTACTTTAAAAGCCATTTCTCTTGTACATGTTTGGTCAAATGGAACTTCCCATCTTCCTTTAAAGAACATGGCATTGACAAGAACCAGCTTGCTCTGGTCATCAATTGAGCCACTTGACAACAGCTCTTGAATTTTACCTTTGGAGAAAGGCATCTTCTTCATTCATTTGTTCTTACAGACCAGTGTTGAATAAATTAATATGTCTAGACATATTTTTGGTTTAAAATTTCCTGAATTTGGAATGTTATGTATGAAACCCAAACAATATCTAAGTTTGACATTCAAAACCCTAGATGGATATCCCCTAGCTGGAAAGGTGAAGATTTCCAGGCTCCTGATGGAAATCAAGTTGAAGGAAGAAGAAAAATGACTCCAGGTTGGAGGAAATGTGAAACAGGCAGGCAGGGTCCCATGGAAACCACTGGTTAGGCCTGGTTGTCCACATAATGGGGTCTGGAATATAAACCAAGAGGCGTGTCTCTGGGTTGGTCTATAGGCACATTTCCTGGAGTGATGAGCTGTGGGAAGAAGACCATCACCCAGAGTTGGTGGCAGCCTCTGGCGCTGGCTCCAGATATAAAAATCGAAGGAGGGCGAAGTAGTGCATCTTTATTCTGGAGCCTCTGCTCCGTCCTGGTGAGAGCGTGCCCTGTCCTCACACCGCCATGGCCATTCTTCAGCGGCATCACGGCGCAGCTGCGTGGCCTGTCAGGATGGACTGAGAGGACCAGCTCCTCAGGGATTCTCCAGGCCTCAGGCCAGATTGGAGCTGCTGAGGCCTCCAGATCTGTGCACCGAGCAGCTACTGGGTCCTCAGCGTCCACAGTCTGCAGAGAAAGCACTGTCCACCAAGCCACTCCTGCAGGTCCATCTGATAATTGGCCTTTGAAGTAATACTGATCCTACTCCTGTTCCTCTAGAAGACTTGATGAATAAACCACCCAAAGTTCAATCCATATCCCTTTGGCCCAGCACTCCATCACCTTCCCCAGTTCTCCCATTCTACTGCTGCAAGCCAACATATGTCAGACAGCAGGAATGAAGGACTCAGGTGGGGAAAGCAGTTCTGAGAAACAAGTTACTATTAGACTTCATAGCATTTGGTCAGTCTTAGAAGAGGGAAGTTTGTAAGTAGATACACTCTTCTTTTATTAAGTGGGATCTTTTCAGAGAATTAAGGGTATGAGCTGAGAAAGACTGAGTCATTAATAAGAGAGAACATCTGGTTCTTCACTCCCTTCTGGGTGGCAGATTTAAGAATGCATCCAGTGGTGCAGAAACATCTGAATGTTTTAAACATCGCACCAATGCTGACTTCATGGGCCCATGTGGGCATGTGTCATTCTTTCATATGACAATGAATTGGTTGAAACCCAAATGAGGGTTTTTTTTCAGTCAGTGACTCTGACCTGCACTGACAGAGGGTCTGCTGTGCATTGCCAAACCTGGTTTATAAAACTAGTTAAGGGAGCTCAAATAGGAGATGTGGAACCCAAAATGGAAGTCCCCTTATCAGACAAAGGGGGTGGAGTCAAGACCACACAGATGCAGGACCAGGATGTGGTTCAGGGAAAGGTCTACCCCATGGATCTCCATTGCACAGAGATGGTGGGATCACCTGACATGCGCACACTGTTGGCCTCAGTGTCTTTGGATGGAAATTATTAAACTATGAATCTGGCTTCTATGTTTGCTGACATTTGAACCAGCTACTCTGGTTAGAGGAATAGATACAATTAATTCTCTGTTTTTAAAAACCTGAGAGGCTGATGGTACCTTTCATTAGCCTACTAAAGTGCAAATACACCATGAGACCCAGACATTGAATATCAAAGGCCCTATGAAATACCCATGAACTTGAAGTGAAGAATGGAAGGAGAATGAGAGAAAGAAGGAAAGGAGGATGATGAGAAGGGAGGAGGAAGAAGAGGACAAAGTGTGTGAAATGGCCTGAGATTCTCACCTTCCGTCTGCTTGGAGACCCATGCGTTTATGTGTTCCCTCGATTTCTCTGCAGCTTTTTCAAAACACAGCTGTTCCAGCTCAGCACCGTAGAACTTCAGGCAGGATTCCTTAAATGTCTTCAGAGAAAACATGTTCAGTGAGATCACATTGCAAATGTAATACCAGGAAGCCTCAAGGCTTTCTGAATACTATAGCCTGTTTCAAAGTTAAAATGAGGATTTTTATCATTGGAAACAGATCTTGGCTCATGTATAAGATGAAACCTCAGAGTTCCTATGTAAGAATAACAGAGACAAATTCATAGAAATCTAGCAACAGTCAAAGTTGAATTAATTGGAAGTGTCATTGTAGAATTATGGTACTTTCATGAGAGTAGAGAGTGAGGATGGGGTCTCACTAGTAGTGTGGGCAGCCCACAACCAATGGGCTCCTGTCTAAGCTCTCTGAATCCTGCTGCCATAGGGATGAAGCCCATTCAGCATAGAATGGTGGTCCCTCATCTCAAGTTCTCTAGGGTCCTTCTCTGTGTTTCTTCACCAACAAGTAATTTGAATACAAATTTTGAGTAGTCTGCTGATTCAACTTACTGGGAGGAATTCATAAGATTTCTCTGCAAAGAGCCTGTTGACTGATCTGAGCGAGTACTGGGTGCCTGGCTTGTTCACTTCCGTGAGAAGCAGCTGGAAGTCCCGATGAATGTCTTTTGTTTTGCTTGAAGAAAGAACCTGTCAAGGAAAATAACCAAAGACTGTGTGGTCTGAACAATGAAATAGTTTGACAACAAAAAGAGATGGTGAGGTGAGGGTGTTGGTAAAGTACGAGCTGCACAGACATGAGGACCTCAGTTTGGATTCCCTGAGCTCACATAAATAACACTGAGAGGAACAGATGAAAAAAGACACCATGCGGACCTATAGCCTCCATTTTCACAAACAGACAGACAGACAGACAGACAGACACACACACACACACACACACACACACACACACACACACACACACACCATGCACTGAGGTCACTTAACCTGTGCCTTAGTGAACCTAAAACACAGAAAAGTCCATGAAGACTTTCACATCCTCCACTGGGAAGTGACTTACAAAGGGTCTTCATAGGAAAGAATATAAAACCAAAACGCACCAACAGTGCCTACTTCTTCCTAGGTGTGTCTGGAGTTTTTTCCTCAGGTAGCTGCAGCTGCAGTCTTGCAATCCCATGGGTAGAGGGACCCATTCTTCATGCTGTCTAGACGCTCACAAAATGCTCCTTGAGATGAGTCCAGACACCCAGTTTGGACTGGGATGAACTCCAGGCCTGGTGCTTCCTTTGATTACCTTGGAGGGTGGTTCCCAGAGGGATCTTTTGCACTAGGAAATTAATATCAGCTCTTTTGTTCAGTGTGACATTTGAGATCTAGATCTAGCTAATACATTTCTAATACTTTGAGCACCTTTGTTATCTTTTGTACTGTAGACCAACACAAGGGCCTCATGCATCTACAAACACTCAACTACTGAGTTATTGTGACCTCCGTATTTTTTTCATATTTTTGCTTTAAAAAAAAAGTCTTGCACTTGATATGGCTTAATAGTTACTTTTCATTTTAATTTGTTATGACATATATATTGATGGGGAAGAAAGAGTAGAGAGAGAAAAGAGAGAGAGAGAAAGAGAGAGAAATGTACATATGGAGGTCTGAGGACAAGTATTCTGAATATGCTCCTTCCTTCTATCATGCGAGTTACATAGTTGGATCTCAGGTTGACACGTCTACACACATGTGCCTTACACACCGAACAATCTCCTAAACCCATTTCTCAGTGTGCATTTAGGGACAGAGTCTCCCTACGTTGTCTAGACTGCTCCTGCCCTTAGGCTGCTCCAGCCAGTCTCCTGAGCAGCTGACTCACAGGCATGTTCCTGCAGAGCAGCATCAAATCGCTTCAAAATCATTTTCAAGGGAAACACTCCAGACAATTTTGGACATTCTTTAGAGAAAACCCCTTGATGATCAGAAAAAAGTCTTCTTGGTAGAGATTCCCGGCCTTCCTTTCCTTTGGTGTCCTGCACCATGCAGTGCTGTGTGCACACCGACCACCCTTCTTTCTCAGCACCCTGACAGAGAAGGAAGGAACAGAGAGCGGGTGCACGAGTGACAGACAACTTACCTGAGCTATCTGGGCTGCCGTGCTGCCTTTTGCCCCTAAGAGGACCATGGCCAGAGCAGAGGAGATGCTCATGGGAGAGTAAAATATGTTACGTGAAGGATCTTCTTGACACAGCGTCTTCAAGATGTGAATGGCAAAGGTGCCACTTGCTTCAGAGAGAGCATCCATGGTGCAGGGTCTGGAGGCAAAGCAAAAAGGAGAAACAGCACTCAGTGCACTGCTAATGTTCATGGAACCATGAGGGGAAACGAAAGAATCATACCTTTGACTTTCACTTCAAAGTAAGTGCTATATGTTATATTTGTAAGAATTCCATTCAGTGCCACTGACTTCTTTGCAACAGTGCAGGCTACCTTCTGTCTGCAATGCATAGATGCAAGGATCGACATGCACATGGACACATGCGAAGTACAAACTGTGTGGTGAACTCAGTCCCTTCCTAAGGACCAGCTCATCTCTTCTGCAGAGCAGTGTCAACAATGCCCGACAGCAAGAGGGGAGCAGCACATGCAGTCAGCCCACACTTTCATGCTCCCGAGGCGCACTGTGCATTGTGACCTCCATCCATGGTGGGCCTGTGGCTACTGGAAAGATACCGAGGTGGGAACCCAAACACAGGCTGGAGCTATCTATCATAGCTGCTGTGCAGCCTTCATTTGCCCTGGTCAGCTGAGGCAGCTAGGCTCCTTCCTGTTGAACTGCCCCCACCTGTGAGATGGATAAGCAAGTAGGGGCTGAGGTGCGCATGTCCATGGACTGCTTCACGAATAACACATCTGAGCCTCAGAACATTGGGGTCATCATCCATCTTTCTTCACCTGGTCCAAAGCACCCTTTCCACCTCCACTGGATATGATAACCTCAGAATGTCAGGTATCCGATCCCAGCACCCGTGTTGAATCCCATTCCTTGCATCACTCCTTCCTCCTGTTGCTCAGTGCTGATCCTGCCACTCTAGAAGAAATCTGAAAACAATGTCTGGCACCTGATTCTAAGCACCTAGAAGGATGCTCAGCATAAAAGAGGAACTCATTAACATGGGGTGATTTATTGAAAGAGCTTGAAAGAAAGGAGCGCACAGATTTTGCCTGGAGACTGCTGAGTTAAAGGACAGGGAAGTAAGATTCAGCTTCCTGCGGCTCCCGGAGACAACCGAGGCAGGAACACTGGTCACTAGGTGGACCCCGAGAGGCCGCAGGAAAAGGGCCATTACAGAAGACAGCACCAGTCCTGGCTGAGGATCAGCCCGATGCCTAGCTCTGCTGAGGGTGGCCAGCTGGGATCTCCACGGAAGTAAATAATAAGGAAATGCCCTCCTGTCATAGCCCTGGTATGCCCGATGCCTAGCTTTGCTGCGGGTGGCCAGCTGGGATCGCCACAGAAGCCTGTAGATAACAAGGAGGAAAGGCGCTCCTGCAATACTCTGGTGTGCGCCACTGACTTTCTTGGTCTCTGGTTCCACCTCCCCTTCAGTTGTGCCTCCGCCACCCCCTCCCCGCCCAGGCTGGAGAAGGGTGCCCTCACCTGCCACTTTGCTGCTCTTCCTGATCTGGCTTTCGATTCGGAGGTCCTCAGAGCACCCCTCCAGGTAGGATTTCTGACAGTCTTTCCTGGTCTGTAACTTTAATCAACTCTGTGCTGGGGCTTGCTGCGTAGTCGGGGGCGGAGCTTGACTTTAGGAACGCATTCTGAAAATACCCGGAGCGTCTGACCCCTTGTGGCTGCTAGGCCTCCCGGGTTAGGAAAAGGCAGCTTTAGGGGACCCACAACACCGGAATCTTGGACTCTTGGACTTGCAGCAGAATCGCACATGAGGTGATACAGTACAAAGGTTCTTAGTTCTAATGTCCTCCTCTCCTTGTCTCACCAAAATATTCAGCTATGAGGATCTTTGCTCCAGGCGTGGATCCACATGCGGGACTCAGGAGTCTGAACTCTTAGAAGATGAACCTTTTCCGGTACCTGGGGTGCACATTGTAATGCAAGAAAAATAGACGCTGGGTCAAACTGGGTCAGAAAACTATGTCTTCCTGCTGGGAGACGCAGAAACAGTGAACACAGAGGGAGGATTTTTTTTTAACCTAGTGATAACACGCTCAATGGATAGGTTCCCTCGCCCTCCTCCTTCCACTCCTTTCTTCCCTCCTTCTGTCCCCTCATCCCACTTTTTCTCTCTCCCATTGCTCCTTCTCTCCCCCTTTTCCTCCCTCCCTCCTCACTCTTGGTATTTCCAGCCTGCTCCCTCCCACCCTCCAGAACATCAGCTTATACGAGCTTTGAAGCTCCCTCAATGTCGTCTACACTAGTGAGGGTTCAGGACTCCGTGGCATACCTTGGAGCCCCTTCTTCTTTATATCTGTCTAACCCCTTGCCTCCAAGGATCCTGTTGCCTGAAGCCATCTGAGGGAAGAATTCTTAATTTTATAGAGTAGGTGCCTTATCTTTATATTTCTCTCTCTTTCTTTGACAGAAAGCACAACTGTCTGAAGCAGCATCATGATCACACCTTAGAATCACTTGTGGTTAACAATGAATGCGAAGCAGAGTTCCAGCTTTCCTGGAAGGAACTAGAAATCTGTGGACAGTATTCCCCTTCCTGAATAAAATAACAAAGCCTCACAAGGGAGAAGTTTTGGCTCTCCCATCTTCCTCTCAACTAGATCAAGGGTAAGATCTCTGGAGATAAAAATAATCATTTTTCAAGCATTATATTTTTCGTTTGATATTTATGTTATTATTTTATTTTTGTGATTATGGAGATTTAACAGATAACCCTGTAAATGCTAAGCAAGGGACATTCCCTGAGCTACATCATCCAATTAAAAATAATTGTATTACTATATCCTTTACTTATCACAGTACTGACAAGGGAGGTAGCAGAGATGTCTTAGTAAAGTTATAAGTGGAAGACTGGAGGGAAAGAAGAAATGAGAGTCTAACAACTTACCCTAAGCCAAAAACCTACAGCCAAGTTGCATGTTGAAGGTGAGTCATCTGGACTGCTCATGGAACCCACCTGTTTAGAAACGAGGAGCGTGGATTTGTCTGAATGAGTCATCTCCTGTCCCAAGACTTCCTTCTCTTCCAGCTCCTCTCTGCTCATCTACAGACAAAGTAGGTTATAATTTCTTTCACAAATATTCATTCTGAAACACTCTGGTTCTTTAGATTTGTGATCCGTGTGCTACCTGACCATAGTGACTGACAGACTCTGCCCAGGGACAGTCCTTTTGTTTTGGGCTAACAAATGTAACATATTTTCCCCAGAGATCTCTTGGTCTCAAGACACATCTTCTACAGTAAGTGGGTTTGTTTTACATAAGAAAGATTATTAGCATATTTGGTGGATGGATGCATTGAGAAGGATTTCGGGTAATATAACTTTCACTACACTGCCGATCTTCAGCATGGGAAGCTGTATAAGATGCAGAAGAAGGCCACAGAAGGGAGGAAATTCACTACTCTCCCAGGCCCTGGAGGATAAGAATCTTGGATTAAGTGTAGATAAAGCAGAAGCTGTCCTCATGAGTGCCTCCGGCCTGGGCAGCAGGAAGTTGTCTCACCTATCCTGGGGCTGCTTTACCTGCTAAGACCGTAGCAGCATCCTAAGGGCTCGAGAAGGGACGTGAGCCATGAGTCAGCTTGTCTTGGGCCTACAATGAGAGAGAATCTGCTTAGGCTTAAAGAATGATCCACAGCTAGTTTAATGGAAATAGCTCTGAACAGGAGTGACATAGCCTGAATGTAGACAACATTCACAGCAAATATTAATTGTACTGAAATTGTGGATTCTCAGCAAGCAAGAGGCTTCCAGGAGAGTCTGGGGTGACGAGCTTCTTTCCCTTTAATATTTTTGTCTTTCTTTACTAATATCTATCTCTCTGTCATTCTTTCTATGACTAAAGATATTAATAATAATATCATATATAAAATTTTGGTTTATTCGACCAACAACATTTGGACCATCCTAATGCTATAATGGACATTCATGTATCAATTATATACAGAACTATGTTTTCCTGGACTTACTTGGGGTCTATCTCTACAAGTGAAATTTCTGTGTCATTCAGTAACTCTATATTTAATTTTGGAGAAGAATTTCTTAATTACTTTGCAAACCTTCTGTGCAGCCTCGTTCCCCACAGAAAGTAGAAGAGTTTCCTTTTCTTCATTGTGCAGTTTATCTCTTCTTATGTTAGCCATTTAGTGGGCAACGTGGTAATTCACAATGGTTTGGAGTTTAATTTTCCTAATGAGTAATGATGTCAATCGCAAGTCTCTGCATTTATTGGGTTTTTATATATCTTGTATATTCACATATTTTTTACATACTTTAATTGAGTCATCATCAGCATCATCATTTTTCTGTTTCATGACAGAGTTTTTAACTATGTGAGTTCTGAGCTTCCTTATCTCTGTGGTGAATTCTAAATTTTCTCAAAATTCAATCATCTGCAGTACGTTAGGTGATGCCTATGACTCTGTAAGATATTACTAATGGGCAGATCTTCCTCAGCCCCAGCCATGAATTTAACTCCCTGGCATCTGTGGGCCTCGATCTGTTGTGTGTTAATAAGCCTTCCTCTATTGCCTCATGTGTCTACCTTAAACTGCCTTAATCAGAGTTAATAAGATGAAACTTCATTGATCCTATGTGATCCCTTTTCTCCAACCCCCACATTCAAAACAAAAGGCCTATTGACTGGTCAGTGCCCCCCAATGGCCAGTTGGTGCTTGCAAAGCCCATGCTTAGTCGTGTACCTCATTGGGACGCACTCCCCCCTTTCCCCTGTGTCCCCACTCACAAGCCCAGGAACTATAAAACTCCACTCCCCCTTTACAAGCCTTTTCTTGTCCCTTTTGAGAATTAGTCTGTGTTGTCCGTGGCATAGCATGTTTGGACTTTTTATCTTGCACCATGAAGATTCTCTCTCAGAACTGACTACAGACTTGGAGGAGAATATTATTCATTCTGTTCAGAGAAAGACTTGTCCCAACTATGGCTACCCAAAGCTATTAATGACTGGATGCTTGCTCTGTGTAGATTCCTCTTGTTTATACAGACTATCATGCCTTTGTCCATTTTCTGTGGCCAATAACAATACCACAGCCTGGTATTTTTGTACATAGCCTGGATAATTTTGAAGAACGGAGGTTTATTTTGGCTTGTGGTTCTGGCCTAAGATAGAGGGGATATCTGGTAGCTTATCCTCTTAGCATAGCTGCAAGAATCACATGGAGAGAGATAGAAGCTCAGGCCAGACACAGCAACTGGCTTTTATAGAAAATCCAGTCTCAAGATAACCAACATCTTATCTGTGGTCCAATGGGCAAATCCATGACAGCAGAGTCTTAATCTCTCCTAAAAGTCCCACCTGGTCCCTCTTCATGTTACAGTCTCTGCACAGAATGAATAAGATTCATGTTCAAATGGAGGATACTTTCAGTCTGTGGAACTGGTTAGTCCTAAGGTAGGGTCTGCAAAGGACCATTCAAGACTCAGTTCACTAAGTTTCATTGAATGAATTTAAGGAAGACATGAAGAAGATAATATAAATATCTTTTTTAAGCTTATTAAAATGGTAGCGATTGAAGCCACACAGATTCTAAACAGCCAATGGCATGGTGAGGTTGGGGGAAAGGTCTGTCCATTAGTCATATTTCATAGAGACAGGGGAATCACCTGACATACCGCATAGGGTGTAAATGCCCTTAATTGGGAAGGGGAGTTAGAATTCATCACAGAGATGAGAAAGCTAACCAGAACTCACATAGTTAAAAATTCAGTGTCATGCCATAGCAAAATGACAGTGATGATGACCCATTTAAAATAGGTAAGGCCATTTAAATATACATCTTTAGAAGAAAGACATATAAGAAGGAAATGAACACAGGAACCTCATTGCTCATCAGGGAAGTACAACTCAAAACCATAGTGTGACACCACACCTCACCCACTGAGTGACTAAAATAAGAAAAGATAAACTATACACTTGAAGAAAATGAAACATTTCTATCTTGCTGGTGAGAAGATAAAACAGTCCAGAAGCTTTGTAAGTAAAAAGTTCCTTACAGAAGCTAAATATTGAGTCACTGTATTGTTGTAGGAAAATTCTCTTCATCCCAAAAGGAGAAACTGAGTCTGCTTGTGTGTAGAAAGCGAGGAGAATTTTACTGAATATATGAAAACAAGATAACTTTGGGAAAGCTTGGTGAAGTGCAGCAGTGTTTTCAAAGTTGCAGCCTACTTCATAGAACAAGGATGGGGAGGGGTGGGTGAGAGGACAGTATACCAGTAGGTTTATATTTCCAGTTACTTACAACCAAGGTCAGTGTGGTCACCATGGTTTCCAGACATAACATCCTCTTATCTCAAAGCAGTAGGGAATTATCTGGATTGTCAGGGTCCTCATCCTGAAGGTTAGAAAGGGAGGGGGCCTGACTCTCTTAAACTCTTCTGACTAATAGCAGCTTTAACCCTTTTTCTGCTTCAGGATGATACAGACATTCCAGTTGTAGAGCTAGATACAACCTAAGTTCAAGAAAACATAGTTTTCTATATAATGATGCATGACTGTTCATTATGAAAAAGAACAGCCTTTATTAGGCAGTCTTAGAATAGAGTAGCCGTGCTAGAAGTGTCTTAAAAGGTCATTCCTGACTACTGGGATTACCCCAAAGGAACACACCCTGCTAATCTGCAAGAACTGGTAGTTATCCTTGAAAGAGATATGGTTGTCAATTTCCTCCAACCCTCTGTCTATGAAAGGATACAGAGATGAGCTAGCTTTCCACTGCGGATAAATTAAATTCCTGAAAAGAAACAGCTGGACCATGAGGTTGGCCACAACCTCAGGTCTGGGTCCTGATATGAACAGACTAATGAGATGCAGGGGACCAAAAGTTGCAATCAGGTTTGTAGAGACTGCAGCTAACCATCAAGGAAAAGTCACTTTCTTGAAACTTCCTAACCCTGTCCATAACCCTGACCCTGCCAGCCATCTTTGGCTCCCTTATCCTCATGGACTCCATGCCTATTTCATTTTGGTTGTCTTGCCCCTGGTGGACTCCATGTTTGTGAGTTCTTTTCTGGCTCCCTCCCCTCTGATTTCAATCTTCAACTCCCAAACACAAGAACCTGGACATAAAAGCCCTTCAACAATTACAACATTAATGTAATAGACAATTCAAATGCCCATCAGTTGAATCAATAAAATTGTTATATACAATATTATTATGAATATATTCAGCCTCTCAAGTCACTGACTAAAGGCAGCAATCTATATCTGGAAAGCAAGAAAGAAAATTAAGAAGATATAGGAAGGAAAAGATGCTCTTATTTCTAGGTTCTGGTTGAAACATTTTGGCAGCTGTGAATTCCAACACAGTTGATATTTGTTATGAAGACTGGTGATATTTCAAATAAGAATGTGAAAATAGCAGTAAATCATTTTTAAGGCCTAAGTAGATTCTCTCCCATCACAGGCCTAAGGCAACACATTCGGTAAACTGCTCAGGTCCCAGCACATATAATAACCCCAAAGTAGGGTGAAACAGCAGAGTTAGCTTCCTGCTGCCCAGGGCCAAGGCAATCTGAATGACAGCTTATGTTCTAGTTAACACTTTCATTAAAAGGTCTTTGAGGATCATCCCCCACTGCTGGCATTATTCTGAAGGAGCAAACCCTGCTAATATGGAGGAACTGGTTCTAATCCTCCAAAGACATAAGGCTGTCAACTTCCCCCAAACCTCTGTCTGTGAAAGGATATGGAGATGAGCTCTCCACTGGGGATCATAAGGTGGATCATAAGGTTCCACTGGGCTCCTGATATGAACAGACCAATGAGATGTAGGGGACCAAAACCCCCAATCAGGATTTCAGAAACTGGAGCTAACCAATAAAGAAAAAAGCCACTCCCCCCCCTCACCTCCCCTTCCCGGCTTGCCTAACCCTATAAATATTCCTGATCCTGCCGGTGATCTTTTGGCTCCTTTGCCCCTCATGGACTCAATGTCTGTGACTTCTTTTCAGTTCCCTTTACCTTCATGGATTCCATGCCTGTGAATTCCTTTCAGTTCCCTTGGCCCTCATGGATTCCATGTCTAGACTCCATGAGTTCTTTTCTGTCTCCCTTTCCCCTCATGGATTCCATGTCTGTGAGTTTCATCCTTTCTGTCCTCAAAAAAAATCTGCCTTAATCCTCTATGCATGTTCTGCTTTCAATCTTAGATTCCTGAACAAAAACTTGGACATAAAAGCCCCCACAACATTTGGGCAAGCTAGCCAGAAGTTCAAGTCATGACAGGTAGATGCCACCAACTAAGGTAAAAGTAATTCTGGGGTTATCTCTGCTCACCTCTCTGAGCAGTCTCTCTGGGGAGGGCAAAGAGAAGGTACTTTCAGAATAGGGGAAGGAATGTTTTAAACTCCGTGTGGGAGCTGGAGAGATGGTTCAGGGTTTAAGACTCTGCCTTGCAAGCAGAAGGCCTTAGAGTTCAGATCCCAGGTACCGTGTAAAAAACACGAGACAGAAATGGTGGCAGTCTGCACTTCCCACCCTGGTGGGCAGTCTGGGAAATCCCAGAATGAACCAAAAAAGGAGGTAAAAGAAGCAATCCAGGATGATGACTGGACCTTGGACCTCCATAGGGACACGTGGTGCACATGCGCGCGCACACACACACACACAGGTGTAAAATAAATAAATAAATAAAAGTTTAAAAAAAGAAAGGTTTTTTAAAAAAACAAATAAATAAACTCTATGTGAATGTGTGAGTGGCAGCCTGAGGCAGCAGATCTGCAATGCCTCAGTGCAGTGAAGATGTAGCCCCTTGGTGGGATCATTATGATCTCTTCATAGCCACAGGCTTTGAGTGGGCCTGATCTGTGGTCCTGTGGTGATGGCATACAGTCTTACAGTGGCATCTGATTAATCTGGTCATATATCATGACATAGCTGAGTTCCTATGGTCAAAGCATACCCAATTGCCCCTGCCCAGGGTGCAGCCAAATGAGCATGTAAATGATCTCTCAATGAGAGGGACATCCAACCTTTGTCCACATCGAATGGTGGGGAATGGTTTTGGCTTTATGTCTTGTTAGTCAAAGGAGGGAACTTTCCTGTGTCACTCACTCTCATTAAAAAGCACTCACAGATTCATGTCTGGGATAATGGCCATCCATCCGTCTAAACAGAAGAGGGAATTCATATCTCAGGAAGCTTCAATCATTGGTGGACCAGCTTCCTGCACCCCTTTAGCAACCCCTTTGGCAATGGCTAGGCCCTGCCCAGCCAAGTACTATTCCCCAGATCTAGGTTGCCTAGGCTGTAGCTAAGGCAAGGTCTCCTCATCCTAACTCCAGGAACTAAGCAAATGATGAGTACCCACAATGTCCTATTTCAGATAGGAACCTCTAATTCCACCCCTCAAAGGAGTCCCCTCAAATGCATACTCAAGAATTGGAGAATATTTCATCCTACCAACCTGAAAATGAGCCATCTTGTGATATTCTGTTTGCAGACATGGTTTCAGTACATCTTGGATGATAGGGAGAGATGGCCCCCGGGAGGATCTTTGGACTGTAACACCATCCTCCAACTAGATCTGTTCTGCCAGAGAGCAAGCAAATGGCAGGAAGTTCCCTACATTCAAATTTTCTTTTATCTAAGATGTTATAGAGATCTTTGCCAAAAGTACCAATTAGAGGTCCTGGAGAAAATTTTGTTTCCCAATAAAGATGTCCTCCAAACTAAAACAGAGCAGGAACTTCATCCCTCCTATTCAGGACCTTCCACCCCAGCCAAATCTTCTTCCCTCGAGACTCCACAGGGTTCATGTAATCCAGTCCCAGCAGTAGTCTGCCCTCTTCAAGAGATCTCAGGTGCATTCGGGACAACTCAGGTCCATGTTTGCTTTTCCTTGAAAGACCTGAACCAAATTAGAAAAGACTTAGAATGCTTTTTTGAGGACTCAGATAAATTCGTAGATGTTTTTCAAATTGTTAGTCATGTATTCACCTTGACTTACAGAGACACAATCCCACTCCTAATGCAAGTCCTTTCTCCTTCAGAAAAGGAGGTAGCTATCAATGCTGCAGATTAAGCAGCAGAAGAATATTATCAAAGGGAAAGAAATATATCTAAGAGAGTGGAAGATAACATCCCATTACTTCCTACTGGGAATGAGGTAGTCCCTAGATATGATCTGTAATGGAACTCTGAATCTGAGTATGGGGAATGGATGAGAAATCATTTCCAGAGTATGATTATTGAAGGGCTCATGAAAACAAGACAAAAATCCATAAATTATAATAAAATATCAGGAAGAAATCAGGGCTCGACAAATTTAGAGATACTTTAAGGAAACATTCTATGGTCAACCCGGAAAGTCTAGAAAGAATTACCCTCAAAGACAGGTTCATCACACAGGCAAGCACCTTGCTGGGGCCTGTGACCACCACCAACCCTAGCTTCCTGGGAAAAAGGCTCAGTCTCAAACCATCTGTGGGAACACAAATGGGAGTGGTAGGAATTAATCTAGGCAGGGTCAGAGGGAGCTAGGATATCATGATCCAAGCTGAGTTTATTCGTAGCAAACACTTGTATTTATCCCCAAACCAGGGAACACTATAGCTAATTATTTTTTACAGATATTAGTTAAGCACATATTGCGAGAACAGGATACGTTGGGAAACTATAAGAAAAATAGATGTGTCACATAGTAAATTTATGGAGCACACATATTGTTTCCAAGTACGGTTAATTATAATCCGTGGTCAGGGTGTGTATCTTGCAGCAGTATATGTGAAGACAACCAAGAGAGGAACATTCAGGAAAGTACCTTGGCCCAGAACAGGTCCTGAGTTAGATCACAGGTCAGCCTGAGTTCAGCCACTGAGCAAGAATAAATGGAGGCTTGCCATAGTTAGGCATAAGTGTCAACTTGACAGTTCAGGGTTTGAGCTCTAGGCACATTTGTAGAGAATTAGTGTTGAGTTAGGCCCAGAGCAAGCCTGCAGGAGATTGTCTAGCTGATGGGGGAAGGCTCATCCTATGGTGGGTGGGACTAGGCCCTGAACAGATGAATAAAATACTGAGAGCTGGTTGAGGAAGTTGGCATCCTTCTGTACACTTGGCCAGACATGCTGATCTGGCAAGTAAGGATCGGCCCTCTCTCAGCCATTATGTAGAGATGGTATGATCAGTTCCCTTGGCCCAGTATTGGTGCATGTTCTCCCATCAAGCTGGACAGACTGTAACCGGACTAGAGTAAGAAAATAAACCTTAAGGAAACAAGGGGTTTATTTTCTTACTCTAGTAAGATGGTCATTTCTCAGCAACCATGCAGGCAAACTGGAACAAGTTATTAATCATTTCTCACTGACAGGGAGGGGGTCACACCTGCAACTGCCCATTTCAGGTGGTGCCATGTCTTCCATCTTCAGGGAGTGGGTCCTAGGCCTTGGCATCCCCTACAGAACCCGATATACGTAGAAAATTACAAAAGATGTTTTTACATCCAGAGTAGGACCTAGATGATATTGTTAAAGAAGCTACAAATATTTTTTTATAATAGAGAAGAAGTTGAAAGGGAGGAAATAAAAAGAGCCAGAAAAGAAAGAAAATCAAAGTCTGATAATGGCCCTAAGTGAATGGGACAACAATAGAAGAAGTAGCACTCAGCAGACAACCTGAAATCCCTTCTGACAGGGAAAGAGGGGAAATGCTTTATGCTTTAAAGGCCGGGCACCTCCAAAAAATAACTGTGCTGAGTGCCTGGCACCGACTATGGGACTCTCCACTGGAGAAAGGTTTGCCCTCTGAACCCCAGGTCAGGGGTCAAGCCCACCCATCAAGGATAATGATGAGTCCTTAGGGAAAAAGAAGACTTGCCACTGATACCCAGAGAAGGAGAGCCCAAACGCCACATTGACATAACATCTCAGGAGGGACAGCCTTCTTGCCACTGGGTTCCTTGTCCTCCCTGCCCATGAGCCAGTCATGAACAAGACAGCAGAACAGGGGACTTCTCAAGCTGCTGGGTGGGAGAACATCCGCAGCCTTGTTCACGAGAGGAGGCAGTGTGTACTGCTGGCAGTGCCTCTAGGTGAGCTCTCAGGTCTGAATTTGAAAGTCTGGGATTACAATTTACAGATGGAAAACAACCTCACTTCTGACAAATTAACAGCATGGACCAAACCTTCCCTCTCTCAGTGTCCCAGGCCTTTCACAGCTGCATAAGAGCATGAACCTACCGATGACAGCCATGCTCCAAGATGAGGAAATTTTCTCCATCTGTCAATTAACCTCACCATGCCCACTCTCGGCATTCCACATCCCAAACACTAACTCGTGCCCTTTACTCGTTCCCAGGTCCCAAAGCTAGAGTGGACCTGTGTTGGGTCTGTGTTGTTTTCACAATGTAGACAAATCCCACAGGAAAGCCAACACTATGTTCCTAGATGATTCCAAATGTATCTTCCATTCATTCCAGATGCTGTCCTTGCTGAATACGCTGTGCTTTCCTGGAACCTCAAATCTCCCCACATACAATTGTCTTAGCCTGTTTGAACAGCAATAAATGCTGATGGAAATAATGAGTTTTCCTGATGATCAGTCTTTTGTGCACATTTAAGCTCTGTGTTTCTTTTGTATTCACTACTCACCTGTTTTGTGTTCTGTAGTATGTTAGATTTGGCAAAATGCATACACAGAATTGTGGTGTTCTATTGCCTGGTCTATTCAATGTTTTTTAACTTACCATGTAGTCTCTTCAGAAACTACACCTTTCTTCATATCGGATCTCTCTACCACTGGTTTGAACAGTTAAATGTCATTAGTCCTTTAGTACATTTCAAATGTCACCTTCCAGAATTTGTGCTTTCTCACCACCCAGATGTACATCTATTGCTTTTATTAAATTGTTTGTGGCAGCTGCTGTACCTAATAATTCTACATTGTTAGATAGTCCCTTCAACTAGACTTTGTGGTTACCAAGTTTGAGATGATATCTTATGTAATATTAATTCATTAACAATGCAGAGGTCAGTGGTACTATCACATATGACTGCTGTGAATTTTATTAATGATTGAATGAAATCAACTATTGAGCTTTCTTAGAATTTTTTATTGTGACAATTCTGTGTAGGTATCCGTCAGTTCCTTGTGCAACACCAGCATGCCATCACCTTCTGGACCTAGTTTCCAACAAACATGTAACCCACTAAGCAGTGAGTCCCCTTCTTCTGTGGCTGTTGGTAATACTGAACTGCTTTTTGTCTCTGTGGACTTACTCTGCACATTCCATGCAAAATGAATCACAAAAACTCACATGATTCAATCTGCTTCTCTTAGTAGGATATTGTCCAGGTTCATGCAGCAGCATACATTAGGAACTCGTTCCTGTTTTTGGCTCGAAATAAATATTCCATTTATGGATATAGTTCAATATAATTTATCCATTCATTTTACTCCTTTGGGTATTTTTAATATACATTTATTTACGAGAAGTAGAGGAGAGAAAAAACAAACACAATTTTCCTTTCTGCCTGTGTTATGATGACTCTTAAATATGAGACACAGTAGTTCATGGTACTTATTTGGTTTTTCCCTTCCTTAGTAACAAGTGATATCAAGTATCTTTTTCTGAGCTTATTGGTTTTTGTGTCTAGCAGACATGACTCTACCAGCCCTTGCACATGTATAGTAGGGTACTTATCTTTTTGTTGAGAGTTCATTACACATTCTGGACATTTGACCCCTGTCAGATGAGCGGCTTCATAAATGTGTTCCATGTTCTTGATATTGCATTTTTACTTCTTGTAACACTCTTTGATGTACAGAGACTTTTAATTTCAATGATGTCCCAGTTCTTTAATACTGGTTTTGTTTTATTTTGTTTTTATTTAATTAATTTAGTGTGTGTGTGTGTGTGTGTGTGTGTGTGTGTGTGTGTGTGTGTCACTGTGTGTTCCTATGGAAGACCAAGGGTGACTTTGGGAATCACCCTGGATTGCTTTTACCTTCTTCTTGATTCACTCTAGGATTTCCCAGTTTCTCCCCCACCAGGCTCCAAAGTGCAGGCTGCTGCCATTTCTGCCTGGCATTTTTACATGGGACCTGGGATCCAAATTCAGGACCTTCTGCTTCTGAGACAGAGTTTTACCCCTGAGTCATACTGGTTTTGTTATTTGACCAACTGGTATTCAGTCTAAGAATCGATTGCCAAATCAAGGTCGTAGCATATTGTTCTTATGTTTTCTCCTGACACTTTAATGGCTTTAGCTCTTCTGTTCTGATCACTGGTCTATTTTGAATTTTTTATATATAAAGCATGAGGTCAGAGTCCAACTGGTTCATTTACGTGACTATCTAGTTGACTCAGTATTGCAACTGTTTTTGAATTAAATGAAGTGTTAAAAAGTGATGCTTAAACAAGTGGAACCAGGAATAAAATTTTTCCATTTATGTATATTGAAGAACATCAAAATCATATGGAAAGAAAGTAGCAAAAATTGATAACGGATGAACGATATAGAAAAAAATCCAGAGTGTGGCTGGGCTGGTGTCCTCTGTCTCCTTGGGCACAGGCCTCCACTGCAAACATGTCCATCAGATCCTTGGTCAAGCCAAGAAGCTTGAGTCCCCTCTTCATATTTATCGGAGCAGAAGGTACTGGGGCAGCACCGTATGTACTTCTTCTGGCATTGTTCAATCCAGATGTCAGTTGGGTAGGAAGAACAACCCAGAACCTGGAACAAGCTGGGTCCCAATCAAGTTCCACTCAGTCAGTGAATGTGGACCACAGCAAACTGAAAAAAGAAGGTCCTGACTTCTAAATCAAATGTTTTGCCATAAAGCTGCTTAAAATGAAGGTTTTCAAGAAACCAGCCACACAATTTTCCACTTAACCAGGAAATATTTCTCCTCTGAATGCATAAAATCATGTTGATTTTTGGAGTTTATTACATTGAACAATAAATGTCTTAAACTTGAAAAAAAGAAAAAATCCAATAAATTAAAGTTAGCAAATTAATAATCAGAGATACACAAATATGTCTGTCATTTGGTAAGTTGTTATTGCCAAGGGCAACCAGGAATTAGGGTAATAGGGACCCTATGGGAATGTGGAGATCATTCAGCTAAAATACGAAGTATTCAGATAATGAGTTCACTATGCATGTATCTGGTTGCAAGAGGTTCACTTTAGCTACATCTTCCAGTGATGTCATTGCACAAAACCACAAAAGGACTGTGGCTTTGGTGTTGACTACAGCTTCGTCTGTGACTGCTTGGAAATGTACATCTATATGGAATAGCTAAGCAATAGAAAGTGTGCACCTTGGAATACTACATGGGATTTAGAGTCACAATCAAGGTATATGAAGCCTCATATATAGATGATGTCAATTTAGAATTCAGAAAGAACAAAGCATACTTTGTATTAGTCCAATCTCCTATACTGTAACAAAATACTTGGAGGCCTGGCCATGTGTAAATAAGTTTGTTTAGTTCATATTTTTGGAGGTCTCCAAAGCATTGCTGACTTCTAAGACAGCTTTGTCTAAAGTACTAGTAGCAGTTAGCATTAGCGTTCCTAGCAGCAGAAGCACTTGTGAAAGGGAGATAGCACAAAGTCAGACAGGGACCCAGGGAACAGGGAGGGGTCAGACTTGCTCTCTATGAGCTAGGCTTGTCTCTGAAGTCTACATGCTCTGTTTGGGACAAACACTGCTTCACTTTAGGAGCACTTCCCAGTGAGAACCCAGTTAAGAACTCTCCAGCTTTTATTCTAAACTTTATTTATTTATTTTTAAGTTAAGTTCTTATCCACATGGTAATTATTTGGTGTTATTGACAGAAGAAAGTGTGCGCAGGCCATGCCAAGTCCTATTATGATTACTTCGGCCCTAACATGTGTGGAGTATCTTGCATATTGTTGCTTATTCCCATCTTTAGGCTCTTACAATCTTACCGCCCTCTCTTCCGCAAATTTCCCTGAGCTTTAGGATGGGGAGAGATTAGGCTGGCCTGGTTCCTGGTGATTAATGTAGGGTCTCTGATGATCTGAATTA
Source organism: Typhlomys cinereus (assembly GCA_023101885.1). NCBI lineage: Eukaryota > Metazoa > Chordata > Mammalia > Rodentia > Platacanthomyidae > Typhlomys > Typhlomys cinereus. The sequence goes on from JALPQD010000075.1 coordinate 6,803,979, forward strand.
TGGTTTGTTATTCTTTTTTTCTTCTTCTTCTTCCAGTTTTGCTGTTCCTGGAACGCCCTTGGCTGCATCCTGATGGGTATTGGATGTCATCTCCTAGCCAGAGATAAAAGGCTGTTAAAATAGTGTCTTATTATAGGAGTAGATTCAAAGGTAGATGGAATAAGAGTAGGACACCACGGTAGGGGGGGTCAGTCTCCCATTTGCAGGAAGGTTACCTTCTATCTGCCAGACTCTTTGCCCTCCCTTTCTGTTGAGATCAAACCCCATCAGTTGCAAGTGCCCAGGAAGGAAAATCTGTGAGCTTAACCAGATGTCTCATTACTTAACTTGCAGTATTTGATGGTGGCCTGTGTTATCTGCTGTAGCAAGATCCCCTCTCAACTTGTTTTTGGCGGTGCCCTCCTTCCCCTTCCCTCCTGTTTATAATCTTTGCAATTACTGTAAGTATTACAGAGATTTATTTTTGAGTGTCTTGGATTTATCTTTTCTGTGTCTTGGATACTTCACTCAATATAATTTTTTTCTAATTCCATCCATTTCCTGGCAAATCTCATTAATTCATCATTTTTGATAGCTGATTCCATTGTATAAATGTACCACATTTTTCTCACCCACTTTTCAACTATAGAGCATTTGGGTTGATCCCATGACTTTGCTATTGTAAACAGTGCTGTTATGAACATAGTCATGCTTGTGCTATCAAGATGAATTTTCGCTGTATGGGGGATTATTCTCAAAACTGGAATAGCAAGGTCAAATGGCATTTCAATCTTTAATTTTTTTAAGAATCGTCAGATGGCTTGCCAGAGTGGCTGTATAAGCCTGCATTCCCACCAGCAATGTAGGAGAGTTCCCTTCTCGTCACATCCTCTCCAGCATTTGGTGTTGTTTGTATTGTGGATTTTTGCCATCTTGACCGGGGTGAGATGATATCTCAGGAAGGTTTTGATTTGCATTTCCCTGATGGCTAAGGATGCAGAGAATTTTTTAAGATATTTGTTAGACATTTCAATTTCATCCCTGGTAAAGTTTCTTTTGAGTTGCAAGGCCCATTTTTTAATTGGCCCATTTGTTTCCTTGGTGATTAGTTTTCTAAGTTCTTTGTGCACTCTGGATAGTAGAGCTCTATCAGATATGTGGTTAGTGAAGATTTTCTCCCATTTTGTGGGTTGCCTTTGTACTAGAATCTTTCAATACATAAAATAATATTTTTAACCTTGGGCTTTTGGGGAGAGGATTACCATGAAACTTAGTCATATTAGTTATTTGGGCAAATTGACATATATAATTCTTAGTTTTCTAACTTAGATGAATGAATGCAATGTATATCCATTTATTCATGCTTCAATTTTTTCTCAATTTAAACCCTTCCATGGACTGATGAGATGGCTCAGCAGGTAAAAGTATTTGTTGTCAAGCAGGGCAAACTTCTTTGATCCTCAAAACTCATAAGATATAAGGGAGAGAATTGAATCCTGCAAGTTCTTCTTAGATCTCCCTGTACGTGCACACATGTAATACACACAAGACAAATAAATGAACGTAAAACAATAATTACCAAGAACAACAAAAACCTTTTTAAATAGTCTTTTACTTTATCTCAATCTGGCCTTACATGAAATATGTAGAGGACAGTGACCTTGAACTTTTGAATCTTCTGCCTTCCCCTCCCAGTATTGGGATTATAGATGTTTATCTGCTTCTGGGGTTTGAGCCCAGGATTTCCTACATAAAAGGTAAGCACCGCACTAAATAAAATGCATTCCTAACACCTCCCAAAAATTTTTTACAGGTATCCCAGTCAGATTTTGCTTTTCTTGCTATGATTATATCTATATTTTATTATCATTATGATTACAAATAAGAACATTTTCCTTCACTGGTTATGGATGGTATGAAAGAAAATTGAAGCTTACATGTATGTGAATAATTTGGTGTACTCTGTCCGTAATTTAGGAGATTGTAGTAAATTCTTTTTGGGTTTCTGTTATACACTAATACAGTTTCCAAATGGTCTATACTGTATATACAATTGTGTGTCCAAGTAGAAGTATATCTTTCAATTGTCTGACTGTGTTCATCGCATTGTCGTGGTTCATTTTACATTACTCAGACATTCTGAGACAGGGAGTGCAATTGTAGTGGAGTTCTTGTACTGCCTTTTGGATTGAGAGATTGGTAATATCCACAAGGGGTGAGCATACCACAAAATGTATGTTCATATTCACTGTTGATAGGAAAGTGGACTCTGGCTATTCTAGGAAAATTATCTGTCAATGATAAATGAACATCTGCTTTTTTTGCATGTATGTTGGAGTATTTAAAATTTCACACAGAAAATGTGTCATTTGTGCACTGCTGAGTTACATGGTACTAAGATTTAAATTACATGCACAAAAGATTTTGAATATCTTTCTATTCTTGACTTATTTAATATCTTGGTCTTTTTATGTATTTGAGGGAGAAGGAGAGATACTGATCTCAACGAGAGTGAGCATGGCCTGGCGCATGGGTGGTAGTCAGAGAAAAGCCTTCAGAAATCAGTTCCCTCCTTCTACCATGGGCTTCCCAGTCAGAACTCAGTTTGCTGGGTTTGTGATCACCAGTTGACCTGCATTTCTGGCCCCCGACTGATTTTATTATTGCTGTTATTGCCCTGTGAGACAAGTTCCCACTATGTAGCCAAGGTTGACCTAGAATTCCTTTTGTCCCTGCCTTTCCCTCCCAAGTGTGAGGCTTGTTCTGAGCTTCTCAGGAGCATTAGTTGAGAAAGGGAGATGAGTGTTAATCTTCTCTCCTTCAGTAATGTTTATTTCCATCTTCTCCTTGCATTTCACACTGTGGAAAGGGATCTACATGTGTACATTGTATGTAGACCAGAATGTATGTACTGCTAACATTTCCAGTGTTCTGAGTTAACCTTTAACCTACATGTAACCAAGATGATGACTTGGGAGAAACGGGTGACTCAGGGGCCTCCGGCTTACGAGAGACCGACGATAATGAGGGAAACATGCAGGAGGAAATAAGAAAAATACCAACATCATGAATCTCAGAAACGAGACTGACCACTTGGCCAGAGGAAAGGAACTGTTAGCAGGTTTTAAGCAGGAAAGTAGAAGCAGGGAGACCAACCTCAGTGGAACAGACTTTGATTCAAACCTGGGGAGAATGTACCCCCGACTCAAATGGCCAGAGTGATCCTGAGTTAGGCAGGGGCTGGTATGCTGAGGGAGGGTGGGGGGAGCCTAAGTTTTTGCAGCTTAGAACTGGTGGAAGGGTAAATGCAATGGAATGAGGAAACGTAATCTCTGGGTACTCGGAGATTGGGAGTGCTGATTAAGTACTGACTCTTGGGACTGTGCATTCTCTGCTGCATTCCAGTGCCGAGCGGTAGACTTCCTGAGTCACCACGCTAAGCATTCTGTCACTGCCTACACCGGAGGGACAAGATGAAACTTGGGAACAATTATTTGGCTTATTCTATTCCCTGTAAAGTATTCTAGTTTCCTCTAGATTCCCAGATTTCTGGTTTTCTAAATAAAGTCCAAGTGATTCCTATTTCCAGTCATTGATTTCTGTAGTAAAAAGCATCACAAATCACCTCACCACAGTTAGGAATCTGTGTTTCTGATGAGCTGTGGTCACAACAGATTGTCCAGCCAGTGGCCAGTCACAGGTCATTTGCAGGAGAGTCACACTTTTGTTACAGCTGCTGGGTAAATGTATACTTAGAAGCTATCATAGACCATATGAAGAGTTACGTGTGGTTATCTGAGTCCCTGTGAGGAGAGACCTTCCACTAGAGACCTGCGGGTAACACAGCTGAGCCTATATCCAAAGACAGTCAAAAGCCGCTGTGACTGTAAGAAGGGACTCATGGTTACAGTGTTAGAAATGGTGGCGACTGCTAGTGTCTGTGCTCTATGATGTCCCATCTTAGTGGAAGAAATTACTTAGAAAGTATGATTTTTGCCTTAGTTATTCTTTTGTTGTTGCAATAAGATATTCTGACCAAAGAAACTTAAGGGAGAAAGGTTTCGGCTTTTTTTTTTTTTTTTTTTTTTTACGTAGTTTCAGAGAGATGGAATCCATTGAGTTGGGGAAGGCAGGACGGCAGTTAAGGAAGGTATGTAACAGGGGGAAAGCAGCCACATTCAGAAAGGAGAAGAGGGAAGGAGAGGGGATGAGAGGGGAAGGAAAGAAGCAGAGAGGAGGGGAGAGAAGCGGAGAGGATGAGAGGGGGGAGGGAAGCAGAGGGAAGGGGAGAGAGACTAGCAAGGCTCAAGTCCTACCCTCAGTGATGTACTTTTTTTTTTTTCCAATTTCCACCTTCTCAAAGTTCCCCAAACTTCCCAAACAATGCCACCAACTAGGGATCAACTGTCAAAATGTGGGGGACATTTCATATTCATACCACATTAGCGGAGGTCTGGGGGGTGAGGAGCTCAATTCTGGGGAATTCCGTCACTTAGTGATGCACTAGTCACTGGGAAGAGACACTTTCACTCCAAGAGCAAATGAGAAGGGGAGGTCTTTGTGGAAGCAAAAGCATAGCGGTGGGGCTGAGGAACAGGCAGACAAGGAAGGGGGTTAAGGGTCAGCAGGGCACAGAGGTAGATTTGAAGGTCAAGGGGAAAGGCCGATGGAGAAGGAAAGATGAAAGATGTTTCTAGGGAGTTTGTTGCCACAACACTGGTTATCAAACTCAGTGCCTGGTACATACGAGTACAAGCTGAGTCCCCAGCTGAAGGATGTTTTCAAAGCAGAAAAGGACACAATATGAAAGAATTTCCAGAAGGTCACTAGAAAATGACCTTCCAGAATGTGTCATCTGGGGTTTGCTCATCTTTTATGCCAGAAAGAACAAAACCAGTGCTAATATCGCCCACTGTCCACATGCCCACACCCACCCCACCACTCCCCAGGTGCCCAGACTCCAGCATTATAGCAGCTCTGCCACCTCTCACCTGCTACCTCACACCTCCCTCCTTCTCCTTCCTATATGCACCATGAGGACCCTGGGCCTCTGCAGCCTGGCACCTTGGAAGGTGCCTTCTGGGCTGTACCATGACCACTGAGACAAGATGGGCAGACGGGGCATCAAGATGATGATGCAGGAAAGGAAAAGTTTTTCACGCTCCAGTCTACTCAGGGCTCCTCCTGCTGAGAGTCAAAACCAGCACAGCAGAAAGTCAGGATTGCCTATAGAAACAATATTCCCTTTTTCAAGCTGCACCTCAAAGAAGGATGTTATAAAAGTAGTTTATGTTTACTTAGGTCAGAATGTTAGGGATGTTTGAGATTAACCCCATAAACATTCCTTTCTATCTCTCATCCTTAAGTCTGAACAATGACTCTCCTAAACCACTTTAAAATTTAACTTTCAAAGAGAAAAGTCTTTAGTCTTTTACCTCACATACTTTTCCTTAATGTTTTAAACTTAACTTCATGTTCAAAGCTGACTATAAAGTAGATTCTTTGAATAAAGGAACTGCCAAGGTTGCCAATCACACTCACACCCCTGTGCATGTGCGTGTGCGTGTGTGTGTGTGTGTGTGTGTGTGTGTGTGTGTTAAAACATGCTGGTGTGACATTCTCACTTGAGAAGCCCACTTTCGTGGGATTGTGTTTCAGTGAACTATTTTTAAGGTTTCTCTCTTTGCCCCCTCTTTATACCTCTCTCTTCCACTCCTCTTTTCTCCCTCTCCTCTGCTCTTAAATCTTTAACATGCATGTCTCTCTACCTAATAAATATGTTAACTTTGCTTCACACTGACTTGCCCAGAAATTCTTTCCTACACTGTAGTCAAGGATCTTGTTTTCTCCAAGTGGAGGTTTCTAAGAGGAGGAAAGTCCTTGGGCTCTTGGTGGCATTACCAGGCTTCATCTTTCCCCCACTGACGTCACCGCTGTTCTACCACTGACAGCCTTTGCCACAACCAGGCCATCCGCTCTGCCTCTGCCATGCCCACCACTGACAGGCAAGTGTCAGTGCTGCTCCGCCTCCACAGTCACAGTTCTCCGTCCACAGTTCTACCAACTTCTGATGTGACCTACTCAAATTGCCTTCTGTCCAGCCAGCCAGCCAGCCATTTGTCCATCCAGATATGATCCTGTACTTTCCCTCCACAAACCCTATCTTTGCCTAAATAGCCTCTCCGTCCTATGCCTCATCTCCACAGCCCTTCAAGACTGGTCCTCATTCTGTGATCCTGCACCTAGGCCTTGTGGCATCTCTTTCTCTCTCTCTCTCTTTCACACATACACACACACACACACACACACATACACACACAAACGCGCACACACACACGCACACACAAACACACTATCAGTTCTTTCCCTCTGCCTCCAGTAAAGCTTCATGAACTTCTTGAACTCAGTCGTAGTCTTTTTAACCCTTTAGTAGGCGTTCTGTAATGTGTGATCTGAGACTTGATATCAGTAATTAAGATTATAATAAAAGAACCTGCATCTACTGGTGGCCAACCATCAAGGTACATAAAGACTTCTTGGCCAGAAAAACTGACAAAGCCTTGTGAATTTATTGTTATTTGATAAATTCTGATATTGGATAAACATAAATGTCAAAAACAAACCAGATAAAACCCAATGGACCACACAAGTGGGGAAAAAAAGATTTCAAAATAGGAAGAGGACTGGCAGAGGAGAAGAGTTGCAATGGGCAAAGGAGGGAGGATTAACATGTGGAAATAATATAAATTTACTGTACTCATGTATGAGATACTAAAAGAATACTAATAATAAAACTTTTTTTTAATGTCACAATTGGGGCTCCGGAGATATCTCAGGGGTTAAAGTCTTTGGCCTCACAAGCAAACAGCCCTGAATTTGGATTCCCAAATTCTGCATAATATGTATGTTAGAAATGGCAACAGCTTGCAATTCTGACCTTCCAGAGCCTGGAGAAACCCCAGAGCAAAGGAATAAAGAAGTAGAGCAATCCATTTTGATTCCAGATGTTGCACTTGGGTTTCCACAAGTGTATGCACGCGCGCGCACACACACACACACACACACACACACACACACACACACACCACACACAAGGTAACAGTCCAGGACTGTATGGATTCACTGGTGAATATTGAACATTAACAGACATTCAACTAAGAATAAGTGACTCTCAAAGTATCTTGTAAAATGGAAAAGGAAAGAAAGTTACCCAACTCTTTTCTACTGAACTTTTATTACCCCAATGCCAAAACCAAACATACAACCAGAAAGAAAGTTATAGACCAGTCTTCCTAATGAACAGATGCTAGAGGTATCTCCACACCTGATTTAAAGACATTCTGCGGACATGATAATAAAAACAGTGAGGCATTGGCATAAAACAGACAGATAGAGCAGTAGAATAGAACTGAAGACTCAGATAAAAAAAATTACCCAACTACAGTTATCTGATTTTCAATACAGATGCAGAAACACAGAGAAAAGACAAACTCTTCAATAAATGGTGCTGGAAAAAGCTAGAAATCTACATGTGAAGTAATGAAACTAGATTCTTATCTCTCACCATACACAGAAACTATAAATAGATCAAAGACCTCAACAGAACTATAATTTTTTTTTTTTTTAAAATTAGGGCTGGCCGGGCGGAAGCGGGGGGGGGGGGGGGGGCTGCGTTTCCGGTCCTGGTAGGGCGGAGCCTGTGAGTCCCAGGGCAGAGTAAACAAGGAGGAGGCGTCCATGGTGGTTCGCGAATTCGTCCGTGGTTCTACACACACATACACACATACACGCACACAATTGAATAAATAATAATAAAAAATTTTTTTAAAAATTAGGGTTGGCGAGATGGTGGTAAGACACCTGTATGCAAACCTAATAACCTGAAAGCTATTTTCTAGCCTCCTTGTGGGTACAATTGCATTTCCTCTCTCTCTCTCTCTCTCTCTCTCTCTCTCTCTGTCTCTCTCTCTAATAAAGCATTTTTAAGAGGCTCAAAAGTTTGAAACTATTAGAAGAAAAAATAAAGAGTACATTTGAAAATATAGGTAAGGACTTTATAAAAGGTCCCTATGGAAATAAGATCGGTGCCGAAGAGGTGTGGGAACCAGGGAATCCTTATCCGCCCTTGATAGGAATATAAAATGGTGCCGTTGTGATGGAAGTCAATGGGGGTTTCTTAACAAGCTAACACCAGAAGTACCTGTGTTGCTAGAACTCAGAGAACAGAAAGTGCCCTGTTCACACCCATCTGTGGCTGTATCTCTTCCTACTCTCATAGCTGATTGCATGGAAGACTCCAAGCAGACTCCTTGGTTTAAGTTAGATTCAGGAATGGGGCATGGGTTCAGTTACTCTTTGTTGCTGATAAAGAACTCAAACAAGTTAGGGGAACAAGGAGCTTCTGGACTCCTTGGCTTATAGTTTCTGATTACAGTTCATCAGCATTGCACCATAGTTCACCCCAAAATCTAGAGCTGAGGGAACTGGTCACAACATATCCGCAATGAAAGATGAAGAGGGGCATAGTTGACTGAAACAGTTCTCTCTCCGTTTTATCCACCTGCCTGTGGAATGAGCTTTCCCACTATGGGCTGAGTCTTCCCACATCCATTAGATGTTATTATCCCTCAGGCTTTCTCAAGACATGCCTGAAGGCTCAGCACACACACCCCCAGTTGTCAAGTTAATACCTGTATCTAACTTTCACAGGAGACAGTCTATGGATAGTCAAGGCTGTGATAAACATATTTATAAGTGGACCTGCAATCACTGAGACAAAATACCTGTAATAGTCAACTGATAAAGGGGAAAGGTTTATTTTGGTTCACAGTTTTAGCGGTTTTGCCTCACGATCAATTGGTAATGTTTGTTTGGGCCTGAGGTGGTGGGAGCCCAGGATCGAAGAAGCTGCTTACTTGCTGGGAAGAACAAGGAGCCATACCTCTTTCAAGGACGTGCCCCCAGAGATCTAACTTCCTTCTCCTGGTCCCCACCTCCTGAAGGTTCCATCACCTACACAGGGCCTCAGTTTGGAGACTAAGCATTCGACACATGGTTCTTTGAATATTCTTTCCATAGCATGTAAGCATGTATTTGCATTGCTAACAGCAAGGAATTTAAAATGTTTCCTCATTTTTTGCACTTTGCAAGTTTGGTATGATTTGTGCCTAAAGACTGCTACATTTGAATCCATGTGGGAATCTGAGCCATTGTTTCATGTGTCTAAAATACTGATCCTGTCTCTCAAATACAAAAAACTTCAGTAAAGTGGACCTGACACATGCAATGTAAGTGGGCCTCTATCACACGTCTGCCCGTTCTCCCAGCCTATCCACTGCAACTTAAGACAGAATAACCCAGAGTAGAAGTATTTGGCTGGACACAAGTGTCTGCAAAGTCAGGCATCTCCCGTTCCATGGGAACATAGTCAGTTGCTTCCTGGTCCAAGCTCAGAGAATTCTCCAGCCATCTGTTAACTCTCACTGATGGCTGACGGCTAAATCACTCTAAGAATAAGATGGAATGAGAGCTTGAGCAGCAGCATCAGTGAAATAACTCAGCAAGTAAATGCGCATTCTGACAAGCCTGACAAGCTGGTTTTGATTCCTGAAATCTATGTGAAAGTGGATGGAAAGAACCATCCACAAAGTTTTCTACTTACCTCTCCATGTGCACTGTGGTTGGTACCTTACCCGCCCGCCCACCACTCTCACACATGACACATAATAATAAAAAAATAACAGTAACAACAATAAACTTAGGAGGGCCATATAGATGGGACTTGGTTAGTGAAGAAAAAAGTTCAATATGTTTAATAACTTAGAAGGAAAGAACTGCTCTCCCTGCCCAACCATCCCCCCCACCATTCCACAACATTTAAAAATATCAGAAAACCTTATTTCCTATAAAGTTTTAAAAGACTATTTTTCTCACTACAAAAAATATATATTGCTACAGAAAATTTAATATTTTTGAAGAAAAAATTGAGGCAAAACTCATTCCAGCTGTCTTCCAATATAAAATACATAGGAGTTTTTAAGTCATTGAAATGTAAAAAGGGACTGAAATCCTGTAGGAGCAATTTCAGCAAGTATGCACGTGGGTGACTTGAAGAAAGCTGGGTGAAGGAGACCATACAGAACCTTGGAGCAAGATGTTTGCTGTTTCTTGTTCTTACTGTGCTAGTTATAGGTTTATTACCTATAACTGAATAAATGAATGAATCTCATTTTCCTAATAGAAAGTCTGGATAGTAAAGGACTCTTCACTCATCCTCCCACCCTTGAACCTCCTCTGCCTCGGCCAGAACCTCTTCAAGATCAAGGGAAACAAACCTGTCTCAGGACTCTCAGTAGCTTTCAGAGGCACTCCCAGCAAAAGAGTGGTGAACTTTTAGGGCTGGTGGGGGTCCCTTAAGGCAGGAGGATTCCAGTCTAGAAAGGGATAATATATATCAAGCCCCTAGAGGATAGCTTGTAATTAGGGATGGTCACAGTTCAATACTCCTACACTGTTCCTGCTCTCATGATGCTAACCAACAGTGCAAGCCCTTCTTTTATGACAGAGCCTTCTGCACCACCAAGTGTGCTCTACTCAAGTACCTCAGATGCTGGATGCTCAGGGTTATAAGAGTCGAGCTGGGACAGTGATTCTGAATTTGTTGTCTGTGCTAGTTAGATACAGGTGTTAACTTGGCAATGGAAAGCTGAGCTCTTGGACCCAGCTGTGAGGAATTAGACATTAAGGGCAGCCCTGAGCAAGCCCGCAGGAGAGGATCTAATTGATATGGGAGACGCAGCCCATAATGGGTGGAACCATTCCCTGAGAAGGTGGGTAAGATGCAGGGAACTGGTTTGGTGATACTTTGATATACTTGCAGACTTGTAATCTGGTAAGTAAGATTTGTCCCTCTCTCCGAAATTCCAGTGGTTATGGTGTAGTCAGTTCCACGGGCTCTTGGTATTGGTAGGAAGTATCCTGCCAAGTTGTTGGACCATGAACTGAAAAGGAAAAAAACAAATGGTAAGCAAACAAGAATAAGACTCCCTTGTTCTCTAAACTGGTTGTGAATTTATCCACAACATGCAGGCAAACTGTAACACTGTCCTACAACACAGAAGATTAATGATGCAGATACTCATGGGAATAAGAAAAGAAGCAAACCTTATAAAGCAGTATTAAGGAAAAGTGAAAATTCAAGGGAAAATATGAAATCAGTAAAAAGTTGGAGAGAAACTCCCAAGGCTGAGAGAAGTTTCCAAGAAAGGAACAAAAAGCTGCTGAATTTCCTTTGTCTAGGGTTTTTCACAGGGAAATAACAGAAACAGGACAGAGACTGAGGTGTTTGCTAGGTGAAAAGAGGGATGGGGAATCCCAAGCAACCTCCCCATGTGGAGGTTCATGAATAAAGAGAAACCAAGAAGAAAGACTTAAGAAATAGGAGTTTTAATTAGAGTTAAGGGCCTGGTGGGCACAGAAGAGGTAACTGTGAGAGAAGGTGGCCGTGATCGGCATGGCCCGGGAGAGGGTCCAAGAGGCGAAAACAGAGTCGGCAGCCAGAGGAAGCAGACAGAGAGAGATGGAGCTAGGTGGGGCTTTTGTTACTTCAGTTGTTGTTGAGGTGCCTATGAGAATGTCACATAAGGTGGTGAAGATGGACAGGAGGTTTCATCTTGGGGCACAAAATGAAGCATTCAGTTCTCATTGCCTTCAGTAATCTCTACTGAGATTGGTTCATTCTCTGGGTCATCGTGGGTCCAGCATACATTGAATGCAGGTCCAATGAACCAACCCTGGGGTTGATTATGTGCTGTTCACATACTGCCCACTCACAAAGGGGTAGTTTAAGTTCTTCTTTTATGGATCTTCACTTATTCTTTGTCGGCTGTTGACCTTGAGTGTCTGCCAACTCTCAATCCCTCTCTGATGTTGCTACAACTTGTCTGGAAAAGATGATTATCATGAGTCAGAGTCACCAGGAATCACAGAAGCTGTGGTGAACGACATGGGCCAACAGTGGCGAAAACTGAAGGCGCCTTTTGTGGACCCTCAGCCTATTTTACTCTAGTTTCAGGCAGGAGACAAGCAAAGTTAAAGAATAACTTCGAAGGGGCAAAAAGCCAATTGGGTCAACATCATTTTCGCAGTGTTTGTGAACTCGTTTGCACTCTTGATACATGTGCTGTTTTTTGATCCTGCGTGCAGGATATTTGCTACCCAACATGTGCTCACGGGTTAGACATTATTTTGTGTGCAAGATATTTATTCATGAGTTTGCTCGTTGAACGGATTAGGATTACAGGAGCATGTTTCAAAGAGCTGCAGGTCCACTTTTAACCAGTTAAGGAACAATGTTGACTCTTTTCCCAACAGATGACCATATTTTAAAGAAACATTTGTGTTCTTCATTATTGCTATCTGGACTGGCAGGAGAAATGGAAACCCCAGGAATCTTAAGCTGGGAGAAGAAAAGGGCTGAATCCTGCTGCCAACAAGAAGGGGAACTTGTCTCTAGGAAGGGGAAGGAATTTCATCTTTAAGGTGCTGTATGCCCTCTCTAGGCACAACTTAAGGCCATCTTAGACTTTGCCCTCTGTGATAGTTAATCCTGGGTGTCAACTTGACACACCTGGCATTAACTAAGATCAGCTGAGACCATCTGAAGAGATTATCTGGATAATACGAAAATCAGCCCCAGATGAGAAGAGAGACTCTCCGGAAGCACTCTGGCCATGTGGATGTCTACCATGAGTTAGCCAGCAGCCATGTCACCTGCCAGGAAAGACTGCATCTCCCTCTGGGACCCTAAGGTGAATAAATTTCCTTTTCTCCCTTAAGTTGTTTGACTTTGAATGCTCTCTCACAGCAATAGTTAAGAATAACCATTACGCTCTCGGTTTAACCCCAAGAGGATATTGTGTAATAATTTAAAATAGCTGTGCTTGGAGGAAAGTTCAGCAAGTGTTTCCGTCAGGGTTCTCTAGAGGAACAGAACCGGTAGAATGCACATATATATATATATGTGCATATTATATATATATGCAATTTATTAGATCAACTTATGAAACTCTTAACAGTCTGAAAGTAGCTGCCTGTTCTTGAGCTGAATGCTTCAGCCATCTCAGTCTGGCACTGAAGACCAAGGATCTCCGAAGACCCTGAAGACCAAAGGATTCCTGAAGAATCCTCAGATCTTAGTCACACTGGAAGGTCAGTGCTGGACAGTGACATCATCGATGAACAGCAGCGAGGCCTCGCAGGCTGGGCTCTGAGGTCAGCAAATTAGCAGCAGCAGCAGTTCCAACAGAGATAGGTGGAAGGCGGTGGCAGCCGGGATGAATGTTACAGGTCTGGGGTCTCTCGGGACGCACACCGACACCAGAAACTTTATCACGCGGAGAGGCTTTATTGAAGCTGATCAGCAACCACACAGGAGTCGGGATCTCAGTGTGGGACCCTGAGAAGCGGGTTCATGAGGTTTTTAAAGGCAGAGAAGGCAGAGACCACATCTTAAGCAAGAGACAGGCAGCAAACAATTTTTTTACAGACGCCAGACTTTAGCAGCTAATCCATGATCACAAGAGAACCAACCCTCATTGCTTTTCCTAGTTTGCAGTTAGGTGGAGGCACGTGCACGGACCAGTCAGCTGGTATTTTCCGGTCTGACTTAGTAGGCTGACAGCCATCTTTTAACTTGGCTACACATGAACTCCACACAGTAAGCTTACACAGAACAAGAGAGATAAGTCCCTCCCCCTTACACTTCCTTTTATCTGGTCCATCATTGGAAAGCACCAGGAACTATGGGCTGGGTCTTCCATATCAATTAAATAACCAGCTGCAAGCTTGCTCCAAGACTTGTCTAAACTATCAACACATCACAGCTGTGCCCAAAGCTCAGCCTACAACAGTGAAGTCGACACCTCTAAATTACCACAGGTAAGTGGCTCTTTAGGATCAAGATGTTCCTGAAAACCACAAGCTTGTGGGAGGGAGGGGAGAGGATTTGCTCCAGGATGAGAAAAGGCAGTAACAACTGCCGAGGGAGATGACTTTTGGCTAGCCAAGCAGTCTGAAGAGAGGTCTAAAGAAGACCCAGAGCAGCTCCACAGTCTAACAAAGACCCCAGAACAGTTCAGTGTGAAGGGAACACAGAATCGTCCAGAAGTCTGGAGGAAACAATTGTGGAATAAGTCTCGCAGCAGAGAGCTGCAGCTTGTCGCTTCTGTGAGTCTTCACTCATCTGGGGGAGTTTCTCTCCGTGACGTTGCTGCCTTTGACTGTCCCTTGCTTCTGTAAGTCTTCCTCACCCCTACTCCTGTACGTAACCCTAATAACTCGTTGGTTTGTAAGCTGGACCTTGGCATAATCTTTTGCTTGGTCTGTCATTGAATTCTAGCTGAGAGAGACAGATGTTGTAGGGCACCTTCCCCAGGGAAAATGTCACACAGAGTCAGGAAAGACTGAGCACAGAAATTGACAGGCTAATGACACCTCTGACCAGGTCTGTTACTTATGGATATCTCTTGCCTTCCGTGAAGATCTTACCCTCATGTTTCAACCGTGGAAGATGAATTAAGGTGCTCTCTGGATCTTCCCAGTGTGGCTACATTGAATAAATAAATATTTTTTCTTTTTTTTTTCCTTTCCACTATTACCTTGATTCTTTCATTGGTTTATTGAAGACAGGTGGACCGAGCCTGGCTTGTCTAGTAATAATCATGTACATGATGAAGGGACTAACAAGCACATCTTAGGGTTTTTGTCACCAACAGAAAGCTGAGCTTGGATGAACAGGAAAAACACAAACTGCCGGAGTCAATCTTCCTCAGAACATTTCCCTGTCTTCCGAAGCAGAAAAATATGGATTTGGGCTTTGTGCCTGTCTCCTGTTTAGAGTATTTGTATCAGCCATAGACACATTCTACCTTAAGACTGAGATGTTAAAATAGAAGGTGGAAAAATCCAACCAGACTGGGAGATATGAAAAGTTTTTGAAGAAGCCCTTGTTTCTGAGCCTCACTCTGACCATCTGAACTGCTGAGAACAAGGCACCCAAGGGAAACGGGATGTCCTCCAAGAAGCTCATGCTGCAAAGAGGAGAAAGGTTAAAACTTCATTCCAGCCAGAAAGGAGACATCATCTCCAGAAAGGAGAAAGAACTTCACAATTTGTCAGAGTCTGTCTTTCAGGAAGGACTTCAACTTCCAGAACTGGGAGCCAAATATACTTGTCTTTTAAGGTAGTCAACCTCGGGTGTTTCTGAGATGGTCCAGTGTGTTGAAACTTGCTCTGCTACTAAGCCTGCCTTCCTGGACTCTGCGCCGTCTACTTCCACCCCTCACATGCCATGTCACCATGCTGGTATTTTTTTCTTGTAACAACAGGAACCGGCAAAGGTGAATACTAAAGGGAGCAAGGGAAGAGCTTCATGCTTCCTGACACCCGCTTCTACTCTGCCACCACAGCTCTGTAGCATGCGAGCAGACAGTAGTGAGTCTGGAACCAAGGCTTCTGCTAAAGGCAAAAAGGCCAGTTGGAGGACCTGCCCATCATTCCTTAGAATTCCCACGGACCCTACACATGGCCTTGCCCCTTGTCATTTGTTCCCTTAGTGCTGGATCCTGTGCTCGCATATGCAGCCACTGATACGCACGGCTTATAGAAATCGCACTCACTTTTTTTATTGCTAAACTTCTATTAAGAAAGTCATGGGTATTTATCATGCACACGTGGTCAACTGTACTCCTGGGAGCAACCCTGGGAGCAAACAGGCCTGGCCTCTGAGTGACATGTGACCTGCACTCCCTGAGAGACAGGAGCTATTCTCCCTGATTTGAGTCTCTCCACATCCTGCCTCTCAGCTTGCACTAAATTTGGCGCTGAGCCCCCTGCAGAGGGTGTGTCTGAAGCCTTCTCTACACCTCAGAGGCCCTCCACTGCACTGAACTGTCATTGAAAGGGGGGTGAGATTCCAATGCCACCGAGCAGAGGAGACAGAAGCACCACTGATGGTCTCCCGTCAGAGAGGAACATGTGGCTCTCAGGGGGGACCAGCAGGGTCTTCTGCAGGGAGGAGTTCTGTAGCCAGCACAAACACTGAACTGCAAAAGTGTGATTTCAGATCCAAAGAGAAACCCCTTGCGTCCAGACAGACACACAGTCATTTCGAGAGTAGGTGCTGCCTTTATTTCCAAACTGTTGATGCTCTTTATCTACATGGCGACTTGGTCACAGGCCTGCCATGGAGAGTGGAGGAAAAGGCAGCTGACATGGCATGACCCCATCCTCAAGGAGAGGAGAACCGGCCACAGAATAGGATTGCCTTGGTCTTGCTGTGCTGGATGAAGAAAAGGAAGGGATGGTTGGCACAGAAGGTGGGGGACATGCTCCTAGTAGATATGACAGCAGCTGTGGCAGCCACGGCTTCTGTGCCCTCCTCATTGACCTCCATGAATGACTCGTGCATGACCGTGGACAGACAGACCCTTTCGTGGGTGATATCCCAGAGAAGTCAGCCCTGATGGTGTCAAAGGCATCAGACATGCCAGACTCTGAAGGACTTCCTCCATGTTGTAAACTTTCCTTTAGTTTAAATCGAGGGAGGAAAACATCTATCATGAGTGTAGAGTATGTGTCCAGTCTTGTCCATTCTACGAATTTCTTGTAAGTTATTTTCTTTTCCACCTAGAAGAGAGTGGAAGATGTTAGGAGGATGGGAGGCCCCGCACTGGACAGGGCTTGCCTGACTGTGGTAGTTTTCCTGTCAGTAAATACGGTTAGCTGGGAAGGATTGGGAGTACCGTTCAGTGGCGAAGTGTTTGGCCCAGCATGTTGAGACTCTGGGTTCCACATCCAGCACCACATATACATGAAAAACAAAATCTAAAATGAACCCCTAGGAGCTGCTGTGCGCCAGTACCCTCCCGCCCACCACAGTGCCATAGTCTCATGTTCATTACCGTTCTCAGGTCGGTGTCCGGGCCTGGAAGCAAGATGATCATGTTCAACTCCTGGCCGACGTACGGAAGCATCAAAATGTCAGTGTCTATCTCTTCCACAAAGGTCATCTTAAAAGTAGACTTCTGAACATCATTTGCACAGGTTTCTGCTCATTCTGAAAAGAAAATAGATAAATTCTAAGCTGAAACAAGAGACAATGACACTTTGTGCAAATTCATCAGAAGAAGGTACTCTTGGTTCCTAATGCACTTTTTAAAATTAGACTTCCAGAACACTCACCCCTCCCTTGGCTACAAAGTCCACGAAAGACACATTTTACAAGATTTGATCCTGGGGTGGGCTACTGAAAGGTAGTGAAACCTTCAAGAAATGGAGTCTTAGATGGAGGTATTTGGGTCATTAAGGATGTAGCCTTGGAATGCACTGTGGGACCCTTCCTCTTCCTTCTTTTTATGTCCTGTTGATAAGGTAAACAGTTTTGCTCCACTACCTCTTCCCCCCATTGTGTTCCAGCATCCCAAAACATGCCTGAATCAATGGGTTCATCTTCTCAATGGACTGGAGCCTCTAAAACTAACTCAAATAGACCTCTGGTCTTAGTAAGACAGTTACCATCCATAGTTTTTGTGGTAACACAAGCCACTTGACCAACTTCCAAATGCCTGGGATGTCTGCAACAAGCAGTGATTCTCATTTAGAGTCATGACTTTGAACCTAATTCTCCCCCTCCATAGTTCTAACCTGGACCTCCCTCCTGGTCTTTCCCCTGGACTACATACTTTTTTTTTTTTTTTACTACCTACTTAAGCATTGGACATGAAGAAATTCCAACATCACAGGCAACCTGGGCTTCTTATTTTTCTTTCCAAACTTTCTCTGCCTGTAACTTTTCTCTGTCCTGGCTGGCAGTGGCACTTTTCCCCAGCCGTGAATGACATGGCATGTCTCTGACTTAAGCCTTTCTCTTTCACCTTGCATCTCATTTCCCATATATACTGACTCTCACTTTGAAATATGATCAATCTAATTTTCTAAAAAATTAATCATTTAGGGCTGGAGAGATGGCTCAGGGGTAACAATCTGTCTCACAGGCAGAAAGTCCTGAGTTCAGATCCTAGGTCCCATGTAAAAATGCCAGGTGGAAAAGGGCATCAGTCTGCACTTCAGGGCCTGGTGGGAAATCCCTGAGGGAAGCAAGAAGGAAGTAGAAACAATCCAGGATGATTCCCGAAATAACCCTTGGTCCTCCATAGGGACATACAGTGCCCTTTGATACACCACACACACACACACACCACACACACACGATAAATAAAACATTAATAAATAAAATTAATCATTTAATGTTCATCAGATTCACAGTCAGTTAAACCAAAATGTCTTCCTTGCTTGGGGGCCACTGGGTTTCCTGAAATCTTGCCTTCCAGGGTCAAGAAGTAATATTTTCATTCCCACAATTTTGACTTAGTTGTTGAAGGGAACTATATTTCACTTGACCTACTGTATCAGAATACAAATCTATTTTTAAAGCAATTGTTAATAATTTTTATTGATTTTTATTTATTTATTTTTCTAGTTTTATAAGCATATTAGATACGTATTCTTGCTTCCCTCCATTCTGTCCCTCCCATACTGCTCCCTTCCCTTCATCGATCCATCCCACTCCTACCCACCCTCCTGCCTGGCCACTTCTATGGACCTCAGGATTTCCCCTGGCTTGTCTACTCTTGTGGGGCCCTCTGTGGCATACCAAGTTGTCTCTCCTTGGGCCACCTCACTGATAGAGGCATATCCCTTCATTCATCCATCTTTAGTCCCCAAGGTTTCCACTGTATGCTCTTATCTCTCTTGAGTTCCTGGATAGTCTATTAGGGCATATTGGTATGTCAGTCATTATGCAGGTCTGGAAAGGACAAGTCTCACTGCAGTGAGTTCCTAGATGCACCAGTCCTACCTTTGATAGAATGTCTTGTCCAACAGTGGACCTTCCCATCTTCAAGTTCTTACAATCTCACCACCCCCCCTTTCACGAGGTTCCTTAAGCCTTAGGATGGGGAGACATTATGTTGGCCTAATTCTGAGTCACCAGTATTCTGCATTATGACTGGCCACTGCTTCCTACTTCACTGCTCCTCTACAGCTCTAGGCTGCATCCTGTCAGAGATCCTCTACCTTTGTAGAAGAAGACTTCTAGGCTGAGTGTTAAGTGTTCTTCAAATCTATGCTAGAATAAGCTATTTACGGAGCAGTTTGGTATATTGTCTTCCTATAGTTTCATTGGCTGTTCTTCCCTATTGATCTAGTTCCTTCCCTTTTTTAGGTTCCCATTCAGTTAACAGTTACAGGAATGTGTTCCATTCTGACAAGTAAGTCTTGAATTCAATCGGAAAGCTGTTGGCTGTCTCCTTGATACTCATGCCAGTATTACACTGGTGGTCACCTGTTGCCATGGTGATTTTAATGCAACTTGCAGATCTCATGAGTTGATGAGGCCTATGATTATTTCTCTCCCCCAGTATCTTCTACAGCATTCCTTGGTACTGTGTACGCTATCCATCAAGGAAGAAGTTCCCAGGCCAGTCTCAGTTGATATATTTTGCCCATGTTCTATGATCCATATGTGTTGTGTCTTCAGTAATAGGATCTTACTTACAGCTTTTTGGAAAGCATCCAAGAGCAATAGCAAAAGCCTATAATGTTTGGGGGGCCTTAGAGACTTCTCTGACCAATGTTTTATCAGGAAGTTCTACATTGCTGTTACTTCTAGTATAGTTTTAATTATCACTGGGTTCTAAGTGGATCAATTCAGGGCTTTGGTTTCATTTTGTTTTATCCTGTTTTCCTCACTCTGTGCTCCTCTGCATAGGAACTACCCATTCTTGTTCTTTTCTTTAAATGACATGTTTTTGTTTTTTTTTTTTAAACATATTTCTAGCATAGGAGGCTCCTATGGGGTTACTTCCCATAATCTTACGGTTTGTCTGTAAGTTCCTCTGTCCCTCTTGTTTTAAACCTTCACTGTCATCAGCCCAGCTCTGAAATACTATGATGACCTCTTGTCCTTAGCACTCTTGGTGCCCACACTCCTCCAGTGCCACTCTGGGGAGCAGAAGCAGAAGTCTTTGGAGCAGCCTGGGTGGGAAGTGCTCCTCCTGTTTCCCTATCACTCTCCTCGTGGCTCTGCTACAGTCATGGGGCCATGAATTAGTTCCTTTTCCTATTGTGCTAAAATATCTGACAAGAGAAATTTAGACGAGAATGGGTTTATTCTGTCTCACAATTGAAGGATATTGTCCGTCTCTGCTGGGAAGTCAGGTAGCAGGAGCTTGAAGTACATCCACGGTCAGAGCAGAAAGAGATGATTGCTAGTGTTGCTCAGCCTGCCCTCTCCATTTTACACAGTCCAGGATCCCTGTCCAGGGAATAACCCTGCTCATAATTAAGACAGATCTTTCCACATTGATCGACTTAATCAAGATAGTTCCTTACAGAGACCTTCTCAGAAACCACCCTAATCCTGACCATCTCACAGATGTGAATACAGTCTCATCTACTAAGTGATCCTAGATTCTGTAAATTGACCATTGGCACTAACCATCAGAGATCATTTTTGGTTTTGTGGTAAAATAACTTCATTCCATTTCTGCCTTATACCCTGATTCTGAGATCGCAGAGAGCTCTCTCCTAAACACTGCTAACAAACCACCTTCCCAATGACGCCTTTCTCAGTAGTTCTCCCTTGAAACCATACCAGAGACACAATGTCACCACCTACATATGCTCTAGAGCCCTCTCACAAACTCTTGTGTTTTTATGTCTGCTTATTTTTTATTTCTCTCTCCCGGGGGGGGGGGGAACTTTGAAAGGATAGGTATACATGAGTAATTAATGCTTTGCACACAGTAGACACTCAGGCAACATTTGTAGACTGTGCAAGTAGTAAACTAACAAGCAGCTACTGAAGGAACAAGCAATGGCCTACTTAAAAAAATGCAATCATCTCTAATGCGGCCCCAGCCACACAGGGACACATCCTATGCAACAGTACTCCTTTGGGCCTGACCGATTTCGTGGCCTAATTCTAGAAATACTGTGTCCTGAGACACACATCCAAAGACACTTTGAGACCCCCAAGTGTCTGAGAGACCAGAAGGTATGTGATAGGTGTATGAAGGAGGGGCAGACCCTGGATGGAACTGCCAAGAGGATACCACTGGAAAGAAAGCAATATATGCTACCAAAGCAAACTGAGAAATGGGCAGGTCTATGGCCATGTAGAGTCTGGTGTGCCATATTTATACTATATCTTTGAACTACATCTCAAAAAGTAAGAGAAGCCAAAGAGCAAAGTAAGCTAGAGAGCTGCCACTATCAGACTTTCCTCGTCCACTGACCTGCAGCAATGATATGGCCAGTAATAGTTCCACGGACTGAGTCAAACTGCCGAGCACAACTTGTGGCAACATACGAAAGGCAGCTAGTGAGAGAAAGGCCCCGGGGCCTGGCGGGTAACCCCACATGCAAGAGCTGTCCGACGCCTATGAAGCAGGTCACACAAGGCAGCCTTCTTGTGCGCCCTGAAAACCAGTGTGAACACAGGACCATTCCCAGGAATCTCCTGTGTTACCGCACAGCACTGACCTTGCTGGTTATGAATGGCATCTCCCCGGTATGTTCTTTGTTGAACTGAGTCTCCCAGTTTCCTTTGAAGTAGACGGCATTCACCAGAGCCAGCACAGTGTTTGCGTCCACTGCGTCTGAAGACAGCAGCTCTGTGATTTTATCTGGCAGGAAGAATTCGAAGCAGTTAGCTGAAGGAGTTGGCTGGTACGCATGCATGGACAGTATGCAGAGCCTCCTCCCTGCATAGGCAAGTGGCAAATAACAGGTTTTGCTGTCTCAGATATAACAGCGACACTCCCAATTCCATAAAAAGGGGCAAACACTTTGAAAGGTCTTAGAAGAACCAAAAAAAGTTCCAAAAAGAAAAAAATATTATTGTTTAAATAAACACATAAAATATGTGAATAGATGCTGGCACATGCATCATGAATTTATAATACATGAGCTAGAAAGAGATAACTGCTGCCTACAGCTTAAAGAAAGGAATTTAAAGAATCGTTTTAGAATGGAATGGTTATAAAGTTAAATTTAAAAAAATACGACTGGGGAGATAGCTCAATAAAGTGCAAAGACCCATGTTTAATCCCTACAACCTACAGGAAAAATCAATAAAAACTGGACATGATAATGAACTAGTAATCTCTGCATCGAAGAACTGGAGACAGCTCCCAAGCCAACTCGACGGGTTCCAGGCAAACGAGAGGCCCTACCTCAAACAAAACAAGACAAAACACACACACACACACACACAAACTCTAATAACAACTGCAGAATAGCCAAGGCTGTCCTCTGGGCTCCACAAACATGTGCTCGCCCATGCACCCACCTCTGCCTAGCAAGTGCAACTGCACATTTGCTCACACGTACAAATGTATCCGCACACGCGAACATTTAAGGCATCATACAGTCTGATCCGAGCATCATGCAGTCCACATTTACTGAAAGTTACATGGAACCCATAAATACGCGAAGTTTTTTCAAAAGGTCCTTGAGTTTCACAGCAGGCAGAGGCAAACATGAATATGAGGCTTTTCGAAAGTAGTTCTATCATATACCGAAAGTTTAAAAATGAAAGGCAACTTTAGACTCCATGATTAGAGCTAAACCAAATCATTTGGTTGGAAAAACAGATTATGTTAGAAATCTAAATGAAAAAAAAAAAAACAGATGAAGTGAGTTCTCTCTATGAAAATAGAAGCCAGGAGCATGATGGATGTGAGACAGGTTGTTGATCTAACCTCAAACTAAACTGGAAACCTCAGCCAGGAGGCCCTGGAGGACTAGAGAAGATAGTTTAATTTTATTTCAAGATATACTTATTGTGTGTAGCTCAGTAACACCCTGCTCAGTATGCTCAAGACCTGGGGTTCCATGCCTAGCGTGCACACACACACACACACACACACACACACACACACACACACACACCAAAAGAACAACACAACAACTATGTTTTCACCTTCTGTCTTCTTGGATACCCAGGTGTTTATATGTGTCCGGGACTTCTCTGGTGCACCCATGAAATCTAGCTCTTCCACCTCAGCCCCATAGAATTTGTAGCAGGAATCCTTAAAAGACTAAGACAGACCAACAAAAATTAAACAACTCTGAAAGTGATTAATGCTGACAGCTTCTTCTTTCTGCACCAAAACAGAAAACCAATTTATAGATGTAATTTACAAACAAGTATGGGAAGAGAACCTAGATCCAACCTCCCAGCTTTCAGCTCTGAATATCTGCAATTATTACATGCTGCTGGTCCTTGAGGGAACAGCTGAGGCCTGAGAACGTAACCGGAACAGCCCTTGGATGTGGTCACTGTGGAGTGTGTCACTCTGATAAGCCACCGCACAGGCAGAGGGAGGGTCAACCCAAGACCCA
This sequence comes from Typhlomys cinereus, assembly GCA_023101885.1. Classification (NCBI taxonomy): domain Eukaryota; kingdom Metazoa; phylum Chordata; class Mammalia; order Rodentia; family Platacanthomyidae; genus Typhlomys; species Typhlomys cinereus. Next base: position 6,827,424 of record JALPQD010000075.1, read on the forward strand.
CAACACCTCTGCACCATGCAACCTGGAGCACAGGCTGGGAACTGACTGCAGCAGCCCTTCCGCCGCAGCTTCCTGAGACAACAGAAACGTAAATTGACAGCTTTTAAGATGCAGGTCACTTGGGGCCACAGAGTGCCCGAGATAGAGCCAATGAGCCAGCAGAATCAAAAAAAAAAAATCTCATTTTATGTAATTTTAATTAATTACACTGGAATCCAAATAACTGTGTGTTTCTGGTGGTTGTTACACTGAATGGCTCAGTTTCAGGAGGGGAACAATTCACACACACACAAAAAAGTAGTTAGATCTGAGAATATAGTTCAGTGTACAACTCAGTAGCTCTACAACATGACAATGATATTAACTGATCATCAGTGTTCTACTATATTTAAACAGACGATCTGGATGCAATGTAAATGGGCTGAAATTGCTCATTATGTTGATAAAGTTCTATGGAATGGTTTCTCAATCTTTCTTTTGAACACCTCAGGGTTACATATTTAATGCCTCAAAACACCAATCGCCTATTATTTCTACAAGTGCATCTGGGAGTGACATAAGTACAAGCTAAATGCCACCCATAGGCAAATGGTTTTCTCCACCTATATCCAGGACTACCAGATGAGGACTAAGGATAGTGAGTGGGGTTGAGGGTGGGCTGATTGTAGCACGGGTACTTAGCATGTTAGGAGACTGTGAGTTTCAGCCACACCACCAATAATAACATAACAATATATCTGGTCCGAAGGCCTATACAGGAAAACCCTCACAAGTACGTCTGTGTGCTCAGGGGTTGTCAAAGCTTCAGCAGTTCTTATCCTGGGCAATATGGCCAGAGGTTGGGGGGACTCTGTGCTTTATTTTGCATTCTCTACAACTTGCTCATGGCTCAAAAGCACATAAGTACAAGAAGCGCATGACCAGAGTAGTTAACTCATCAATCCATAATCCACCACCTCACTTCATAAAGAACAGCAAGTCTCACTCACTGAGAGGATACCATAAGACTTTTCCCCGAAGAGCCCGTTGGCCGTTCTCAGCAGGTACTGTGTGCCCGTCTTGTTCACCTCGGCGAGAAGTGCCTGGAAGCCCCGGTGGACGTCTCTGCAGCCATGGCCGCTGCACTTATCTAAAGAGAGGGCCTGAGATCACAGACAGACACAAACACAGCGTCAGTAGCTACAGCAAGTGAGTAAGCACTAAATTCATCCTACAACTTTTACAGATCCTTGCTGGCACTCGAAGAACCATCTAACTAAAGGTGAAAAGTGTCTTGAAAACTCCCTGTCATGGCTTGAACGTGACGCGTGTCACAGGCGCGTGTGTTTGTGTCCTTGGCTGTCAGTGTGTGGGAAGGTTGTGGCAACTTTAGGAGGTAGAGCTTTGCTGGAGGAAGGCACCTCATGGGGGGGCCTGTGTTGAGTTAGGTGGCCGCCCCTGCTTCCTCTAGCAGCCGGTGGGCTCTTGCAGTGTGCCTGCCCCTTGCTCTCTCTGCTCAGTATGACGGCTATGACTGAATTGTCCCAGTTGCTGCCACTGGCCCTGCCTGTTCAGCTATAATGGACTGTGTTCTCCCCTCTGAAACTGTAAGCCAAGTAAATCTCCCTTTCTCCCTCTAAGTTGCATCTGAATGTTGTCTCACAGCAACCTCCCCCCTCTTGCTCCCCCAGCACCTGCCAGTCCTGTTCTGAGCAGTAACGGTTCACAGCCCCAGTTCGCGTTCACTACCCATCGCCTGACCACAGACATGGTGGAAAGACACAATCTCGTCCCTGCCTTTGTGCAAGCTGCCTCACATCTGACCAAACTCAACAGAAGTGACCCTGTCCAAGGCCTGGGTCTTAAGGACATGGCAGCTGCCACCTTGCATGCTTCTCAGCCACCCCAACAAGAGGAAATCCAAGCTTTCCACTTCGGGCCACGTGGACAGTCCTGAAGCCAGAGGCACCACACGAAACTGCTTGGAAGGGAACTAAGACCCCAACCACCAGTCAGAAATGTCCCCAACATGAGACATGTGTCTTGTAAAACAGAGCGACCCCAACAGGTCACTTGAAGAGCTGAAAAACTTCCCATTAGCTCTCAGAGTATCCTGAAATCTGTATGTTGAAATCTTAATACCTAGTTCCTCAGAATATGAATGGATTTGGAGACAGTCCTTTAGGAGTTAATGTAATTGCTGAGGAAATAGTTCAATGATTAAAGCCTTTGCCTCCCTGGGCTAGAGAGATGGCTCAGGGGTTAAGACTCTGTCTCATAGGCAGAAGGTCCTGAGTTCGTATCCCAGGTCCCATGCAAAAATGCTAGTAGAAAAGGCAGCAGCCTACACTTCGGCCCTGGTGGACGGTGCCTGGGAAGTCCAAGAGGGAAGCAAGAAGGTAGAAGCAGTCCAGGATGATTCCCAAAGTCACCCTTGGTCCTCCACAGGGACACACAGTGCCCTCTGATACACACACACACACACATGCGTGCACACACACACACACACACACACACACACACACGCACGTACATACTCCAAATGAAAAGTTTTAAAAGAGAACAAGTCGCACACATACACACAGGGAACACACAGTGAGGGCACAGGAAGAAGACGCCATGGGAAATCAGCCTGTCAACCCACTGATTTCAGACTTCAGCTTAAAAACTGTGAGAAAATGCATTAGACTGTCTAATCTGTTCATCTGTGGCTCGTCACATGGCTCCCATCTCTGGAGGGAGCGTGCTCTGTGCTCATTCCTTGCTCTCTGACCATCCTGTTGAGGCAGGTTGTCCCTGCAGCTCAGACCTCTGTGCCTGAAGCCTGAAGCCAGAGGACCTCCAGTGGCTTCTCTCCCTGTTTCCCAGCTGCACCTGACCCCACGGCAAGAAGAGGAACAGCCCAGCGTGCCTTAGCTTTAGTAGGGTAAAGGGTCATCGGGAGCCAGAAAGCATTCGGTGGGCATCCTTGGTGCTGTGCCTTTGGTATTCTTGCCCCGTGCGAACTCTCCACACACACACACACACCATCACCACCAACCCATCAGGGTTCTCATGCCAGGTGCCCAGCACGGGCAGCACATCCTTCCCATCAACTGTCTACCCCAAACCTCATGTCGTCTGCAGCTGTCCATCAAGATCCATCCCTTTGTGGCCTGCAGTGTGGAGGACCCGCTCACCGGACAGAGGTGTTCACTGCTGCTGCGAGTGGCGCTGTTACCTGAGCCATCTGGCTGGCGGTGTTTCCCTTCGCCCCCATGAACACCATAGCTAGAGTCCCGGAGATGCTCAGGGGAGAGAAAAACACATTTTTGGAGCTGTCTTCACCCAGCGTTTTCAAAAGGTTCAAGGCGAAGGTGCCGTTAGCTTCCAGCAGAGGGTCCATGCTAGCGAGCCTGGAAGGAGGATGGCACGTCAGGACCACATCAAGACAGGCTCCTGTGCAGACCGCATTTCTGCTCTGACTCATACGGTGATGCTGTGGGGACCACACAAACTCTGCGTTCCAGTCTTCCTTCACGTTGCTGCTAAACACACCACCAAAAAACTTAGAGTTTATCTTTGCTTATGATTTTGGTTACAGTTCATAGTCCAACTGAGCAGAAGAGTTCACCTCATCATCAGGAACCAAGAGAACTGGTTATATTATATTCACAAAATAGATGCGAGAAGGAGCTCTTTCCCTCTGGTCAGAATGCCTGCATGCCAACGTGCCAGACTATGCCAGAGTAGTGAGCCAGCTCTCTCCATCTTATGTTCCTGTGCACTGGGGGCAGGTCTTCCTTCATTAGTTAGACTATCTCCCAATCACTTACTCAGGGTTGAAATGTGTTTAAAGGCTCAGTTCTCAATGGACGAGTTGACACCTGTATCTAACTTACACAAAGAACTTCTCTTTGGGTTTCCATGTTAAATATAAATATGTACAGCAATATTTAATATGACTTTGTTTTATAGAAACTTCTACCTTCTACTTCTTTATCCTCACACATGGAGAACAGGTGTGAACAGGTGGGAGAGGTCTTACCAGACAGTCACTGAGGTCCTCCTGGGGATGGGATAAGGGAGGGGTTACTGGTTTTTTGTTTGTTTGTTTGTTTCCATGTCTGGATCATTTGATGTGATGAAAGGGCCACTGGGTTATTTTATAAGTTTAAAACCACTTAAAAAGATGAATTCACTCCAATGTTATACACAACAAGGTAGACAAGTGTTTTTACTATGCAGGGAAAGAGACCTCCACTTTAGGGAAATCTGAAGCCTTAAAATAAAAGATGAGACTCCAAGCACCACCTGCCTCTGGCTGTTGAGGACCAGACCCTTTCTCCCAGCCCTAGTACGAGGGCCTGGCCATTTCTAGACACCTACTCAGAGATCAAGAACCCTGGAGCCTTTGCTATGATGGCATCTTTGGGACCTGGCAGAGCCAAGAGCAGGACTGCAGCTGAGCGGTCAGAGCTGGGATGAGCTAAGGACAGTCAGACTCCCAGAGTCACACAATGCAGCACCACAGAACTTCAAAGACACCTGGCATCAGCTGCCCATCTTACAGTAGCAGCATGAAGTTCACATAAAAAGTGATACAGCCACGCTGGGAGCAGACGGGTAAGTCAGGGCCAGTGTCCTGTCTTTCTAATGTGTAAGGAGTCATTATCTACAAGAACAGCCAAATGGAAGCAGGCAGGACCCATGGGCCACAAACTCCACAGATGCACCCGAGCAGGCTGGGGGCAAATAGCTGTGGCAGAGATCCTGTGTGGTCTGACACCGCCCACAAATCAAATTCTTATTCCCCGGTCAGACATTGCTGGCATTGGAAGATATTCCCAGTGATCCCCTGAATAGTGGTGGGGACTCGCAAAATAAAGCAAGGGATGGTACCCAGCAGAGCTTATGAAGACAGGCAGAGGGCTCTCTGGCAGTGAGAGCTGTGGCCAACCTTCAAGATAGCTGAAGATACCCAGGCTCCCAATCCCAGATGGCAGTGTCCTCCCATGTGGCAGAGGAGACTTCGCAGGACAACCAAGAAACCTGAGATGATACTATCCTGTGTTAATCACGTGGTCTCAATGCTATCACGTGAAGCCTTTTTAAAGGCAGAGTCACAGGAAAGATAAGGGAGGGAGGGGAGTAAGGGAAAGTAGGGGAAGGAGGGAGGGAAGGAGGGAAAAGAAGGGAGAGAGGAAGGGAGGGAGAGAGGGAGGGGGAAAGAGGGGAGGGAGGAAGGAAGGAAGGAAAGAAGGAAGGAAGGAAGGAAGGAAGAAAGGAAGGAAGGAAGGAAGGAAGGAAGGAAGGAAGGAAGGAAGGAAGGGAGGGAGGGAGAGAGAGGGAGGGAGGAAGGAAGAAGAGGAGGAAGGGAGGGAGGAAGGGAAGGAGGGAGGAAGGGAGGAAGGGAGGGAGGAGAAAAGAACTCCAAAGACATAGACTATCTAGGGGGAGGGAGGGGGAGGGGATAGAGGACTGGGAGGATTAAGGGAATAAGAAACATCAATAAGGGTGTAAGTCACAACCAGATAGAAAATTTCTATTTTATAAGTATATCAAAACAAAAAAAATATTTAAAAGAGTGGAACAAGCATACCCTATACAGGGAAACACAGATGATAGGGCAGAAAAGAGAAATGACCCACAATGCTCCAACCAGAACCCATAGGCAATTAAACATCCCCTATAAAGAGGTCTTAAAGGCTCCCCAAACAGTATAGGTTTCTGTTATAATTCTTGGTTGCCCTCCAGAAACTGATACCAAGATTCCATTACCGATGACGTGACACTTGTTGGTAACAGGACATGAATAACACGCATCAGCTGTCCCTGTTCTGGAAACTTTCCTATTGCTGGGCAGCTGTCATAGCACCAGAAAGCACCGTGGAAGCTTCTGGATGAGAAGAGCAAAGGACAGTTTCATTGATTCCTGGAAGCTGCAAGCTACACAGCAATCGTCCTGGCAAAAGTCAGCCATCGGTGTGAATAGGGGCACGAAAGTCAGTGGGGGCAACCACAGCTTTCTGGTTGGACTTCTTCACTTTTCAGCAGGGATTACATTTCTGGAATTGTAAGCCGGAAGAAGAGCCCTGAGAGGTGCAAACCACTGAGGTTTAGCTATAAAAGCACTGCATCAAGTTGCCTTTAAATGTTTGTCATTGTAACTTTAGACTGGAGGAGCCCTGGGGACAACCAAGAAGCCTCCTTCTGCAATACAAGGAGTTTTATTAAAGAAAATCATAACTGGAAAAAGGGCAGAAAATAAAGGATGGCAGATGGCTCAGCCCTAAACAGGATATCCAATCTATTTGCCCACTCCAAGGCTCAGGGTACATTGTGGAAGAGGGAGCAGTAAGGTTGTAAGAACCCGAAAGGTGGACATGAAAGGGCTTTGGCACCCATAAACATACAGCAGCTCTATACATCTCCACAAGACCTGCAGGAGATTTGTCCTATAAACAAGTCGCTTGCAAGGGCAGGGAATTCAAGTGGCCCCACACCTCCTTAAGAAACTGATGAACATCCACCTTGATCGGAGTAGGATGTTGCTTTCCTCAGTGGTTTGCCCACTGATGTGTAATTCACTTTCCAGCAAGTATTTAGGCACATGCCGTCAAAGGCAGTCCAAAGGAAACCAGTGGGTCACTCATGAGATGAGAGAGAGAAAGAGGAGAGGAAGAGAGAAAGGAGAGAGAGAGCAAGCTAATAGGAAGAAGATTGGCAGAAAAGAAGAAGGGTGGTAGAAGAAGGGTTGTAGAGGAGAAGGGGGGGAGGGAGGGAGGGGAGGGGGCGGGGAGGGAGGGGGGGAGGGGAGAGGAGGGGGGGAGGGGGGAGGGAGGGGGGGAGGGGGGGGAGGGAGGGGAGAGAGGGAGGGGGGGGGGAGGGGAGGGGGGGAGGGGAGGAGGGAGGGGAGGGGAGGGAGGGGGGGGGGAGGAGAGGAGGGGGGGAGAGGGGAGGGAGGGGAGGGGAGGGGAGGGAGGGGAGGGGGGGGAAGGAGACAGCCTGGGGACAAAGGGTGAGCGTATCATAAATTCGCAGTAATCATGTATGAAACAACAAAAGAGTAATAAAAAGAAACAGACTAAGAAGCAGAATCGTAGATGTCACCTGTAATTAGAACACATGGAACATAGAGATGGGAACCTCGGTTCTAGGCTAGCTGGAATGCACAGAGAGACCCTGTCTCAAAAAAAGTTGAAAAACATAGTGTCAAGACGCAGCTGATCATCTTCCTCGCAGTCGCCGGCTGCCAGAAGCGCTGAGTGCAGACTTGGTACTTTCTTTGAGAAGAGGAGGGCCACAGAAGTTGCTGCTGGTAGTCTGGGGGAAGAGTGTTAGGGTGACGTGACCTGAATCAGTGGTGGGAATGGTAAACAAGGTTTTCCCTGTGAAGCTGGGTGTCTTGACCCACAAGAGAGGGTGTCTGCTGTGGAGTAAGGGGTATTCCTGCTACAGACCAAGGAAAACTGGAGAGAGAAAGTGCAAATCTGTCTGGGGCTGGGGCTGCATTGTGGATGCCAATCAGAGTGTTCTCAACTTGGTTATAGTTGAGAGAGAGAGAGAGCGAAGAGAGAGAGAAAGTTTATTCCTGGGCTGACAAGATACTACCTCACTGGCTGGGATCCAAAAGGGCCAATAGAATCCGCAAGCTTTTCCGTCTCTATGAAGATGTCCGCCAGTATTTTGTCAGAAAGCCCTTAAACAAAGAAGGCAAGAAGCCCAGGACCAAAGAGTCTTCAGATTCAGCACCTGTTACGCCACGTGTCCTACAACACAAGCGTCTCCACGTTGCTCTCAAGAAGCAGTGTGCCAAGAACAAAGGAAGAGGCTGCGGAATATGCTAACGTTTTGACCAAGAGAAGGAAGGAAGCCAAAGACAAGCACCAGGGACAGACTGCCAAGAGGTGCGGACCATCCTCGCTGAGAACTTCTACTTCTAAATTTGAGTCTAAAGTAAGAATCATTACAAGTAATGGATAAATGATTAGTCCTTGAAAAAAAAGTTTAAAAATAAAAGATAAATAAAAAGAACAGAATCAAGAGACCAAAATGTAACAAAGGCACTCCGGAGGGGGTCAAAAGAGGAACTTTCAGAGACAAAAGAGAGTCCATATGAATTTGACTTGGTGAACATCTTCACTTTAACGGTTTCCGGGGATTGAATTAATCTTCGGGGCGCATCTTCTCCCTGCAGAGTGTGACCTCCTAGCTCATGGGCATTGTGTCCCCCTGCTGCTACTTGCAGCAGGACTTGTTCCCTGTGTGTAAGCATGCTTCCCTAGTTAGCAAAGCTCTGGAATCCACCCCTACCTTCACAGAGCTTTACAAGGCCTCCACCAAAGCACCGGGTTTCTGCTTCTTATTGTCTAATGTCTTTGGGTAAAATACCTCTGCGATGGTTGCACGTTCTACCAGGTAACTTGGCCCTCAGTCTTTGAGTTTCTCAGACCTTTAAGGGCACCTGTCCTTGCTCTCCTGGGAAAGGGTAGTATTTACCAAGAAGTCCCAGATGGACTGCAGCACCACTGAATTCTTCTCTTTTTGAAAACCCTGTTTCTTCCTCATCCAAGCTTATGCACACTCGGCGCTTCTTACTATTTCAACTAGTAGGTATTTGCTTTCGTCTTGGTGCTCAAAACCATCCTTACTTTGTCAGTGAGAATCTCAAATTGGTTTATCAATCGAGGAGTTGCTGGTGTCAAACATCGTGACTTTATGGCCTTACAGCCCCCTGATGAATTGTTCTAATCCAAGAGCCTGTCACGGATCACCTCCTGGTTCTTTTAAGAGGATTTGTGGAGGACAAAGGAAGCAGCCGAGTACTGGTACTGAAAACATATCTCCTGCTGTTAACCCACCAACAAGCTCAGCTAGATGCCTCCTTTCAAGGCCCTAGTACGTCATGCTGCACATGGGACCACCGCCGAGTATTCTGCTGCGCTTTCGTCTTCCGCGACCACCAGGCCACCTCTGGCCTCAGACACACGCTCTTCCCTTTCGTTGCACGTATGCGCCGCAGCCGAAGGAGAGTTTCCTTCCACCCCACATGGAAAAACTGAGTCGGCTGCTTGAGGGTAGTTCCAGATCTGTACAGCCAATGTCAGGAGTCACCTGGTTTTAGGTGTTGACACCCTTCTTATCTGGCAGCTGTCAGGAGTTACACAGACACCAAGCATTCTCAACTCTGAAGGCCAGGGGAAGGGGATGACTCCTTCCTGCTGCTCTGTCTTTGTGTTCCTTCCCTTTCTGCCTTTTAAAAAAATTATTATTATTTCTCAACCTCAGGAAAGTTTTACGGATCACCATGCTTCTATATGATACCCTTAGAGAATTTTAAGGAGGGACAACAGGCAGAGAGAGCTTCCCCCACTATCCCCCCTCAAAAAAAAAAAAACCTTTGAAGTGAAACCAAATTTCCTTCTCTTGTTCTGCAAACAGCGTGATATATAACAACTATTATTTAGCATTTACATTATATTGGGTATTTGCATTGCTTGTTATCTATATGCTACAGACCTGCAGATATGGGGTGGGAACAGAACTTGGGTTATAGGGCCAAGCGTGACGGGCCGCGCATCTTTTCTGGGCTGGTACAAGTCATAGTGACTAGGAGATTTTCATAGACGGTGAGAACAGAGAGGGAGACAGAGGAAATGAAGCAAGGCGGCAGCCTCTGTGACAGCGCATGTACGCTGGGAGAGCTGCCCTGTAGCCACACATTACACACGTAGGCGTCCCACCTGGGTGCCACGTAGGCGTCCCACCTGGGTGCCACGTAGGCGTCCCACCTGGGTGCATAATGCATAACTTTGAGTTCTCTCTAATCTCTTTCCTAGTCCTGAAGAATGCCCTTCACAAATACTACTTTACAACTTTAGCCTTTAACCATAGGTAGACCAAATCTCACAGAGGAGCAATGTATAAAGTCAGGTGACAGTTCTTAACATCCTTTAACCTGAGAATCACTAAAATTCTATTTGGGACTCTCCCTGGAGAAACCCAAACTTTCTCTCTCTCTCTCTCTCTCTCTCTCTCTCTCTCTCTCTCTCTGGCTCTTGCTAGCTCTTTTCTTTCTTCTTCCTTCCACCCACCCCCCAAACCTAACAGAAATCTCTGAAAAGAACTCAGTGTGACTCTGTGCCCCATTTCACCAGGGACATCCCACAACAGCAAAAAAAAAAAAAAAAAAAAAAAGCTGCCAAACCCTTGCGCAGCTTCTCACAGGCTAGTAGTGTCCCTGACGCCGAGGAAATGCTAATTTCCATACTTCTGATTCTCAAAACAGCTTTAAAAGGAAAGGGGTTGGAGCACTTATCAGCCCAAAATCTGGGTTCCAAATCATTACAAAGAGAAAGGAGGGAAAGATCACATGCCAATGCTACCTGACACAGGAATCCCAGCACAATTTCTCCTGTGTCCATTTAATCTTAAAAACATCAAATTTCAAAATATTTCGCCTGCAGTAATAATAATAAAATAAATTAATGAATAATAAAAAAAAATCTGGAATGATCCTCACAATTATCTGTCTTCACAGAACTCAGAACTCCAAAGAGCCGCAGCTATGGCTGGTGATCTGAGCGCAGCCCAGACACCGCGAATTCAATCCCAAGTCGCTTGGGGACACGGATCCCGTCGCCCGGGGACCGACCTTCGGTTTCCCTTCGCCGCCCCCATCCCACCCCCGCCCGCCGGGACACAACGCCTGTCGCGGGGAGTCTCGAGCCCAGGTGGGGTGTCACGGCACAGCTCTCCTCCCGAGCCGCGGTTCGTCCCACGGCGCCGCCGGGGATTCCGGTGGTCCCCGGACGCCCCCGCCAGCTGGGGACTGCACAACACCCGGTGCTGCGGCCTCAAACCCGAGCCGGGGGAACCCCAGCCAGGACCCTCCCCCAGAGCTCCCACCGCCGCCTGCGCCCCTCCCCGTCGCCCCTCCCCGTCCCCCCCCCCCCGGGCCTCCCCCCAGCGCTCCCCGCGCCCCGCGCCTCCCCCAGCGCTCCCCCGCGCCCCGCGCCTCGCAGCCAACGAACGCGCTGGGCGGGTCCCGCGTCCCCAGCGTGTTCCCGGCAGAGCAAGTACCTGGGATCGAGCGACTGAGCTGCAGAGGAGGACCCGCCGCCCAGGACTCAAATACTGGCGGCCCGGGAGGAGGGGCCGGTGGCTGGATGAATCCGGCGTCTGGGACGCACCGCGCGCAGCAGCCTAACGGTGAAAGCGAGAGGTGAAGGGAAGCCGGCGGGAAACGCCCTGGCGAGGGAGTTCTGCCGCAGGCAAAGCCCGGGCTTCGATCCCCAGCACCACGACGGCCAGGTGGGTCAGAGGCCTCTGAGGTGCCATGGTCTTCCTTCTAGCTCTTAAGAAACCAGGCAGGTGATGGAACTAGGGACGCCCCTGTGGGTGCCCTTTTGGAAGAGGTAACCATCAGAGGCCAACTGGCTTCACCTACCTGTTTACTGTGCTGTCACTGTAGTCTCTATGACCGGCCCTGTGCAGCTCTTAGTGGCAATAAACGAGAAGGTACAAACAGAAATCAATAAACGAGACGGTACAAAACAGAAATCTGAAATAGGGGGAGAAGGTCTTGTAGTATCAGGACTGTTACCAGATCTCGGGAAATCTTTAGTCCCTGCATGAGATTCCCGGAAAAAAATTCGAAATTTAGTAGGTTAATAGTCCCTGAAACCAGAGTAGAAGGAGGCACAAGGATTCCTTTAGAAAATTCTCTGTCTTATTACAAGACCATTCCAAGGATGGGTTGGAATTGAGGAATTTGGTATTGGGGTGCAAAACTTGGGTTTTTTTTTTTTTTCAATACAAGTGAAACTTTGGACATTACAGAGAAACAATTTGAAGTTTTTTTGGGGGGGGGGGCAGTCTCTCATTCCCACACAGGCAGGCCTCAAACTCCCCATATATTATACTCAAGGATTGTCTCCAGCTTCTGTCCTCTTGCTTTTGCCTGGATACGGAGGCACCATATCCTGCTTGTGTGGTACTGAGGATCAAACCCAGCGCTTTGTGCATATTAAGAAACATTCTACCAACTGAGCTACATCTTGAGTCCCCCGTGAAATTTTCTTGGGAAGAGGTACAATCTGTCAAGAGATGTCTCAGGAAAAGTAGATTGTACAACTTGATTGAATTGAGTGTTTTTTAAACTTAGGGTTTATCGGATGTGTCCAAAGCACAGGCCTATAGGGACCGTATGTTTTCTTAGAATTGACAATTAGTAGTGTCTCAAAGAGACGCATCATATAGAAAGATGACGTCCAATGATGAGAGAGTTGCCCACAGGAAAGGATTTTCCCTTGTGGCCAGCTGGGACTTTGCAAGTGCAGACTGGCCATCGGGGCAGTGAGCAGCCAGCAGAACCTCTGCTCTGAATATGGAGGGAAGGGAATCTATCACCCTGCCACGCGTGCTAGTCCCGTTCACACGTGGTTTTATAAGATCAGGAGAATTAATGGTGTTGTGGAGGTACGTCTGCATTTGGGAACTGTGGACCGTCACTACCGCCACCAATCTAACTGTTCTTCTCATCCCTTCAAAGTCTCATCTAGGGGTTTAGATAAAGACTGAACTGGGGAATGTACATTCTGCAAAACCCTGCCAAGCCCAAGAAAGGCCTTAATTGTTTTATAGCTGGTCCCCATGGGACCCTTGTGATGACCAGAAAGCCTCCTTGTGCTTATATAGTTACTGTAAATCCCAAGACCTGGACCTCTGTTACCTATTTTACGAGAGAGACTGATTGATGAGAGAGAGAGAGAGAGAGAGAGAGAGAGAGAGAGAGAGAGAGAGATTGACTCAGTTCTCTCCTTCCAGCTCTTATGGGGATTTAACCCAGGTCACCAAGTTTGCAAGCAAGCATCTTACCCACTGAGCTACCTTGCCAGCCTGGGAATTTGGACCTTTTGCAAGGTGATTTGTACTTGTAAAGGGGAAATCTTATGTCCACACAGATCTAGCATTTGAAGAGATAGTGATTTTGATCTGAAATGAGTTTATCTGTGTCCTATATCGATAATTATCTACACAGAGAAGAAGGCTTTTTCCTGGCAGAATTTAGAGGATGACAGGTCTTGGCTTGAGCCTGTCTACAAAGCTGGGGACTATTCCAACAACCTGAGGTAGGATAGTCCAGGTGAGCTGTTGACTAACCTGTTGGCAGGGTCCTGCCGTTCAAAGGTATAGGAACTGAAAGTAGGTGGATAAGAAAGCAAAAGAAAACATCCTTGAGTTACACTGTGAACAGGGAGCTCTTGGAAGCTGTCTGTCCCAAGATTAAGAGTTATACAAGGGCCACGGAATTAAAATCACGAACAATTCCAGGAATTTTATTTAAATACTGACATGGTGACATTGTTTTTTGGAAGTAAAATGAGTAAATCACAAACGAATAAATATTATGCTTTGTAACATTTTATTGTCACTTATGGTATCATAATCTTGGAAATCTTGAAAATCTTGGAACTCTGGAAGATGCTCTGTATATAAATGCTGGCTGTGCAGTGGACTTTGGTTAAGACCAACAGATCATCCATGTAAAAGCAAGTGGCAGCTACACCAGTAATGAGGGGGACAGAGAAAGAAAATGATCCTCAGAACTTGTTGACTAGTGAGTGAACCTAGCCAATTAGTGACTCCAGGTCTAGTGAGAGATCCTGTTTGCTAAATAAGGTAGCGAGCG